>JAGSMP010001157.1:0-63537 GCA_029286625.1 Parnassius orleans | reverse complement strand
TTAGTAAGATAATGATTGTTTGATGATGACTACTATTAAGATAACTTTGAGATTGTGATATTCTTACTCTATATAAAAGGGTGAAAAATTACTTTAAAAATTCATAGTCAACTTCAAAGGACTAGAGAGAATAAAATTATTTCACATTCTAAAGTTAATCCATTTATAGGATTTGGATGCGTTCCGTTTTTGTTTTTTTTAGCGCTGAAATTCGTGGCAATGGTGAAGCGTGATGTCGCACTACTACAGGTCATAATACTATTGCAATCCTCGAACGATGCATATCACACAATTACAATTGAACTTCACATACAAGGTAAGTTCGTTTAATTATTAATTTCATAATCCGAATTGACTTGTCATTATTCATATTGCCCGGGCTTATAAATAGTGCCCTAATTAATCACTTGGTCATCGTCTTGGTCTGTCAAACTCAAAAACCTAATCTTCCCATCGGGTGGTTGTTCTTAGCTATATTGATATTACAGGTCTTTACCTATGAAATTACCGTTCTGCAGTACTGATAATTTCAAATCAAAATAATTTTTGTTTGCCTAAGAATTCTAATTGAAAATTAATTTTATTTTTAAACATGAAATCCTTTTTTCAAAATTAGTCATTATTTTATTTATTTTTATTTTTATTATATTTAGAGTAGCGTTATGTTTTCATCGCATTTGAATCTTTTTCGTCATCATGGATACGATAAACGACAATATGAGTGCCGTCATGGCAGCAACACGGCACAAACGGCACGCGAAATCAATGACGTTTACGGAGCGAATACTACGAACGAACCTGTTATTGGTTTGCCCGCTTCCGTTCTCGAAATATTGACCTGAAAAATGAACCCCGTGGTCGTCCGAAAACTTTGGTCAACAATGACAAATTAAAGGCGATTGTGGAAGCTGATGATGAGCAGCAGCTTTCGACGTTAGCAACAAAACAATATTGCTCCATTTGCGTCAAATTGGCAAGGTAAAAATGCTTGACAAATGGGTGCCCCACAAACTCCATAATCGCCAGGGCAATGTAAGCGTCGAGACGTGCCTTGCACTGCTCTACAGGCACACAAAAGAAGGAATTTTGAACCACATTGTTACCTGCGATGAAAAATGGATTCCGTTTGACAATCGCAGGCGCTCAGCAAATTGGTTAGATACTGGTTCAGCACCTAAACAATGCTCTAAACCAAAACTTACCCCTAGAAAAGTGATGATCACTGTTTGGTCAACTCATACTCATACTGCACAACAGACGATTTCCAAGTTACAAGAGCTGGGGTTGGAAGCTCTCCGTCATCCACCGTTCTCACCAGACCTTGCGCCTACATACTTCTACTTTTTCCAGAATTTGTTTAACTTCTTGGCGGAAAAAATATTCAATACCCGAGAGGCGGTACAAAATGCCTTTGAAGAATTTGTTGCCTCCCGTCCAGCTGATTTCTTCAAGAAATGCGTTTGCAAAGATGCATCGATTGCATGGGTGATTACTTTGATTCATAAAAACAAAAATATAGAAAAGAAATTACGTTAACTTTTTCATAAAAAACGGCAACTTCATATGTAAAGACCTAATAATATGCTGAATTGACTACCTCATTGGTTAAGTGGTCGTAAACGCAGTTGCTGTTCATGAGGTTCTGGTTTCAAATCCCGGGTTGGGCCAAAATCAGATAAAGTAAAAGCTAATATGTCATAATTGTAGCTGTTGTCAAAATTATAATCAATATTAGACGTATTTATAAGCAGAAGTATTTATTATTTGAAGAAATAATACATTTTTTATTTTAAAAGAAATCAATTCTCCAGACCGAGTATCAGTCACGGCAGCCAGTCTAAACCGAGACTAGCTATCTGCGCAGGACAGGATTATAGTGCCCGAGTGTATGTGCTAGCACAGGTGCACTCTCTATTCCTTCACTCACATAGACCAACGGGACGGTTATCCGACACTACCGGAGGAGATCAGGCGCAGTACCAACGATTTTACGTGATTTTCGAGGCACGGGGTTGAAACTTCCTGACCCCGAGCTATTACTGAGAATTTCTTGACAGAAAAACCCAATAACTGTGTTTGGCCCGACCCGGGATTCGAACCCGGTACCTCATAATTGGCAATAGCGTTACCGACCACTAGACCAACGAGGCAGTGCAAAAAATTAATCATTGGTACGATATCATGAAAACTGATTTCTTGAAAATTCACTTCAATTTATTTCCAATCATTTCTAGTTGATTCAATTTATCCGCAAGCACCACACGGGACAAGCACAGAGCGCGTTGAAGTGAACTTAATTGACAATTTTGTTGGAAGTCCGATATAATAATTCAATATGTAGGAAATTTATATTATGTTTAATCGTTACTTTTTTATATGAATGGTGATAAAATGAAAACACAGTCCACCTGATGTGGATGCTCGTTTAATAGACAAATAGATCTATCGAAATCAAAATGCTGTTACTTTCACGCCTGTGAACTTAGATGGAACCACCACCAGTTAAATGTTGTGTTTCGTATGATGCTGATTACACTGTGTTCCGGTTAAACAGACCTAACCATGCTGCCGTCAAAATACAGCTGCAGAGTGGCTATTTCACCAATAATTCGGTCTATGGCTTTAAATTTGTATGTATGACAGGAATATAGAAGCTCCATAGAAAACAACAGACCAGTCTCTTTATTTTCTGTTTTGGTAAGCTGTGGGTCCAAAACAGTGAACGAAAATAGAACATTGCGTTCATTAGTTCAAAATACGAGACAATTGTGTCACAAATCGCACACATTATATACGATGTCTATGTAAAAAAGAGCTTGTTACAACTAAGCATTTCTTTTTACTTGTTATAAGCCAGTGCTTGAATACAATCCCACCTGGTGGTAAGTGGTGTTGAAGCTCCAGATGGTAAATGGCTGTATTAGCGTAACAAAAGTCTATTGACTATTGCCTTGAAGACAATATGACAATATCGTATTCGGACGGAAGACAGACGCCAGCAAATTATTTGCTTCTTAGCTGTGTGCATTACAAAAGACGAAGCAAACCGTTTGATTCTAACGCTATATACAAATGTTATTTGGTGTCGTTATACAATTTAATATTTAATGAGTATTTTGTGCCTATAGCTATCCTGTATTACCATTACTTGAATATAAGCTCATTTAAGTAATAAAGCGATATATTGCGCTCTGATTGTGTACACTCTAGGTAGGATTAGCATTGAGAGCAACGAGAGCTATAACTCCCTATTAGAAGACTACTATAAAAATGCATTATATTATGAACATAATATATTGCTTAGTGGGTATTATCAAAATCATAAAGCGATAAAAATTACATTAAAGTCAAACAGTTCCAATACATCTTTATGAAATGTTATAATCATTTATAATAACATTTTTACAACAATAAAAACTAAAATTATTATATTAAAGTCTTCAAGAACGCAAGCTGTGTTTCCTCACTGAATGGCTATACTTAGACTTTAAGCGGGATAAGAACAATCCCTCATGTCACCATCACAGCAGCGGCGTTAATAATGCCACAGAATAAATTATAGTACTACGTACTAATGCCTCATGCTAATGCCGCCCCGTAGCGTCTACGCACTTCGCGTAGCGTCTACGCACGTAGCACAGATTCTACGTACGAATGCTGTATCTCCCTTTGGTCTTGAATTACTGGGAGTCTTTTCTTTGTTCGAAAACACTCTCAGAAATGATATGATACTAAACCATTCTTTTAATAATATATAATATTCTATTGTCAGTAATATATATAATTTTAATATTATATATATTACTGATATAATATTAAATGATGTATTTTGGCCGGACCACAGGCCTCTCGCATTCGAATTAACCATGTTAAATCTAGGAACCTTATATCTTGTGGCAAGAGAAGTAGAGATGAGATCAAACTGTATGAGTGTAATGGTGTAGTTCTCTCCTAGCAGAATTAAACTGGGACTATTTGCGCTTAATTTCTTCTTGCAGTAGCTGTACTTGCGACTCACACAAAGGTTTTTTGTTAGAGTTTATAAGAAATTTATCGAAAGTCTTCATACATCTGCTATTAAAAGCCGCGAAAGTGAAAGAGGAAACGGAGTGATATCGTGTAAACGTAAAGGCACGCCGGGCTGGAATGATGTAGTAAAATCAGCGCAGTTTAGCATCTAAACTCATCAAGGTGGATCGAGACGGGGGCTCCCAGTTCTGGTACACTTTATGATATAATAAAGCAAAGTAGGTCTATATGTAACGCATGTATAGACAAATACTTTCTAAATTTTGGCAATATACTTACTAATATAATTCTGAATTATGCAATATAAGGGTTGGAGTTCCGGTCTGCGTGGATGGAGGAAGCGATAAAAAACGGGTAGCTGATAATTTCAAGCAGAATTTTTTGATGAGTGACTGCCAATGCTAGTGGTAGTTCTTCTGCGATAGAATCACTTGATGTGCCGGTTTTATCATATACTCATATTGATGAGTGTATGATGTATAATGCCCTTAAAAAGATGCACCTTGGTAAAGCGCCTGGTCATGACCACTTTCTGTTGAACATTAACGTTGCGGTGGACCCTGAGTTGTGGTGTTTCTTACGGTTTTTATTAAAGCGCGCTTAAAACATTCACTTTTGCCGCCTGACTTTATAAAATGCATTATTAGCCCTATTGTCAAAAGTAAGCGATATGATTAGTTCCTATTATAGGCTTTTCTCAATTGCTTAAACCTGTGCGAAACTATTTGAATCTATTATTCTGGATATTTTATTAAAATTTATTAAAATAAGTGACACTCAGTTTGGCTTTAAAAAGGAAGCTCTACTGAGCTGCCAATTTTTTTCTTGAAACAAATAGTATCGTATTGCGTGTCACGGAAAACAAATGTATACGTTTGTTTTTGGACTTGAGTCGCGCTTTCGATAGGGTAAATTATAGCATCCTGTGGGATAAGTTAAAATTGGTGGGTGCTCCACCCGACATAATTAGAATCCTTATCAATTGGTATAATACGCACGTTAATGTAGTGAACTGGGACGGTTCTCATTCGGACGAGTTTGTATTGACTTGTGGGATTAGGCAGAGTGGGCTGACTTCTCCTATGCTGTTTAACCTTTACGTAAACGCTCTAATTGAGGAGCTCAATGAAGCGGATATCGGCTGTCATGTAGGATAATTAATTATATTTTTTTACGGGGTATTTTGTAACACGTCGTATAAGTTTGGCTGTTTTCCCTGGAACCTTTCAACTAGATGGTAGACATCCTTTTCTGCCTAGAAGTCGGTTTGGATAGGTACCACTATTTACCAATTTTTACAGTCAAATATCTGCGCCTGCACTGCTGTATTCCGGTTCGAAGAGTATAATGAACCAGTATAATTACAGGCTATAAGGCATTCCATATTAGTCCTCTAACATCGCATCTGAAGCGTTATTTACCTAAAGTTCTTTACAGATATCCCCGGACTGCAGTAGCCACTTAATATCGGGACCGTAAGTTCGTTTGTCACTTCAAAATACCTAACATTTGCATCAACGTTTCCGAAAAAGTCCAGAACGGAAACGATTAAAAAACCAGACGGCGCCGTTTGTTCATTTGCAGTACCTAGTCAATACACGTTGTTTTGATAGTGTGTCTCGTCTTGACAGCATTAACGCCACGATTGAAGTAATTAAAAATACTGAAAATTTTTATTTGCTTATAAATTTTTTGTATAATTACACAAAAATTATTTTATAGACGCAGCCCCACAATATTAAAGAAAAAGAAACGGTAGGAAAACAAAGGGATAACTATTTTTCAGCTTTATGTATATGGCATTAACTTCATATTAAATTTTAAGTTTAATGCAAAAGATCAAATTTAAGCTAGCCAGTACCTAAAAAGGACCTCTTCATGGTAAAGCGTGATCGCAGTTTCGCAATTCACATGTAAAATTTTTGTCCTCCGCAAATAAATACTTAAAAGTGTATTAAGTTAATAAAATTATGGTATATCCGCAGATCCAAAATAATTTCTTCTGACTCCATTAAAATTGTTTTTTCTTTTTTGACAACATGTCACAATATTTCAAAAAAATTTTATGGATTCCGATAAATGGATGGATGGTGTAATCATCTCCAGAAAGCTCTTATGGTTGGAGTAACCATCTCTTTACGCCAAGTGTAAAATACGCAGACTGGAGACGGGGAGCAGCGTCAAGATTGCAAGACATCTGGTACTGCAATTGTTAATCCACCAGTCAAGCGCGAATATGTTACTTCCATACGTCGAGATACAACTTACAAATCTTCCATACATCGGATGAGACCCATGTCCAACAGTGGGTTTGTACTGGGCGATGAAGAACAAGCAGATAATCTATCTTGTATTTAATTAGTTTGCACAACGAAAGGTAGAATATGGTTGTATTTTTGTTAAAATAATTAAGATTTTATTAAGCAATAAATCATAAAATACGTAGGTATTTGATTAGAATTCTTTTTTTATTTCTGTTATCTCTTCATTTGAGTTGAAATTTAGGTTAAAATATAGGTACCCATATTATTTTAAAGCAATTTTTAGTACCGACAACTTTTAACTAAGCTACTGTACTAAGTATTTTTTTTTGGTTCCATCTGTTGTGTGTATCACACAGTACTAACTAGGCATAGATAATTTGCTGAGTCCTCGATTGTGTTATCATTGCCACAATGTAACCGAGCCCTACACAAAGGACACGTGAGCTCTCAATATTAAGCCGACAGGAGCGAACAAAAGAATGGCACTCCTGCTGCGTCGTGTTGCCGTATGAGGCGCTTTATATTCTGTACAAGAGGGTGTATGACACTCAGGTACATGCAATTATTTTACAAGCAATCCTGTCGTATTAACTTCTTACTAGCCTGTTATGTCTTTTTTTTCATTGAGAATGCCTTACACTTACCCGCGTAGCGGAAATAGATGAGATACCTAACATACAATTTATATCAGGCGCTCATAGATTAAAACTTTAAGGTGCTTCGCCTTCGGCGCATTTTGTCAGTCATGGGGACGCTATGGAATACATCCGTGACGTCATTGACGCCGCGTGCGTGCGTGTATACGTGCGTGCATGCAATGCATGATAATGAAATAATTTAATATTAGTAATTGCATTTAGCGTGTGAGGCTATGCTCGGGATTTCTTTTCGAGATAAAGTCCGTAACGAGGATATCCGCAGAAGAACAAAAGTAACTGACATAACCCAGCGGATCGGTAAGCTAAAGTGGCAATGGGCCGGCTATATAGCTCGAAGAATTTACAACCTATTGGGAAGAAAGGTTTTCGAGTGGCAGCCTCGTGCTGGCAAGATCAGTGTTGATTATAATAATTTGTATTGATCCTGGAGACAATAAAATTGAAAATTAAGATGTAAATAAAAAAAAAACATCAGTAAGAACAATACTTGTAAATTCGGGATGATTAAAGCTTCACGTGGTTTGTTTAATGTTTTTAATCTTCGTAATTTAACATACATGTAAATTTAATTTTTTTATAATAAGAATAACAAAGAAATATGAGAACTAAAAGCTAGCTAAGCGCGCGGGCTACTCTCGCGGTCGTCCTATGTGGAATGTGTCGGTCGTCGGCTGCCTCTCCACACTCCGCCGCCGCCTCCCTGCAACCCTGCGTCCGCTTCAACATCTTGGGGGGCCTTGAAAAAAGCAACGTCTTCTCTCAAAACTTCATGAGTATCGTCTTCCTCTACTGGAGCTTCTTCTTTACCATTATCACTGCCTGTTGCAGCCTTTTCAGCATCTTCATTTTCATCGATGTCTACTGGGAGAGAACAAACTTTATTAAGTGCTCGTCGTTCGATGCCTCGGTGAGTAATGAAATCTGCAACCCTGTTAATGCCGTCAGCTCCAGTATAAAGTTGATGAACACGTCTAAGTTTCCACTTCAAGGGAGGTAAGTTTTCTTCTTTGAATACTACTAAGTCACCCAATTTCAGGTCCTTCTGGCGTATCTTCCATTTCGTGCGCTGCTGTAGTTCGGAGAGATACTCATTATGCCATCTGTTCCAGAAGTGGTTCCTGATCTGCTCCATCATCTGATATCTGGTGCGTATCGTCTTTGTGCTCATGTTTGGTGGTGACGGCAGTGACGCCAGCGGCCGCCCGACGAGGAAGTGCCCTGGAGTCAAAGGAGAGAGATCTGTTGGGTCAGGTGATAGGGGAATCAGGGGTCGGGAGTTGAGGATGGCTTCAATTTGTGTGAAAACCGTGCTCAACTCCTCGAAAGTAAGACTAGCATTTCCTACAATACGTTTTAAATGGTGTTTTGCGCTCTTTATACCGGCTTCCCAGAGTCCACCGAAAGTGGGAGAATATGGAGGTATGAATTTAAATTTAATGCCTTCATTAGCAAAAAAATCCTTCAAAGTGTTTACGTCAGATCGCAATTCTCGGCCTAATTCGTTGTTTGCTCCAACATAGTTCTTTGCATTATCAATTGATCGTATATATACATTAGCAGCGTAGGCGTCCTGAGAGGCGTCTACGAAGCAGTGTATCTCCATCCAGACAGGAGATGAACATGAAACAAATCGTGAAATTGAAACTGAAAGAAAAATATTAAGTTTGGAAGATAAATTTATCCCAATTTTCTTAATGTGATCAGGAACAGGATCATCCCAGTCAATTTTTAATTTCCATAATTTCTGGAGCAGTAATTTCAATGTGATAGTACAGGCGCTCAGAAGTCTCAACGGATTGAATATTCTGCAAGTATTAGACAGAATAATTTGTTTTGTTGTTTGTGTAGTGTTAGTGTCAATTTTGATATAAAAGTTTAGTGAATCTGTATCAGGAGACCAAACAAGTCCTAAAACGCTAGATTCTTCATTAAGATTAAGTGATTCTGATTATGTTAATTGGCTGAATATTTGAGGACAATTAGTTCTAAATTAACGAATAGGAAAACATGCAGAAGCTAATGTTTCGGTCACACCTTTACGAATGTGAGCTAACTCATTTTCTGTAGATGGGCCTGTCAACATATCATCTACATAAAAATCATGTGTCCCTGAGATAACAGGATCAGGACATTCTTTGGATAATTGTAATAAACATCGTGTGCTTAAGAATGGAGCGGATGCTGTGCCATAAGTTACCGTGTTAAGTTGTAAAGTGTTAAGAGGCCGTGTTTCATCATCGCGCCACAGAATGAGCTGAAGATGTCGTTGCGAAGGATTCATGTTCACCTGCCTTTATATTTTTGTTATATCCCCCGTCAATACATATTTATGCTCACGAAAACGCACGAGAATATTAAATAATTCATCTTGAACCATCGGCCCTACAGCTTGTATGTCATTCAAAGTCCTTTTTGATGTGGTTTTAGCTGACGCATCAAACACCACACGTAATTTTGTGGTTTTACTTGATTCACGTATGACCGCGTGGTGTGGTAAAAAATAACCAAAAGATGGTCGTTCAGTTTGAGTTAAGTGACCTAAATCTTTATATTCCTTAAAAGTCTGTATATTGAGTTTTGAGAACAGAATTTGCATTTAATCTTTTTTCTAAATTTAAAAAACGTATTTTAGGTAAAAGGGAGGAGTCACCCAGGATTTTTCAGGATCCTCAAGCAGTAGCATCATGACTGAAAATCTACCGTTGTCTAATCGCGTAGTATTGTCAATAAAATGTTGTTCACAAAATTCATCACTGGCTGATAAAGGAATTTTTGCAAGTTGGCTTTCTTCAAGCTTCCAGAATTTTTCTAAAGTGTTACTGATTTCTTTTGTAAAATGGCAGCGTTATTTAATATTATTATTTTGTTTTGTTTTACAGTTTAGAGGACCTACCACAACCCAACCAAGTTTTGTATCTTGAAGAATTGTTAACATCCTAAATATAATGGATTTTTGCAAAGTAACGTCTGATTCTATTAATCACCCATTCGAGTTTTGTCGTGTTCCTTTCCTAGCACAATTTAATGGTAAATTGGAATGGTAAACGGTAGTAGTATTAATAGCATTTCAATATTGTGCCAAATATTTCATAACAGTTAATTTACATCACTGCAATATAATGCCATATATTTTTTTATAAAAATATTCTACACTATCAATAACGTAGAAACATATCTTATCTACTCATCATCATGATCAACAACAACAATTTTACAACCATAGATTTAGGGCTTTCGATCAATACGATAATATTACGGACTATTTACAAATTAACTTGAAATTAAAGTAAGAACTTTTATTCAAAGGCGCTCGTTCAAGTCTTCTCCCATCCCTATCCGCTATTATGATCTATATATTAGGTCCTTACATATGAAATTGGCGTTTTGAACGGGAGGAATATAAAGTCAATTTTTTTTGTAAAATATATTTAATTAATCAATGTATGCACCGTTGTTATGTATGCACTTTTGCCATCTCATAGGTAGTTCATTGATCCCTTTACTAAAAAAACCATGGGGGCGAGAATCAATAAACTCTTTGAAGGCGGTTTGGACTGCCGCATCGGAGTTGAATTTTTTTCCTTGTAAGAAGTTGTCCAAATTCCGTAAAAAATTGTAATCTGTTGGAGCAAGGTCCGGGGAGTACGGTAGATGTCGCAGACATTCCAATTGCAGCTCATCTAACTTAGTGGTTGTTTGTTGTGCCGTGTATGGTCTTGCGTTGTCGTGAAGCAGCAGTGGCCTAGAGCGATTGACCAATCTCGGTTATTTGGTAGCTAGTTCTTCCTTCATGGTTTGCAGTTGCTGACAATAGATATCTGCCGTAATCGTTTGGCCAGATTTTAGAAAGCTGTAGTGAACGACACCGGCGCTAGTCCACCAAACACTCACAAGTAACTTTTTCTGAGTCAATTTTCGTTTAGGGCCAGGATTTGGCAGGGTTCCAGGGTTCAGCCATTGCAACGAGCGCTTCCGATTATCGTACAGTATCCACTTTTCATCACAAGTAATAATTCGATTTAAAATCCCTTCATTATTGTGTCGGTAGAGCAAAGTAACACAGCAGTCGACGCGTGTTTAAAATTTCGATTCACTCAATTCATGAGGTACTCATCGTTCAAGTTTTTATTTTACTTTCCCGATTTGCTTCAAATGGATTAATACAGTTTTATCACTTACCCCAAAGCCTGCAGCTATTTCTGAAGTGCTTTGTGATGGATCCGCTTCCACAATAGCCTTTAATTCTTTATTTTCCACTTTTGTCTCCGGCCGTCCACGGGGTTGGTTCTGAAGGTCGAAATTTCCAGAACGAAAACGTTAAAACCAAAAACGTATCATGCTTTCTTTTGCGACACCAGCGCCGTACACATCATTAATCCTTCAAGCTGTTTCTGCAGCACTGGTGCCACGGTAGAACTTGTACTCGTAAATATACCGATATTACATGTTTTCCATTGTGCGGTAATAGGCGACGCCAAAGAATAAAATAATGAGGAAAAAACAAATAAATGACTTTTTTCAAAAGTCAAATGTACCAGCTAAATGAATTTATAAATTTCAATTTGGAATTCTTAGCCAAAGAGGAGATATTTCAGATCAAATTGGTCAGTACGACAAAACGCTAATTTCATATGTAAGGACCTAATATATAAAAGGCAAACCTGACTGACTCATCCATCAATGCACAGCCGAAACTACTCAACGGATTTCGCTGAAATTTGGCATACAGACAGTTGTAATGACCTAGGCATCCGCTAAGAATTTTTGAAAATTCGCCCCCTAAGGATTTTGGAAAATTCGCCCCCTAAGGCGGTGAAAAAGGCGTTAAATGTTTGTATGGAAGTCCGTTATTTTTAGAGCTAGAAGCCTGAAACTTTGTTTTTAGGTTAACGATTAGAAATAAACAATTACATGTCCTAGGGTTTTTGAAAATTCAACCCTAAGGGGATGAAAAAGGGGTTGAAAATTTGTATGGGGAAACAAGATTAGTTAAACTATTTTATTCGAAACTTCACAGGAGTACTCCTATCAATAAATGAGTAAACAAGTGTTTTAGGCTCTTTCAGAATTCAAACCCTAAAAGGTGGAAAAGGGGTGACAAATTCTGAAAACCAACATGGGTATCGTTTTTATGGTTTATCGGGTCGCTGATTACGAAAACAACAACTATTTCAAAATCCAACGTAGCAGACGGGAAATACCTACCATCATCCCCTCTGGGGGTGCAATGTGGTTGAAATGTCGTTTTATGGTTTTTTGGGACGTTAATAACGAAAATGGCATCGATTATGGTTTGAAACCAACATGGATGGAAGGATGGATGGATGTATGTTTGTATGTAAAAATCATCATGGGTTGGGTGACTTGGGTGTCATTTTTAAGGTTTTTGGGTGGTAAATAACGTAAATGATATTGATAAATATTTTAAACTTAATTTATTAGAATAAAATAGAATATACTTTTATTGCACAATAACATAAAACGAAATAGATAAGGAGATTTGTACAAAAAAATTGCACAAAATTACACCTGAACAAAAAAATACTAATTTAAAAATTAAAAAACAATGAAAATAAATAACCAAACCAAATATATTTTTTTATAAATTAATAAAATGGCAAAACCAAAAGAAATACTTAGGTACCTACCTATTTTGTATTGATCTTCAAGTTCCAATCCCTACCAATAGATGGCGTTGGTATCGTTTTAGAACGCGGTTACGTTGTTGTTTTTTTTTTAATTTAATATAAAGTGAATGTTGAATGAGCGTTTCAACCTGTACCACATCTGGTACCTATTCACTGTTAACGGATATTTGACTAGACTTCGACTTTGTGTGCTTGCTTACGGTTTAAGATTTGTTTCGTGTTTCGGATTAGTTGCTTGATTTTGTCTTTCTTACAACCACTGTTCAAACTTGGAATTCGATTTGCTTTGTGATGAGGTATTGTTGATAGAAGTATTTTTTCTCACTGAAAAAATGACTATAGAAACTCTTAATATTAAAGGAAAAATGGAAGAATATACTGGCGTCCCCATTATAGGTGACGGCGCCTGTTTGTTTCGTGCTCTTTCATTTTTAATGTACGGAACCCAAGAAAATGCGATGATGGTGCGTTCACAAATTGTTAGATTTGTGGTAAATGATTGGCCTAGGTTTTCGGTTATGACCCACGACAGAAATGGCGATAATTATTCAACAGCAAATGAATATTACAAGACTAAGCCAACTCTTGCGCAAACAATTATAATGCCCATTATTGATTACGCAGATGTGTGCTACCCAGATTTGAACCAAAATCTTCTTAACAAGCTAGAGCGTCTTCTCAATAACTGTATTAGATATATATTTGGTCTCCGAAAATATGATCACATCTCTCATTATCGTGAACGCCTGAATTGGCTCACTATCCGACAAAGACGAAACTCTAGAATTATGCTTGTTTATTTCTCAATTTTGAATAATCCAACTTCTCCAACATATCTCAAGGACAAATTCCAATATCTCTTTTCAACTCATGATAAGGTTCTTCGCTCCTCATCTAATCATAAGATCAGTATTCCATCTCATTTCACTGGATTCACCAACAATTTCTTTACTATTCAGGCAACACTACTCTGGAACTCCTTGCCCGAAAACAAGTAAGGACTGTTTTAAAAAGTTGGTACATGGCTTTCTTTTGAAACGAAGCGATGTTGGATGTTAAGAATGATGATGATATATTTTGATACATTTAGATGTTTTATTATTTGCAATTTCAATATATGTATTTTATTATTATATGTAACGTATATACTATATCTATGTATGATACATATTTTGTTCATATATTTACATACTCTATATGTAAAGTTTTTGTATATAATATGTATATATATATATATATATATATATATATATATATATATATATGTGTGTGTGTGTGTGTGTGTGTGTGTGTGTGTGTGTGTGTGTGTGTGTGTGTGTGTGTGTGTGTAAGTATGTATTTTCACCTGCCACAAAATCTTATCACTCCACGGGTTGACTGGCAGAGAATGCCGTTAGGCAATAAGTCCACCCTTTATTACCCTTGTTATTAAGGTGTCAACAAACAAGATTAAATGAATAAATAAATAAATATTCAGCCGATATGTTAAAAAATGAAACTTACGGTGGACTTTGTGAATTTGTAGAGGCAGGATTAATATTTCCGTTTCGGTTTGAATTATATCGAAACGGTCTGTTATACACAGAGTACGGAACAGATAACTGTCCAGTAAGGCGATAACGATTAAGCCATGATTTATCTAATAGACATTTTGACGCCTATCTGCCTATTGTTGCGAAGAAAATTACACAGCGTCGCATGGAGGTACCTGTCGAAGAGCGTGATCCTTTTTCAGAGCTTGAACATTTAACTGTTACATCTTTTGTAAACAGTGAAATATCATTTTCAATCAGCGGAACAGATCAATTTGTATCGTTGACATTAAAATATGAAAAAAAGAAAAATAAACGAAGGTCGAGATTTACTAATTACAGAAGAAAAAGTCAATTAAAAAGTGCACAAGAAAGATATAGGCAGAACAAGCCCGATTCAAATCGTAAAGCTGTGTCCGCTTATAAGAAAAAAAATCCCGATGTACACAGGCAAGCTGTTGCAACTTACCAAACTGCGAATCCACAAGTGCATAGAGAAATTCAGTCACGGTATGAGGAAAACATTACACTGCGTTTATGGAAAAACAAGGTCCATTCTGCTATGGAGTATGACAGCAGTGTAGCCTTGGGTTCTATGACATGCAAGTGTCAGTGATGCAATGCGCTGAAATGGAAGGATGAGACACCTGGTACGTGTTGCAGCGCTGGAAAAGTGCAACTTGATCGGTTGAAACAACTGCCTGAACCACTCTTTAGTTTGATTAATGATCTACACCCAGATCATGACCATTTTATGGGTAATATTCGTAAATATAATGCCTGTTTCCAGGTGACTTCCTTTGGTGGTAAACAAGTAACAGCAGATGGTTTTTCACCGACTTTTAAAGTACAAGGCCAGATCTACCATTTAATTGGAAGTATATTACCAGAAGCCAAACATGACGCTCAGTACCTTCAAATATATTTTGTAGGTGAAGATGACCGAGAAGCAAAGATTCCATGTTCTAAATTTCCTAACTTAAAGCCAAATTTAATCAAACAATTGCAGAATATGCTGCATCAAGTGAACCCGTATATAAAAGATCTGAAAAGTGCCATTGATAAAGCCCTTCCTTCAGAGTCATACAAAGTTGTCATTCATGCTGATAAAAAACCACCAGAAGAACATAGAGGTAGGTACAATGCGCCAACTACAAATGAAGTGGCTTTAGTGTTAGTGGATCAACAGTTTGATCGAAGGGACATCATCCTCGAGAGCCGAAGTAATTCACTTCAGCGTATTAGTGAGATACATCGAGCATATGTTTTGCTGTGGGGATGATGGGTATTCAATCGACATACCACAACGCGATCCCACAAATAAGTTGCCGCTTAATAAAACTGTCTCTCCTGCAAGTTTCTATTCGTATAGAATAATGATTAAAGAAGGAGAAGATAACTATTTAGTCAAATATCGTGCCCTTTTTAGTCAATATTTGGTGGATGAATACGCCAAAATAGAAACAGAGAGTTTAAATTATATCAAAAATAATCAAGCCAAGTTACGTGCTGATATTACATCCATTTAAAAGATGCTATTGGACGACAAGACGCAGAAGCCAACCAACTAGGGCGAATGGTTGTCCTTCCATCATCTTTTACGGGGAGACCTAGGTATATGCACGAAAGAACACAGGACGCTATGACCTATGTTAGGAATTACGGCCGGTATTTTTATCATTTTCACATGCAATCCTCGCTGGGATGAGATAAAAGAGCAATTGCTTCAAGGAAAACAATCTCATGATAGACACGATATAATTTAGAGGGTGTTTCGACTAAAGGTGTAAAAGATCATGAACTTATTGACAAAAGGCAAAATATTTGGTGAAATGCGATGCTATATGTACTCAACGGAATGGCAAAAGAGAGGTCTTCCACATATTCATATTCTTTTATGGCTTCACAAACGTATTACTCCGGACCAAATCGGCAATATAATTTGTGCTGAAATACCGGATCCTAAACGTGACCCAGAGCTTCACGAAATCGATACATGTAAAATGATATATGGTCCATGTGGAACTTTAAATCGAAAGTCACCATGTATGAAAGATAACATGTGCAGTAAACGATACCCCAGGGCTCTCATAAGGGAAACTCAAACTGGTGAAGACGGTTATTCGCAGTACAAGAGACGTTTACAAGATGACGGTGAGTTATGTGTTGATATCAAAGGCACAACCATAGATAATCGCTGGGTAGTCCTTTATAATCCAGTATTATTAAAAACATTTAACGCTCACTTAAACGTGGAATATTTTTATTCGGTGAAATCAATAAAATACGTCTATAAATACGTAAATAAAGGTTCAGACTAGGCATCGTTTGCTTTAGAGAATGAGAAGGATGAAGTTAAAACCTGCACAAGTGGAAGATTCATCAGAGGCAGTATGGCGAATCCTCGAATTTCCCATTCATGAGCGTTTCCCTCCCTTAGTCCACCTCGCTCTTCATTTGGAAAATGGGCAAAGGGTTTATTTTAATGAGTAAATTCTGATTGAAAGAGTGAATAGTCCTCCAACAACCACACTCCTATCCTTTTTCGATTTGTGTAAAGTGGATAACTTTGCAAAAACATTGCTCTACCTAGAAGTACCTTCATACTACCTTTGGGATAAAAGAAAGTTCCAAAGGAGAAAGAAAGGAGCAAACGTTGAAGGCTTGCCAGGGGTCAAAAAAGAGCACGTTCTGGGCAGGGTTTATACCATGCATCCGAACAATACAGAATGCTATCACCTTCACATGCTTCTTCATGAGATCCGGGGTCCAATTTCGTTTGAAGCGTTAAAAACTGTAGATGGTCATGTATATTCCACGTTCCGATCAGCGTGCAAAGCTCTCGGCTTGCTTGAAGATGATCAGCATTTATTCTCAGCAATGGAAGAGGCAGCACTTTGCCAATTACCGCAAATGATTCGGGATCTTTTGACGATTATTTTTATGTTCTGCCAAGTATCAGACCCTTAAGCCTTTGGGAGAAATTCAAAGAATATCTATCTGAATATTTTAAAAGGCAATTAGAAAGACAGGGAGATGTGGATGTAGAGCACATAACAGATGTGGTATTTAACAAATGCCTTTCGGTAATAGAAGTTCCCGTATTAGCGTTGGGTGGTCAGCTTCTAAAAGAGTATGGGTTACCTCAGCCAAGCAAAGAACAACAATTTGAAAATAGAGAGTTTCTTAAAGAGACAAGTTACGACTTAGCATCATTAGAAAACACAGTTAAAAATAATGAAGGTTCACTGAATGACGAATAAAAAGCAGTTTACAATCAAATTAACACAAAAATTGAATCAAATGAGGGTGGAATATTCTTTTTAGATGCTCCCGGTAGAACAGGCAAAATATTCCTCATAAATTTGCTATTAGCAAAAGTTAGAAGTACTCGCGGAATTGCTTTGGCTGTGGCTTCTTCTGGTATCGCAGCTACACTGCTTGAGGGTGGACGAACTGCTCATGCTACTTTCAAGTTACCACTCAATTTAACAGCAGCTGATACTTCCATTTGTAAAATATAGAAATAAAAAAAAATTGCTGAAGTATTAAAACATACGAAAATGATAGTGTGGGATGAAATAACCATGGCTCATAAGGGTGGCGTAGAGGCTTTAAACAGAACTCTACAAGATATAAGAGGAAATAAGAAGTTAATGGGTAGTGTAACGGTTTTACTGGCTGGAGATTTTAGACAGACTCTACCAGTAGTGCCAAAAGGAACTAGAGCAGATGAAGTTAAGGCGTGTCTTAAGAGATCCACTTTATGGCCTCTAATTAAAATCCTCAAACTCTCGAATAACATGCGGGTACACATAGGAGAAAAAGAGTCTGCTGGTGGATTTGCGAATCTCGTACTTGAAGGAATCGTAAATGAAGGAATGATAACCATCCCTGATAATTTATGCACAGTTGTATTTACGTTACAGGAGCACGATAAGCCAATGGAATGGTTGTGTGAACGTGCCATACTAACCCCGAAAAACGACCAAGCAGCGGCAATTAACGACATACTGTTAACGTCTTTTGAGGGAAGAAGACTCTGTGGTCAACACAGATGACGCAATTAACTACCCTGTCGAATTTCTTAATTCACTGAAATCATCGGGTCTTCCACATCATAAGTTTATTCTGCGCGTGGGCACTCCCGTTATGTTGTTGCGAAATTCAAAACCTCCTCAACTGTGCAACGGAACCAGACTAAAAGTAAAAGCGATACATCGCAATGTAGTGGAAGCCATAATTATAACTGGATGTGCGCAAGGGGAAACTGTATTTGTACCAAGAATTCCCTTGATCCCGAATGATCTTCCCTTTGAATTCAAACAAATACAGTTTTCCCTCAAAGTTTCCTTCGCAATGACTATAAACAAATCACAAGGGCAGACATTAAATTTCGGGGTATAGACTTGAGAGAAAATTGTTTTAACACGGACAATTCTATGTGGCTTGCTCACGCGTAAGCTCGCCCAGTAGTCTGATAATTTTGGCACACAGTAATAGATTAGCAAAAAATGTAGTGTATAAAGAAGTTTTGTAGTTTACTAGCTTTTGCCCGCGATATCTAGTCGTAATTGTTGTTTGTACTCCGTTGTGTATTCGAACTCCACGCGGACGAAGTCGCGGGCAAAAGCTAGTTTAGTTATAACCTCAAAGATTTTACAACTGGTGCCGCATTTAAAGCAACGTCGCTTGGCTGCAAAATTTACAATTTGATTTTGTAATCAGGTCAGGTCATCAAAAGGTTTCAGTTGTATCGACTTACTAAGTGGACTCCTTTTCTACCAAGGACTCAGTCTGGGTAGGTACCACCCTCGTAGCTATTTTGGTTGACTTGTCTGACGTGTATAAAGACCCTCCGGTTCTCTAAACTCACCATACAAAACACAGGAGCATTAAGCTGCTATTTTACGCTGGTATTCCGTGGGAGCGTGTCCTACCCCGGTTGAGCCGTATCCACACAAGTAGTTTAAAATGTCTTCATCATTTCATATTTATCATTACAGTCCTTCACAAGTCCGCTGCTAAACATAAGCCTCCCCAAGGAATGCCACAAAGCACGGTCCTGAGCCACCTGCACCCATCGGATTTTCTGCATGTCTTACCAGGTCGTCACCTTATCTAGTGGGTGGCCGCCTCACACTTAGCTTACCGGTACGAAGCTGCCACTCGAGAACCTTTCTTCCCCAACGGCTGTCGGTTTTTAGAGTTATATGGCCGGCCCATTGCAGTATAATAACATTGAGGCATTCCATCATCATCATCATCATTACAGTCCTTCACAAGTCCACTGCTGAACATAGGCCTCCCCAAAGATATATCATAAAGCACGGTCCTGAGCCATTATATTCCATCACAGCCGCAATTTTCTTAGCGACAACAAATTTATAGCATATATTTCTTTGTTTGAAGTCACGTACGTTCAAAGATCTATGAAAGAAATTATCGATTTTAATAAAAAAATTACTCATAGTTAAAACTTAAACGAATCACATAAACACTGAAATTAAAATCTGTCAAAAATAAAATTTCAACGTCAATTACATTATAACCCTAACAACATTACGGCGCCCCGTCCTCGTTTCAATTAGGCCTAGAATGTCCGTACATTCGTATTCAACTTACTAATTTAGTATAACTTGCATAAATTATAAAATTTTTTTTTTATAATGTAGTATAAATTACGAAAAACATTTAATATCAGCAAGTAAACAGTCTACAAATCTGGCATTTTATTATAACACTACAGATTTTATTTACATAAAAAGTTTTTTTTTTTAATAAAATTCCAGCTGATGGTATTCCCTTTTGTACAATAATTGTAACTTGTGATCTAGGTTGAAAAAAATGTATTTTATTCAGTTCTATTCTAAAATCCAATAAATTCGCATACTCGATAGAAGGAAGTTTCTTTGTGAATGATAAAGCCTTCCAATTCTTTTTAGCTTCGTTCAAAACCACAGAAGCCGTCGAAATATTCGGAGAAACAAACTGAGTCTTAAATAAACAACACTGTCACGCCGGCGGCGGCAGGAACTTCCTTCGAGTACTGTTTATGTACTCTAATTGCAATCGCCTTGAGCAAACGTCATCCAACTCTCTGTCTTTGTCCTCCTTCAACCGACTTCATTTTTTCAGTTTAAGAGCGCTTTGACTTTTCTTTATTTACGTGAGAGGGGTTCTTCTATCTTACATATTTCTAGAATTATCTTATACATATATAAGAGTTTGATAATATCATGTATTGTATCAGTCCTCTACAATATTATCAATAGTCAACAGACAACACTACTATCAAAAGAACACTACAGGATTGTATCTGACATGAGGTCGTAAATAGTTCACGGTTGGACATGGGTCGGTCTTATAGTGGCGAAGATTTTTTTTTGACAACTGTTTGGCGATTGCAGCACCAAATATCGCGTGACATTGACCATGTTTCCCGTCGCAGAAAAGATAAGGTAGCACACAACATGTAACAAAAACTCTGTGGTTCCCGCTAAGTGAGTTATCAGAATTGGTATTCAAACGTAAAGAAATAACTTTACTTCATAAAGCTCGACCATAAAAAATTTAATTAAATTAAAATAAATTTTTATTTTATCCGTGTAGTGGCGGTGTAAGAATACCCACTACCCCATATCGTCCCGTGGGTGTCGTAAGTGGCGGCATAGGGAAACTGAAACAGGAGATAGGCAGCACTATATTTCTGATAACAGCTGCAACCAAGCATGGCAACTATTGCAAAATCCTCCCTATGAGGCAACCTATTGGGGAGGCCTTTGTCCAACAGTGGACTTTTATAGGCTGTAATAAATGGTATGAATATCCATTCATACCATTAATACCAAATCGCGTACTAAAAAATCATCCGAATTTTTAGCACGCGCATCGGCAAAGCAATTTCTTTGACAATACTTTTAGTCCTCAGCAAATGCAGGTACGACAAACCTCTCGGCTCAGCTAGTTTAACACAAAAAGGGTAACAGGTATTATGTCATCACCACCAAAATACCAATATACTTCCCAGTCCTGTAACTTGAAATGTTTTTCACTAATAAAATGGAAAGGCAATATAGAAGCCCTCATAACGAGTAAAGCACGTGAATTCAATTAGCGGCACCGCACCAGCGCCGACTCAAAGAATATCTCCATTTAATTATTAAATTTTCAAGAGATACCTTTATGGTGTAATTCAATTTACGATTAAAAATTTCCTTTCATGTTTTGCAAACATCTCGAATAATTCCTTTATCAATATTATATACTGCCTTACTGCTTTTAAAACGCCATTTTATATAACTAAAAAGAATCATAATTTTCGTTTCAAAATTGACGTAAACGTCGTGTAACATATCATACATACAAAAAAAAACGGAAAATAAAACAGACTAATAAGAAACTACGGTTTACACAAATATCCCCCTATGGTGCAATCTATGGGGGAGGCCTACATTCTGCAGTGGACTTTTGATAGGCTGTCATGGTAAATGGCATGGTATTTGTTTTCGACTATGGTTGAATATATTTTGAAGATATCATTGTTGATTTCAACGTTACCCATGAAGTTGTTTCGATCACCACAAACGAAAACAACCAGGCTTTCTGATCTGAAATGACGTGGCTTCCATAATGTATGAGGGTTCGAAAATAGTATGCGATATAAAAGCTTACCTCTATAATTGGCAGTTTAAGATTAATGTTTCCTTCTTAAATATTAGTTACATTATATATTAATTGGATTATAAATGGGTAAAGCAATGGTAGCCAGTATAGGCATTGTACATAATTATTGCGTTTACGAGATGGTAGACTGCCATATATGGGAGGCTATGAGAACATTCTCGCTTTACCCATTGTCGCCTTATGAGACTCACCGCGGGACACGGGACGATATAAAGCAATTATTTGAAATTCTCGAATAATTTACAAAATTAAGTGCTAATTGCACCCAGCCATTTTTTTATTAGAATAACTTGTTTTAAACCAAAGGATTTTAATTATTAACCCGTTTGCGTCTTTGTTCTACTACTAAAGCTATTGAAAGTAATGTAAGAAATCTGACAACATTAACAGATACTTTTTGTATTGTATTGTAAAACGTCAAACAAAGAAGGCTACATGCGACGAGATGCTGGAGCTGCCCTGGAACCAAGTCAGGTTCGCGTCGCGCTCCCATCGAGAATCCTGGAGTACAACAAAATTATGAATCAATACTAGACGATCATATTTTGAAAAAGAAAACTGACTACATAAGTAAAAAAAGCTCATTTACATCTATTCCGAAAATGATTAGCAAGTATACTCGGAACTGAAACTTTAAAAAATCGTAAAATGTTTTTAGAATTAATAGAGGTAATAAGAGCGAATCGTTAAGTATTTTTAACCCTCAGCGATGTTTTAAGAAAATCTGTTCAGGCGTTTGAAGATCACCAGCTCTTTTTGTTTCAGGGTTTAAAATGCTATCAATACGAAATGAAGATAAAAAGAGATAAATAGAAGTAGAGGGTAGAGCTCGAAACCCCCACTTATTTTAATAGTATAACATTTGCTACGAGCAATGTGTAGAGTTATTATTTTTAACAATAACCTCTTAAAAATGAAAAAAGCACACAGTTGTCTCACGGCGTGCTACTTACATGCTGAGTTTTGACTACATTGCTTCACTCCTGAAGATACTCTTCAGATCAGAAACAGTACAAACAGGCAAGAGGGTATCACTACTCACACGAACTTCTTGACTTCGACTGAATGCATTAAATATCTTGGTTTCTTTATTTTTAGAGTTGAGATTTGAGCTTAGTGTGTCATCTCATTTTTTCACATATCTTTCCATCAAGATTTTCGATTTACTAGCGCCGGCTGCAGCTGTTACGTACGACTTGCCGTACCAGACTTTCAATTTCCTTTAAATCCTCAGTTTACGATCCGCATACACCACGAGCCTTGAAAATATATTTTATGTTTACACTTTTGTTCAAAATGTCTTAGTATTGTTATTTGGGGTTTTTATATAGTTTTCTCATCTGGTTGGGCTGTATAAATATATAAATGAAAATGATATAAATTTGCATAATTCTCAATACAGTAAAATAAATAAATAATTAATACATAAATAAATAAAAACCGACCAGATGGAAGTCCTCGGCAGGGGAGACCAAACGGCCGAGTTTTAGGGGGAAAGGGAGAGAAACCGGCGGATGATGCGGGCAGTATAGAGGAGCACCGCCTTCTGCATTTGAGCCCGGAGTGCTCCGTCACAGAGTCCCAGTCGCCACAGATGACTGAAATTAAAATCAATTTTAATTAAAAAAAAATATTTTTTTTATCAAGCAGCAAATAAAATTGGTTATAAAACGATATCATCAGCTCGTCTCGAGATTTGCAAAATGACATATTTATTAAATGAAACTAACTTTTACGGATTATATCGCGTTTAATTTTAACTTTTTAATTCCCGACGTTTCGGCTGCTTTACAGTACCCATGGTCACGGGGGGGACTGAGGTGTTTGACGTCCCGATGTCATAATTAGCCCGGCTACATTCAGTTTTTTAATATTAATTTTTGGTTCGATCTACGCGGAATGAGCTTACAGTATCTTGAAGTCTAGCAGTGGTATACTTGGGTTTGGATTTAATTTTATTAATTATAGGATCCCAAGCAGATGGCAGCACCCATCCATCTTCTCTATTGAAATTAGGATGTTTTTTTAATTTCAATAGCCTCGCGAATCGTCCTTGGTAGGAATCGGCGTTCTTTTGCGAGGATTTGTGGTCTATCAAATCTAATGTAATGGCGGGGACGATCTTGAATATGTTCACAAACTGCAGACTTCCCGATACGTCGGTACTTCAAGTCACCCGAAACGTCGGGAATTAAAAAGAATTTAAAATTAAACGCGATATAATCCGTAAAAATTAATTTCATTTAATGTGTAGTCTTCGCGTAAATATAAGAAAACATTACATATCTATTGTACATTTTACGCAGTAATCTGCAATTTCGATTATCCTTTGACTCGACTTTCGAATATTCTATTAAAATATCACCTTGATCGATATCCGCCAAGACAACACCAATATCATATATTTACTGTTACCGTTACAGTCTATTAAAAATCCACTGCTGAACAGAAGCCTCCCCCATAGATTGCCTTATAGGGGTATATTTGCCATAGTTGCCATGCTTGGCAGGCGGGTTGGCAACCGCAGTTTTATATGTTATTGGGAAGACGCTGCTGCCCATCTCCTGGATTGTTTCCCTCTTATATTCTTACACCGCCGCAACACTGTGACCATCGGCCACCAATGTCATAAATTAATATAAAAAAGAGTGAGAATTCTATTGCGTACACATTTAAAGCATACAGATAACGCTGAGTACCGCAACAGCATAAGTTCCAACCTGTTCATGGAGTCAAGATAATATATGGGACACGGTGTATTCCGGAACTTTACGTTGAACTTGTGCGCAGTCTGCTTTGTATTTTCATAATACACCAGTAATATCATAATACAGTACTATTTATAAACGTTCTTCCTTGATGTTTTGTGATAATAATTACAAAAATGTTAATGTTTTTTTTTATAGATTTAAAATGAACGAATGAACTTACAGTCCACTTGATGGTAAGTGGATACTGTGTCTATTGACATCAACATCTATCCTCGATTGAGAATTTAAATGCGTGGTCGTCCCTGAGGGCTAAGATGGTATGCCACGTTTCCAGTAAAAAGTGTCTACAGTTCGGCATTAAGCTGTTATTTTGCGCTGGTATTCTGTGAAACTAGTGTTTATAATAATAATTAATAATATATATGTAGGTGAAAGAGAATCACACTCAGATATACTTATGATGGGTGGCGCAAATATGCGTGCGTTACAACATATTGTGCAAGAAAATATAATAAACAAATCGTTAGCAATTGGTCGCAAATATATTATGGTACGCTTCCCCGATGATGTTTTTCTCAAAAATCCTATAAACAATAACGACTGCCACGTTACCAAAAAAACGACGGTTCACTAGAGTAAAACCTTCACCCTCGATCTGGCCAGTATTTTATAGACGCGCCTACACGGCCAATCATGACATATGACCGTCCTCGGGCGTGTATCTTTATAAATTCCTGTAACAAACCCTATTAATCACCACTACTTCCGCTTGTCTATCCTGACATGAATAGGTTTACTGTCCCTATATTTTGACATTCACACACAAACGAACACTAGCTAAGGCGTCCTTTTGACCAGCCATCATCTCATATGGCAACATGGACCGGACAACTGGCTCTTTCCACTAAGCACACACAGACACACAGCTCTTTATACAGCTTGCACGGCACTATTAGCATCGATAGAAGATAATCTTAACAACATATACCCTCATGTAAATATACTAACATCCTCAATCATACAATATTCGAAAGCGTACGTCGCTTCGACGACGCATGGACCGGACGGCACATTTCTCTCAAGTCATCACATACCCGGACGATACGATGTTATCTGTACTCTGTTCGACCAACCTTACTGGACTGGATGGGTGTGTCCACGCATGGACTGGACGGCACTGTCTTTTCGAACAGTGTAACTCCACAATTCATGAGGCTGGACCGGATGAATGTGTCCTTTCAACCAGCCGGGTGGCATGGCCCGATACAACATTGTTCCTTCGACCAGATTCATACAAATCCAACTCTCAACATCAAACATTCATAATACTGGACCGGACAAATATGTCCTTTCAACCAGATGCGCAGCATGGCTCGGTACGGCATTGTCCCTTCGACCAGCTTCACACAAATCCAACCCTCAATATCAAACACCAATTCTGTCGACCACACAATATTCAGAGCAAAACTGCTACACTCATCAACACATGTGAACACAAAAACGCTACTCATTCTCCCAATTCACAGCATGTTAAAGTTAAACATTTCCGCGGTACATCACTAAACATTACGAACTTTAAAATGTACCCCATGTAAATCATATTTCGCATGAACATAAGACAGAGATAACAAATCCAGTAATAACTTCATCATGCATGCTTGTTTTAGGAATTTACTCTATAAGGCATTATAAGCGAAGACCAGTTTCAGACGCTGTTTCTTTAAGTCTGGTTTTTACTAAAGGCCATGCCATTTCAGTTAACTTAAGTTCAGTAAAACAATTAGCTGCACGGTCGTGTTGAGATTGTTAATGCCATTAACAAATCAAATAATTTTTATCGAAGCGATTATTTTGTGCAATTTAATTTTTATAACATTACACCATCCCTCTACATATATCTGAGTTTGGATCGCCTGGATTAAAATAAAAAAAAGTTGCGTTGAATTTTTACTCACGGTTGACATTTGCGGTATTTCTAATACTCGTGATAAAACGCCTCTTTTACGTCCATATATGTACCTATGCACTCATGCTCGTCGGACAAGGGTACTAAATAAAACATACTTTGTATAATAATCATTACGGAGTAATAACTCTTTTGGTCATTCCTCCCGCCAGATTTTCCCGAAAAAATCACTATAGAACTATAAATATATATGTATAGTGTACCAAGATACAGAGGAATAATAAAGTTACTTACAGTTTTACTTCAACTAGATAAATTCAAAGGAAACTTTACATATTATCACAAAATAAAATTTCTAAGGCCATAACCTTTTCAATCGTTCGTTACGCCACAAATGTATACTACATTTCATTTTATTTTTACGAGCATTCATCTTTATGTTCAATCACCACCGTTACATCTCAACGACGACTAAACAAGACCTCTACCAACACCATACGCGAACCGCACCTACTCTTTAAGCTACGGCTACGGTATGGCTATTGACATAGTCAAAACACAAAATAAAATGAAGTAAGCAATTCTACAATTTAATAGGGTCATTAATCACCCAAATATACTCAGGTTAGTCAATTGAAATAAGCTTGGCTTTCAGGCATTTCTCTCAACCAATTAAAAAGTTAAACACTTGTTACTACAAAATATTTTTTTCAAAGCAATATTTAAGACAAATTTTACATCAAATATAAGTCGGCAGCAGCGGTAAATAATTTGCCCACGGTATCCTACTCCCACAGCATACTTCCATTCAAGAGCGAGTGGCACAGCACCACGCTTTCATCACATTATTTGAAGATTATATGTGGGCGATAACAGGATCTTGATCCCACTTCTGATGTAGGCGAAAGAGGATCATCCTCAGATGCATTCATGATGGATGACGCAAATATTCGTGCTTTACAACATAATTTACAAGAAAATATAATAAACAGAACGCTTTCCCGAAGATTTTTTCTCAAAAATCCTATAAATAACAACGGTTGCCACGTTACCAAAAAAAACGACGCTTCGCTAGAGTAAAACCTGTACAACATTTTAGCTAACAACCTTTAGTGAGCGTTTACTCTCAATCTAGCCAGTATTTTATAGACGTGCCGATGTATATTTTAATCTAAAATTAATCTATATTCAATTCAAAATCTATATTCAAGAATGATGTCAGTGAGGACCACGCTCAAATTACTAGCATAGAGAGAGTCCTAAAATAAGAACAAAATTCTTATAGCTGAACTCTTTATACATATGAGTGTAAAGAGTTCACCTATAGGAATAAGTTAAGTTTAACATGGTGCAAAATTAGATAGCTATATTATTCTCACCTTCTTTCTTTTACAAGGTTGTTGCCGTTTTTCCATTTCAAAGACACCTCTATTGATGTGCCATTAGCGCAACAAAAAAAGTTGTCGATAAATTCGATTTGTATTAGTCCGGTTCGTAATACTTATTTATATCAATGAAAGTTTATGAAAGCTTCATCTGACATTACAACAAAAACGTAGTCGAAAAATGCGGGATTTCGTACTATTGTTGCATAATTTAAAAGATGTATATCGTGAAAACGTCACTATGAAATCTTTTTTGAAGTGGAAACTTCTTTAGCCGCGTCGAGCGATTTTTGGTAGAGGAAAAACTTATACGTTTGCGTCACCGATGACCTCGACATGCTCGTGACGTATTGCGCTTGGCGCAAGCCAGACTAGCGACGCGTGGCGCGTAGTATAGCGGCCAGTGTACATGTACATACGCATATATCATTGAGTTTTCACTTGGCTGCCTCTGTTGTTTTTTTATATAGGACTTTACATCTATCCTCAATTACGAATCAAAATGCAGATACGTTGTCATCCGTGACGACTAAGACGGAATGCCTCATTTCCATTAAAAAGGGTCTTCGGTTCTCTACACTAACCATACGAAACACAGCAGCCTTAAGCTGCTATTTTACGCTGGTATTCTGTGAGAGCATGTTCCTACCCCGGTCGAGCTGACCTATTCGTGCTACAACTATACTACTAATATAGTTGCAGCATGGCTCTACCACGTACAAATCTACTTAAGTTCAACTAGTATATTTCCGCCAAATAATCCTTAGACTTATTATGGGTTTCACAGGGAATAAATACTGTGTTTGTTTAATCGACACTAGGTTTGCTTCACGGAACGAACACAGAGGGCACTGCTACGATAGTACAATAACGGCGTCACGACCGCGGTCTGTTTTCTCTTTTGTCGCTATATCACAACTACCAATAAATCGATTACGAACGTATTAGCCGTTTTCCTCTCTGCTCCCTCAAGATATTATCCATCATTCATTCATTAATTAAAGCCTATCAAAAGTCCACTGCTGAACGTAGAGGGAATATTTGTCATAGTTCCGTTCTTAGCAAGTGGGATGGCAACCGTATTTTTATTATTTTGGGTTGTTATCAGGAAGATACTTTTGCCTATCTCCTGTTTTTCTTCTGTCGTCTTTAACGATACTCACGGGATGGTATGGGGTCTTAGAGCCTCTAAGTAATAATACATATTATTTGGTAGGAGGGAGTGGATTCTTTTACGACACCGCTTCACGGCATTATCAAGATCCTGCCTTTCATACGTGGTAGAGTCATGCTGCAGCTATATAAATTGTATAGTTGTAGCACGAATGGGTCGGCTCGACCGGGGAAGGACCACGCTCTCACAGAATACCAGCGTAAAATAGCAGCTTAATGCTGCTGTGTATCGTATGGTGAGTGTAGAGAACCGGAGACACTTTTTACGGGTAAAGAGGCATTCTATCTTAGTCGTCACGGCTGATATCTGCATTTTAATTCGCTAACAAAGATAGATGTAAATGTCTACGGGCCACAGCAACCACTTACCATCAGGTGGACTGTGTGCTCGTTTGTCACCCTTATTCTATAAAAAAAACTTCATGATTTCTAAATATTTTCTTCCAAGCAGAAAAAGCTTTGTTGCATATAGTCGATGGTTTTTCGCTAAGCAAGTGGTAAGTCTATATAAATTAAAATTAATTGCCGCCTGTATGAAAGCTCATCACTTCAGAACGGCTGGACTGAATTTGATGAACACTCACACTCACAATTGGATCCGGTAAGTAGCGCTGATGTCGAGATCTAGAAAACAGTTGTGCGAAACCGGGGCGGATCGTTAGTAAGCATATAAAATTGGGATTACAAATGTGATTCAACTCGCTTATGTACCGTGTGTCTGTCAAGACTTAGTATTCATACCTCCCCTAACTGAAACTATCAGTTTTAAAAGTTTGCGAAACGAATATTTGCAATGTAATATAATAATCATCACTAGATTAATAAAACAATTTATTATTCGAATAATAATAAGTCTAGTCATATTTTCTTTATATTTTTAGACATATAATAAAATAATAAAAACAAATAACTAAACAAAAACGAGTAAATCGATGTCAATAGTTGCTAACATTTTGAACGAAATCACTATAGATCAAAGACGTCATGTCTTGTAAAGTAACGTTACATATAATTTTTCTAGTAAATCAGAAAATACGAGTGTATTTACTCTCATATGGCATAGTATAAAGAGACCAAAGATGACCACTTGACATTTCTATTTCCACGCATGAATTACACGCAACATCTTTCAATAGATTTGTCTCTTTTTGTCTTATTTGAACATTAAATTAGAAAAAGCGAGACTCAATTTATGTAGAATTGTAGGCTCTCTCTATGCATACGTATGTATGTAATTACTCTAAGAGACCACGGTACTTGTATTTATTCGACGGCGTTCGGACATTAGGCAGGGCTTGCACGTGCTTGCTCAACTCATTCGCAATCAGTGTTCCACCTAAATGCGCTGGTACCATTAGCATAACGTTATGGAAACAATTTTATAGACATTTCGAGAAATATACGTGGTAGAGCCATGCTGCAGCTATATTACTGGTATAGTTGTAGCACTAATGGGTCGGCTCGACCGGGGAAGGACCACGTTCTCGCAGAATACCAGCGTGAAATATCAGCTTTACGCTGCTGTGTTTCGTATGGTGAGTGTAGAGAACCGGAGACACTTTTTACTGGAAAGGAGGCATTCCATCTTAGTCGTCACGGGTCACAACGCATCTGTATTTTGATTCGTAATCGAGGATGGATGTGGATGTCTATGGGCCACAGCAACCCCTTACTGTCAGGTGGACTGTATGCTCGTTTGTCACCCTTATCCTATAAAAAAAAATCCTTGAACGCTGGAATGAATTGTCATGTACAGCAATGAAAAACGCATGTCGTATGACTTCCTTTGCCAACCCTTGTGGGGAACAGTGGACGAGGTTACTGTAGCAGTGTAATTTGTCCCATCAAAAAATGATTGGTGGGGAAAAGTGGACTGGAAAAATTAGACATTGCACTTTATTCTACCTGTGGGATAGTTGGTGGAAAAAGTGGAATAACCACCTTTTCAAAGGCTGTTTACATGAAGAAAACCTACCAATAATTATATATCTACTATTTAATACAGAATAAACAAACAAATAAAAAAAATATTTAATGGCAAAAATATTAAGTAGGTGGTCCAAACGTAAACAGATTGTTGGGCCGAAATACCTTAATATGTACTAAATTAAAAATATATGATTTAAATACAGTTATAGTTATTCTGAAATGTTTACGAAAATAAATCTATTAGTCTGGAAACGGGCAACAATTTTACCAGTGCAAGCAAAACGCAATAGAAAACGGACTCTCTTTTGTAGAATGAGTAACCTACAAAAGGTTTAAAAGGCTGATTGGGTAAGGTTAGGTAAGGAACAAATTAGCTGATATATTGCTTGCTATAAAGATAGAACACCTAATCCATAAACACAATAGACGTATAATGAGCCGCATGCACGTCACGTACGACCGTTGCTCAGAGCAAGAGGCTGACGTAGCTTTGTTTGCGTACATACGTGCATGTGTGCGTACGTGCGTGCATACGTCGCCGTGTAGTGGCGATTTTTTGATAGTAAGAGGCGACAGATGTAAATGAAACAGATACCTACTCATTACTAACTTTTGCAGTTCGTATCCTTAACTATTATGGTACTGTTGGTTTATAAAGGTAAAATAAGACTTACTTGAGCAGTTATAACTTAGTTTTATATACGAAAATTTAATCCCGGAGGCTGTAGGCTCACCTTAAATTTCATATTACAAAACTGTTAATTACAATTTATAAGTACTTGACATATTTTCCATATTTGCCACGTTTGGCAAGCGGCTTGGCAACCGAATTTCTTTTTATTATTAAGTTGTTATCAGAAAGATGCTACAGCCCATCTCCGGTTTCAACGCATCTGCATTTTGATTCTTAAGCTAGTATTGATGTAGATGTTTATGAGCCACAGTATCCACTTACCACAAGGGGACTCGTTTGCCACTTTAATTAAAAAAAAATTATATCTGAGATCGTATGACACCACAGCATTCACTTACTATCAGTTGGACTGTGTGTCGTTTCCTTGAACCAAAACAGGTATGTCGATTTCTCGGGTTTATATACAATTTAGTCGATATGTCATTAAGTTTGCCAAATGACAAACGACAAGTCGTCATGCAGTATGTCAAAAAATTTGCCTTACTCCCTAAATGCTCTATCAAGGAATTGTCACAACTAATAGGAATACTTACTGCAGCTTGTCCAGCCGTTAGATATGGTTGGTTATACACCAAAATTCTCGAACGTCAGAAATATTTAGCCTACTAAAATACAACGATTTTGAAGCAAAAATCAAACCTTCAATTATTATTTTACCCGATCTGCAACGGTGGAAACAAAACATATTGTCCACTAGCCATATTCATTGAGGCCAGACAAAAAATTTGCTTTAGAAATATATACTGACGCGTCCAAGACAGGCTGGGGGGCTGTTTGTGACGGTAAAAGAGTAAACGGTGGATGGAAGGACAATGAATCATCCTTTCACATTAATTACCTAGAACTACTAGCCGTTTTCCTAGGCTTGAAAAGCTTTGCTATTGCTCACTCTAATTGCTCTATTTTACTCCGCGTGGACAACACAACTGCCATATGCTACATAAATCGTATGGGGGAATACGGTTTCCACATTTAAATGATTTGACCAAAACTATTTGGCAATGGTGCGAGAAGCGAAATATCTTCTTATTTACATCCTACATAAACACACACGACAACCGCGAAGCTGATGAAGAATCACGAAAAGTAAACGTAGATACAGAGTGGGAATTATCGGAACGGGCGTTTGAAACAATTGTTCAAAGTCTGGGGGAACCTGAAATTGATCTTTTCGCTTCTCGTACCAATGCAAAATGCCTTCAATATATCTCATGGAAACCAGACCCCGACGCAATGACAATTGACGCTTTTACAGTTAACTGGAACTCGTCGTTCTTCTACGCATTTCCACTGTTCTAAAAATTTTTAGTGACAAAGCCACCGGTATTCTATTGTTTCCTTACTGGCCTTGACAAGCTTGGTTTTCACTGCTCAAAAGAATGCTCATCTCGGAGATTATCTTCTTTAAACCCAATAGGGACCTTTTGTGTTGTCGTTACAGGCTACGTCACCAACTTCATGCCAGCCTTTCCCTGGCGGCCGCGACGCTCTCAGGACAGTATTTAAGAGATTAAACACTCCGGACATAGCACTAGATCGCATGCTAGCATCCATCTCGGATAACACTATGAAACAATATTCTAGTACGTACAGACTGTGGTGGCAATTTTGTATAAACAACGAAGTAAATACTTTTGAAGCTCCATTATCATCCATATTATCATTTTTAGTAAATCTGTACAAAAATGGAAAATCATATGGGTCTATTAATAGTCATCGCTCTGCCCTATCTCTACTCCTCGGGAATAATATAGGGTTAGATGAACGAATTAAGAGGTTATTAAAGGGTATTTATAGACAAAAACCTTAGTTATTAATATCTGATAAATCCGCCTTTAGTAATACTTTGATTGGTGGGAGGCTCCCCTTTCAATTGAATGTAACGAAAAATGTAATTGACCTGTGACTTTTGTTATTGTTATCATAGTTTCCATATTTTTATGACAATAAAAGCTGGTACCCGGCGCATTGCAACCGCGGAAGAAATAATTGTGGAATTATCGTTTTAAATTTGGAACAGTTATACCTATTGTTTAATTAGTAATATGAATGATTTTACATTCATTGACGTTGAATGATATATAACTTTCAAATAAATTTGTCAGTACGATACGCGCGTCACCTACTGTAAATTAAATGTACAATGCCTATAACCTTCACGCAAGTGCAAGCAATACGTTGACAATTTTTTCCACAATCTGACGAACGGTGTGGCAGCGCATATAATAAAAACAAACGAATACTAATTTTTATATATTATGTAGATATAAACTCAATCCACATATCATCCAGCGGGTGGCGTAACAGGTGACAGAGGGAAGTGAAACAGGAGATAAGTAGCAGCGTCTTAATGATAATAACTCATAATAATTTTAAAAAAAACGTTGTTGCTGTGGTAAATAAACCTCCAATAAGGTAAGTTATGGGGAGGCCTATCACCAATAAAGAAGAAATGTTACCCGAGAAGAAGGATCACTAGATTGTTCTCTTTTGCCAAGTAATAAGTAACACATAAATATTTAAAGGTAGTGGACCAAACCTAATAAGTAAATCGTGTAATTTTCTTCGTCATCTCGAGCGTGTGGGACTCTGTCGTCATTTGAAAGTCAGAACACGTTCTATCACTTTGAAGCTGATAATATTTTTATCCAAAACACAGAGCACTTAAATTTTTGTTTACAAGAATATATGTATTTTTTATTAATTTGACAACTGAAATAAGCACTTAAGTACATGAAATACGTATTAATTTTATTTATAGAAACAATTTGAAGTATGTTGAAGGAAGTAAGCAAAATAAGAATGCTGCTTAAAATTTGCATGAATGAAAATTTAATTTCAAACATGTTATTAGTAAATGAATATATTTTGTATTTATTTCTAAATAGAAAAGAAATTAACTGGAAAAAAATTAGTTAAGTTCATATCAAGTTGCTTTGTTTAACTCTCTTTCCGTAGCTAATCTTTGTCTCATTTATATCCCAGCCGCGTGCTTTTGCACACAATTTATTCATGGATTATTTCGGAAACCCTTCAAGTTTGTCAACGTTTAAATTATATTTTCTTTATTTATCTTTGTCAGCCTGTAAAAGCATAGTCATAATCGCTACAATTGACGGTAACATATTGGCATACAATCTATCAATGTGTCTGCTCTTTTGGATGACATTAGAATCAACTAAGTAAAAAATCTCTAGAACCTTATGATACCTGCTAGATTGTATAACAAGTTGTAAAAAATAAAATAAAAAGTATTTATTTGACACAAAACAATAGTATGTTAAAATTTAAATGGACAGCTTAATCATTAGTTGTGACAAAACGGTCTGTGACCCAGTTGTAACGGGAAACCAATTACTCCTGCTAATCTGCCACAGCCTTTGCACATTAACCATACAGGATCTTAGGCAAGTGATGAAAGACACGTATCAACGATATATAAAAAAAAATAGTTACTTAAATGTTCACTAATTTGAGGGGGTGTCAGAGCTACAGAGAACCAGGGACTGGTGTTGAATCATCCACTTGCGGCATTTTTGCCGGAAGTAGACGGAGATAGGGAAGACCGGACTGGTGGTGGCAAATCGTTCCACATTTCAGCAGAAGCGACACTCTTCCACATTTTTATATTAAAATTTAAGCAGCCCAAACGGTAAAAGGATATTTGTCCTTGAGAAATTTATATTCGTAAACTGCCTCCACGATACTGGAGAAAATCCTAGTGCAGGGATAACGTTTTTTAAAAACAAGAAAAAGGCGAAGAAGAAGAAAAAAGGAAACTTTTGCTAAAGGAGCGAGACTTGGTAATGATGGCAAGCCCTTATGCTTAATATAATTCCTCCATACAGAGCTAGAGCAAAAGCGGTCGATGTTTAAAATTGAAAGTTCAAAAATCTAATGAATAGCATTGGTTAATATTGAACATCTTCTTCTTCATTGACCCGTAAAAGATAACAGCTGGACATGAGCATCTCCCGTTGTATTTGCCTTAGTCGTCACGCTTGGCAGGCGGAGTAACGATTGCAGAACCAGACGTCTTGCATCTTACATGCATCTCACCGATCTGGATAATTTACGTACAGCGTAAACCAGATGGTAAAACGACATATATCGGAAATCCCGTATGTTCCGGATACCTAGGAAGATAGCGACGGCCACAACTGCTGGCCGTGCTTGACGAAACGACAAACTTAATGTGTCGGGCGTCTCTGACACTTCCTCTCTGCATTCCTAATTTAATAGCCAGAGAAATAGACGTGAGTGTGAGAACCGGAGACCTTTTTTACTGAAAATGAGGCATTCCACCTTAATCCTCAGGGGTGACAGAGCATCTGCATTTTGATTCTTAGTGAAGAACAGATGTAGATGTCTATGGGCCACAGCATCCAATTACCATCAAGTAGACTGTGTGACAAACAGGATTTTTTGGCACGTGAGCTAAAAAATCCTGTTTGTATGCTTCTTAAAGGATTGAAGTTAAGATATATCCTCTTAAAAGAAACAAATTCAAATTTACAAATTAGCTGCTGGGCAAAGTTTGCCTGTCGAATGCGGGAAACATTGTGGGGACAACAGGAGTAATTTATCGTTTCGTCTTAGTTTGGACGTGATTGATAATTAAATGCCGTGGCAGCTCAGATGGTTTGCGCTGGCTGCATTATTTCACTTTCCTTGCTTAATTTCACAGTACACGAGCAACTCGGGTTCGATCCCCGCCGGCACCAATGAAATTGTTAATTGCAATTTTAAGTGCTGAATTACACGTGATCGGCGGTTGAGGAAAACATCAAATAAGAAAAAAATATTTCCTTGCCCTAAAACCCTTTCAGAAATAAAGTGAGGCCTGTGCCGAGCAGTGGGGCGTATATAGGCTGTAACTTTAACTTTTTAACTTTCTATAATTACACATTTCCCATTAAAACCCTATTCAATTATGTATTTAATATTGCATGCCTTAAGCGCAAAACGCGTAGGTATATTCTACTAGCGCCTAAAAATCAAGATTCCTACGTTTTGTCGCATGAAATCGTATCTAACAATCATATTGAACATATAAATAATATAAAAAGCACATTCTCAGAAAGATAAATAATTGTTGAGCTTACTACAATTTATTTTAAATCTATTAATTGCTATTTTTACATAAAAAAGTGGTTTTAGTGGCTTATGGTGTAGATTTATCAAGTCCGCATGGAGGGGTAAACACGATAACTTTTGAAAATATCAATTGTTCAACTCAATCAATTTTTTAATCTCTTCATCAATCATGTGGGAAGCCATGGAATGTACAAATGGCAGTTTAGTTTTGTTTTGTTTTGTTATAAATAATTTTTTTTCGGCTGAGAAATCTCGAAATTTTCGGTGTTTTGAGCAGCCTAATAATAATTTATTTTACTAAATATACTTTTCCTTGCCTCACTCTCACTTTCACTCCGGGCTTGGCTGCCGCTCCGCGCCTTCGTGAGTGGATTCCTGTATCGTTTGTTTACAGCGGCTCGTGCTGAAAAATATCGATCGCTGTAGAAATACAAAATATTCCAAAAACCAAAGGAGTCAATCGTTTTTGGGCCCACTAGAAATTTTAACGACCCTTAATGGTATTACATACAAAAAAAAGTTACCAATTTATTATAATAAATGGCCTATACATTTTATGAATATCTAAACGGAATCAAGAAATCTAAAAAAAATGAGTGGTTTTGATATTCCGTGTTCTGGTTAATGTAACATGGGGAAAAATGCGTGTAATGAATCATTTTGCAGTTTCTATTAAAAGAAAATGTATTTTTTACCAAGATAACTTATTATATACATATTATATTTGTACTTATTTGTATATTATATATTTATTACTAAAAAGGATACCACTGAGATTTTTATCCTATTTCTAAAAGTGTTAGCTTATATCATATAACATGGTTCAAATACACCGTGGAACGAAACGCTATTTTGTCATTGACTTCCGTGCTGGGTAAAACCGACGGCCATATTATCATAATATAAGCATCATATCTATGTTCAGCGGCCGGCGGCCGGTATTACTACGGCATTGACATTCGTCAGGCTGCTGTTTTTGTACTTACTTACTTATCTGGAAGATCAGCATACACTGAAAACAATTAAATAATATTTGTGGATTTCAACGCACTGTGCGAAGACAATAACTAGCCGAGAAAGGAGCAGATGCGCCAACTTTTATATTTGTGGATTTCTCAAGAGGTGAGTATCTTATCTTATGGAATGCGAAGAATTCAACTGTACAAAACCTACAATTAATTTAAAGTTTCAAACTTTTATGTGAAATATATCTTATTTTTGTCACTCTCGAAGTTCTAGTCCAAAAATATTATACTACGGAAACGAAAACTACTAAGTTTCGTTTATAGTATTCATTTTATTTTATTTTACTGAATATTGAGATATGGTACGATTTTTAGAAATAAAATAAACGACCCACACCCACAGACACTTAACGATCTATACATGTTTTAGTACTTAATTATTTTAAGTTTGTAAAATACTAATAAATATCCTTCATATTACTAACAAATTAATATGTCAATGTCTAATCAATGCAACAAGTGTTGGATTATATTATACAGGTTAGCCAAATATTCCACATTATGTATTTAATTCGCCAATGACATTCGAAAATGAAAACTGACGAGTTTAATTAAAAGTATATGTGAGTGTATAATACAAGTTTACTTTTGCTCCTAGAATTTTGGAAAATCTATAATTTATGTTGAATTACTAAAACATATGACAAACACAATTTTATTAGTATGTTGTGTGTCAAAGTATTGAAGTGTTATGTTATTGGTAAAATCTAATTTAATTAATAGATAAAATAAAATCACACAAAATATACACAAATCTATGTTAAAAGTGTCTGTCAGAGTAACTATATCCACAGCCGTTACATCCTATCAAAAGCCCATTGCTGAACATAGACCTTCCCTCAGATTTCCTCAAAGGAGGATACTTGCTATAGTTGCCATGCTTAGTAGACAAGTCGGCAACCACAGTTTTTATTGGTAGTTGTTAATAGAAGACGTTGTTAAATTCAGAAGGAATGTACACACATTCCTTCTGAATTTAATATTTATAGATATAGATAACATTAAAATAAATGGATGTTATTAGGAATACATATTAGTGTTAATATTTAATTAAATACATCTACTATTTATGTTTATTATATTTAAACTCCATCAGGAAACAAGAATTTTGTTTACATTATTTTATGTTATTTTGTTGATTGTAGGTAATGTACATTCTTTCTGAATTTAATATTTTTAATACTTTATTTTTATTTGCATTCCCAATTTTTTCAGTTACATCTACTTGATGCAGTTTGTTGTAACTGCCTAAGAATATTGCAAGAAAATATAGAAACTGCGCATTCCATTAGAAGATTTGTATTCCATGTGGATCTTCAATTTTAAGAGCTCATTTTAAGAACTCAGCAGAAAGAGATATTATTTTGCAGTGGATACCATCACACCAGGTACTTACTTTACTTTAACAGCCTGTAAGTGATCCCCTGCCTGAAATAGGCTTGCCCGTAGGGGTTGGCATAATCGCTTTGGCACACAGATTGATGTTTGTAGTATCATACACCTCGCACTACAAACAATTTGGCTATTCACCACCAGGTTATCTTTAACTTTACAGCCTATCAAAAGTCTACTGCTGAACATAGACCTCTCCTCCACTGATTGCCTTATAGGGGAGATATTCGATAATCACAGTTTTTTTTCTTTAGTTGCTACTTCTTCCTTACCTTACCCCATATTTGTCTGCCTTTGTACTTAATATACAAGTAATATTTTTTACCTTAAATGAAATTAGTGTAAATGTAAAACGTCTAGGAACTTGTACTTAGTCAAATAATGTTATAATTCTAAAATAACTACTTCACTTGTTTACCTTTCTGATTTGATGTATTTTTATTTCTTTTTACCTTAGTGGAATCTGGTTTACTACAAAAGTATTATGAAGGGAAACGAGTACATGCTATTTATATATTATAATTTAAGAGACATTAAGACTGTTTATTAGTAATAAAGATTGAAATAAATAAAATATTAATAAATATCATTATTTAGGTGGAAGACACTGTAAAACTATAGTCTGTTCGGTTAGTTGATGAAAAAAACACTTTTCAGGTGGATCATTTAGAATGAGTCTGCAATCTTGTCGGCCGAGAGCTTCTACAACTGTATGGAGACACAAATGATAACAGGGATATGGAATTACAATTCATGAATATTGAAGACATCGGTAACATCCAACAAACACCCCTTATGCCTGTAACTGTTACTCCTGCCATTTCCAGAGCGGCATCAACAATTACTATAATATGCAGACCTTTTCTATCAAAAGGTTTAAATTATTTCTTAAGCAAAAATTGTCTAGTAAGGGTTATTATACTACTAGAGAGTAAATGACTGATAATAACCCCTGGTAATGAAGTGATCGCTACCATGGTGTTTCTAAATGTTTTCAAAACAATTGTATAAACAATTATATTGTAAAATGTGCTTTTTTTTAAAAAAAAGTCTCGCTGGGTTTTGCGAACCAGTGGTAAAAGTAAAAAATGACTTAATAAGTATTATATATTGTAATCTATATTGAATAAAAATTTTATTCTATTCTGTGGCTAGTTATAAGTGTGCTGCTTCTACTTCCCGACACTGTATTTTTAAGTTATGTTATCATTTATCTAGATTCTTAATACCTAAACTAAAAAGAACTACTAAACTAAAAGAGAGATTACTGATTGGTAACTCATTTTATGTGCCACTGTGCGCTCGTATTTGTGAATACCACTTAAGTGAACCTCACAATGATTGGAATAATTTATACACAAGTAGTAATGATGCATATTTATATAGTAATATAAATATGCATCATTACTATATGGTAGTTTTTGCCACAGTTGCTACGCTTGTGGCAACCAAAGCTTTTTGTGGTATTCTATAGGGAGATGTTGCTACTCATCTCCTGGTATCTTTATTTTACTCTGTTACGACTTTTACGACACCATACGGGACGAAACGCGATGGCAGTTGATGGAAGGGCTATACAATATTTTACATTATATATTTAATTTAGGGAAGACCTATGTTCAGCAGCGAATTGTTGTAATGATGACGAATAATAATCAATAAAACTTGTAATTATTGTTGCTTACTTGACCTGTTTCTACTATGCGCCTTATTATAAATAAAGCGCCTATTTTATAAATAAACGCCGAGCAAGTTCAATAGATGCTCTGGTACCTTTTCGTATCTCTTTCAATTGACAATTTCCTTTTGTTTTTTTTTATAGAATAAGTGTGACAAACGAGCGCACGGTCCACCTGATGGTAAGTAGATGCTGTGGCTCATAGACATCTACATTTATCCTCGTTTAAGAATCAAAATGCAGATGCATTGTCACCCCTGAGGACTAAGATGGAGTGCTTCGTTTCCAGTAAAAAAGGACTCGGGTTCTCTACACTCACCATACGAAACACAGGAGCATTGTTACTATATTACGCTGGTAGCGTTTTCCGTGAGAGCGTGTCCTACCCCGGTCGAGCCGTATCCGTACACAACTAGTTTAAAACTTCTTCATCATTACAGCCTATAGGCCTCCCCCAAGGAATTATACAAAGCACGGTCCTGAGCCACCTGCATCCATAGACTTTTTGAATATCTTACCAGGTCGTCACTCCAACTAGAAGGTAGCCGTCCCACACTGAGCTTACCGGTACGAGACTGCTACTCGAGAATTTTACATTTTAGCTTTAATTGCAGTTGGATGTAAACATGCTAATCAATGAACACATATTAAAAGAATGTTCTGGCACTGCACCTCTAGGCCTGTGATACTTATAATAGATATATTTTTATTGTTTATTATTGTAAAATCATCATATTCTTAATATGATGATTTTACAATAATAAACAATAAAAATGCAGTGACAATACAGTGTTTCTTTTTATCCTAACACAAATAGTTCAAAACACCTTACATGCTATTTATTTTTCGTGGTTAATATCGTAAAAATCGGATATGTTATTATCCAGTCATTTTGGTTTTAATGGTGCTTGGAATGTAAACATGTTATTCAATCAATACAAATTAATAACAATGTCCTGACACTGCACCTGGTGGCATGTGTCACTTTTAATACTGCTTTAAGAATGTGATGATTTTACAATAACAAATACAGTGACAATACAGAGTTTTTTATCCTTACGACCAGTTCAAAACATCTTACGTGCTATTTATTTTCTCAATCGCTGTAGAGGTAAAACTCGCTAAACACCCTTAATAGTTCACTGTTGGACGCACACATGCACCTAAAACCGTGTTACTGGTTGCAAATGATATTAGATAAATAAGTACATGTGTGCTTGTTTCAATATTCATTAACTTTTTTCAGGTGGGTTGCTTAGAATAAATGTGTATGTCTTGTAGGCTGAAATCTTGCAGAGCTGCTCGTAAGCAGAGACAAAAAAGTATATGGATATTGAAGACAACAGTCTTATATCACATAAAATATCCTTATGATTCCTAACAATTTCATAAATGGACATGTTATTTTGAAAAAATCTTTTGGAATGATAATGACTGACAATAATAAATACAATTAAATTATACATGTGTTTTGTAATCCTTACACAACTAGTTTAAAACATCTCACTTCATATTTATCAACATAAATAAACATGATATTACCTAGTCATTTTGGCTTTAATGGTGTTTAGGGTATAATAACTAATCAGTTAATATTTTTTAAAGCAAAGTTTACACACTGCACCTTTACTAACCAACAAAGATATATCAACATAAAGTCTTAACACCGCGCCTGTCCGTCTGTTCCACTATTAATAGACTACTTTTGAAATGATTACAGTAATAAATACAGTGGTATTTTACTTTGTGTTTTATCCTTTTACAACCAGATTAAAACATCTTTCTTACTATATAGCATGTAAAGGTAATATTATAAATGAAAATATTATCTTTTATTCATTTTGGCTTTAATCATATTTATTTAATTACTGTAATGGTGTTTGTGATGTATATTCACTAATCAATCAATACATGTAAAAAATAGCCTCCACACCATGTTTCTTGGTCAGTGTACTATTTTTGCCGGAACTACTAAAAGGATTTTCCATCAGTCTAAAAGTACCTATAAATGTTAAATGTACCTGCAACTTTGTTTTATGCTATTAATTATTTAGCTGTCCTATTCTATTCTATATACACTATTCTAACTCACAATACTAATAGAAAACAACTTTTAGTTTAGGCTCAGAAGGGCTAGAACCCAGAGCCGTAAAGCCAGATTAAAAAAAAATAGCGTTTAGTTTCTTTTTAGGTTATTGTGATATTCATATTTTAATTTCTCTGAATTCCCTTTAGATGCGATAAAACTAATATTAGTTTTGCAATCTATAGATTATAAGGAATAAATCGACATACATTTCATTAAGTATCCCTAAAATTTGTAGTGGGCCCATTCTCCATACAAAAAGAAATTGTCTCCTTTTCGCGACCCTTAATGGTATTATTTACAAAAAAAAGATACTAAGAATTAAGAAATCTGAAAAAAAGAGTTGTTTTGATTGTTGTGTTCTTGTCATTGATTCAGATAATGTAATATTAAAAAAAATTGTAGTAGAGATGTGCCAACTCGGAAGAAACTCGACTCGAGTTAACTTGAGTTGAAATTCACGTAACTCGAATTGTACTCGAGTTACGCAACTCGAATTGGCGGAACGAAGTTGTGTCAGTTTGTTACAAATTATTTTTATATTTGTTCCTCCATCCAAGATAATTATTATTACTTAACTTAATAGGTAGTTATATTTTATTGGTTTGCGTATAGACAATTTTCATAAAATAATATCACTCTAAATTTATGACGTAGCGTATAGTTAATGTTATTAATAATTTAACTATCACGTATTATACTTAATCAGCTTGTTGATATTACATAATATATCAATAAATTTTTCGAATTAGTAAGTCGAGTTCATCACTAAATTGTAGACAGACACTAAATTGACCGTAAGATAAAGATGTGACTCGAGTAGAATTTTGTGACTCGAGTCACTCGGGTTTTATCATGTCACTGTAATTGTACTCGAGTTTTTGAGTTATGCGAATTAACTATTTACAGTCCCTGCATCGATTGAAGTTTATCACTCGAGTTGATAATAGCGATTACCTTACTTAAAGCATTTTTAAATAATAATAATAATAATACTGTTTGATAATTAAATTACTAGTTTAAGTTTTTTTTATTATATTTTTTTATTCAATATAAAGTGGAATTTCTACATTAATATACTTTTTAAATAGGTACCTTTATTAAATAAGTAATATGTGACAATATGAAATAAAATACAAATATTTATTATTTATTTATTTGTAGTATTTCCATGTTTTTTTATTTACTACAGACATGTGTAGCATTTCAAAATCTATAAACTGCTTTTCGCATATCTTACAAATCGCTTCCATTTTTCAAAATAAGCCACAATGACGATTTTTGTTTTGTTGTTTCATTGTTATCATTCATACTTTAAACAAACAAGTATATTTAAATCACCTTTTATGTTATGCACTACTTATACGAAGGAAAAAAAAATAACAATGATAGCACAATCACGATATTATAAATCAAACTAAGTTCATGTTTGACTACAACATGCCAGATGTAAGTTTCACGCCCGCGGCGCCTTATACTATGTGAATTAGTTGATTAGATGATTTGAATGAATTAGTGAACTGACATCTATCTAGCACTCTCCGAATCCACACGGTGCGTCGAGTTGACTCGGTAACTCGAGTGCAAGCGGATTCGAGTAAAATTTATTTTCACTCGAGTACCGAGTTACACAGATTCACTCGATTGAATCGAGTGAAAACAGAGTTCGAGTTGCATCACTAATTTAAGAATAAAGTCTGTAGTTAATTGTTATATACTTTAAAATAATTTTTAGTAGCAAACTAGCAAAATTAATTAATAGCTAAAAAGTTTATACGTGTTTGTTTACAAGACAATAAAATAAATATCGTCTCATTGATGCTCAAGTGTTTAACATATAATGGATAATATCTATTTTTCCTTTTTATTTTTTTGTGGTCGCATGGTAAAATTACCAATGACATTCGAAATTGAAAAATAAAAACTAATGAGTTTAGTTAATTAATATAAGAGTATGTATCACAGAACACAATTACTCTCTAAGGTATGTATGTAATACAAGAGTTTACTTTTACACCTAGAATTTTGAAAAATCCAAATAAGATCTATAATTTATGATGAATTACCTAAAAAAATGACAAACAGGTATTAGAACCTTATTAGTATGTTAAAAATGACAAAGTATTAAAGTTTTATGTTATTAGTAAAATCTAAATTAAATAATAGATAGAATAAATACATAAATGAAGTTCTTCTGTATTTTATAAGAAAATTAGAATATATGGGTAGAGGGATTTAAAGATTTCTCTATTTGATGTAGCTTCATCGGCTTTGAAGAGCGATTCATTTAACTGCATTTAGGTATAAATACCTTTTGTATTCAGCAAGTTGCTCCATAAACTTGACAATACCAAATGGCATCAAACATGGATCCTGAATTTATGCCAGTCATAGTAGATAGACAGTATAGATAGTACATATATTTACGTGTAAATAAGTACTTATTACTTGTACTAGAAGCAAATATACAGTTTGCATAAGTATTGTAACTTAGTTAAGCCATTTTTACTTGTGTAATTGTTATATCCTTGTTGATCAGACGCTTCTATTATCCTTAGACTGATGTGTTGTTAACTCTGCAGAAAGGAAAATTATTTTGTCATCTACTGTCAGATAATTAATATAAAAATAATATCCTTTTCCCCTACATGAAACTAGTGAAAATAAGAAATCAGACAACTTTTACATATTCAAATATTGTTGATGTAAATCCATGACTACCATTTGTGTATTTGACAATATGGAGCTGATTAATGGTGTATATTTTATAATAATTTCTTATTTATTTAACATACAGGCAGAGACAACAAAATACTGACAGAAATATGGAAATGTAGTTTATTGACATTGAAGTATAGTATATATATATAGTCTTATACAATGTTCATTAACTTTTTTCAGGTGGATCGCTTAGAATAAATGTGTATGTCTTGTAGGCTGAAATCTTGCAGAGCTGCTCGTAAGCAGAGACAAAAGTATATGGATATTGAATAGAACAGTCTTATATCATATCTCACAACATTGATAATATCCTTCTGATTCATGTTATTATCAAGTTATTTTGAAAATATCTTTTGAAATGATAATGACTGACAAAAATAAATACAATTAAATTATACATGTGTTTTTGTTATCCTTGACACAACCAGTTTAAAACATCTTACTTCATATTTATCAGTGTGTAATAATATGATATTACCTAGTCATTTTGGCTTTAATGGTGTTTGGGGTATGATAACTAATCAGTTAATATATTTTAAAACAAAGTTCACACACTGCACCTTTACTAATCAACCAAAACATATTAAAACAAAGTCTTGACACACCTGTCTATCTGTTCCACTATTAGATTACACTATAGACTGCTTTGGAAATAATTACAACAATATATGCAGTGGCATTTTACTTTGTGTTTTATCTTTATACAACCAGTTTAAAACAGCTTTCTTACTATATAGCATTTAAAGGTAATATTATAAATAGACATATTATCCGTTATTCATCTTGACTTTATCTCTATATCATATTTATTTCATTATTGTAATGGTGTGTGTGATGTATATTCACTAATCAATTAATACCTGTAAAAAATAGTCTCCACACCACGTTTGTTTAGCTGTGCACTGTTTTGCCGGAATATATAATAAAATATCTATAATTGCTGAATGTACCTATAACAGAAACAGAAACAGAAACAGAAACTTTTTTATTCAATATAGATTATAAATAATACTTATTTAAAGTCACTCTTTTGTCTAATTACCACTGGTTCGAAAAAACCTCTGTCCTGGGAAGAACCAGCAAGAAACCCAGCAGGACTTTTTTAAACAACAGCTTACAATCATGTATATTACACAATTAACCACACAAAACAAATTAGAAACAGCCTGGCAGCGAACACCTCATTCCAGGGGTTATTATCATCCATAAATTCCTTAACATTATAATAACCTTTTATACAAACTATGTTTAATAAAGTTTTGAATTTTGAGCAGGTCGAATTTTGTATATTTTCTGGGATTTTGTTGTAAGCGTATACATCGCCCCAAGAATGAATTACTGACTCGGTGGAGTCGAGTAACTGGTACTACTAGCTTGTGTTTGTTCCTAGTATTTACAGAATGAACATCACTTATTTTTGTATAACTACTTTTATTTTTGTGTACGTACATTACATTTTCATAAATGTATTGAGAGGCCAAAGTTAATATATTAATTTCCTTAAATTTTTGTCTGAGCGACTCTTTAGGTTTTAAATCATAGATTGCTCTTATGGCCCTCTTCTGTAAAACAAATATAATTTAAGTGTCAGTTGCGTGTCCCCATAGCAAAATACCATACGACATTATGCTATGGAAATAACTAAAGACTAACTTTGTTTAATACTATTAATTATTAAGCTATTCTATTCTATATACACTATTCTAACTCATAATATCGGTGAAAACTACTAGAAAATCGCTTTTAGTTTGTTTTAAGGTTATTGCGATATTCATATTTTAATTTTTAATTTCTCAGAATTCCCGTTAGATGCGATAAAACTAATATTAATTTTGTAATCTATAGATTATAAGGAATAAATCAACATACATTTCATTGAGGTTCACTAAAATTCGTGGTGGGCCCATTCTCCATACAAAAAGAAACTGTCTCCTTTGATACACTTTTTTAATCACAGATTTTTATTACAATATTGTGTTTCGCTAAAAGTACGTAGAATTTATACTCGTATATATGTCGGAGCGTCTATAATATACCGGTCGGCTCGAGATGGAATCGAGGGTTTTTTTTATAGAATAAGAGGTTACTTTTGAAGAATAAGGGTGACAAACGAGCACACAGTCCACCTGATGGTAAGTGGCTGCTGTGGCCCATAGATATCTACATCTATCCTCGTTTTCGAATTTAAATGCAGATGCGTTGTCAGCCGTGAGGACTAAGATAGAATGCCTCTTTTCCAGTAAAAAGGGTCTCCGGTTCTCTACACTCACCATACGAAACACAGCAGCATTAAGCATATAGGTATATCGAGAAACCCCCACTCGTTTGTGCAGTATAAAGTTCACTGTAGGCGCCGTGCGGGAGAGATTCCGCTTAAGTCGTAATTCTACGAGTTCGAAAAAGAAGTAATTCTACGAGTGCTAAGATAGTGTCGTGGTTCGGTTCTTTGTAGTAATTTTTCTAGTGCAGGCAAGGAGGATGGTGTTGCTGAGAGGCTGCCCCGTGTACACTGAGATAAGTAGTGTTGCTGTTGCCTTGCATACTTTGGTGTTATCATGAAATTACGTACCTCACGTTACACTGATGTTATCGTGGCGGGACGTGTTACGGTGTGGTCGAACTGTAATTTCACTACACTGAATGTATAGTGCGTTGCGTTGCCTTATTACTGATAATGATTAATTGCATAAGTAAGAGAGCAAGTTGAACATCCGCTTTCACACTTTTATTATTTTTAATAATTAACGCTATCCTGATGTATTTCCGAGATCAAAATTTGCATCCTGTGTTGAATCTCCGACTTCAGAAGTGGGATAAAGTCCCTGTTACCGTCCACATATAACCTTCGAATAGTGTGAGGGTTATTACTTTGGTGAAAGACTATATGACGTGCCTCGCGTTTTGCTTTTATGTTCAAAGTCTTAAATCAAGTTTGTTGTCGTATTTACGACATTGACGTACCACTAAAATGTAAAGTAAAAGCTTAAAGTCAAATGTTTTGAGCAAGAAGTTAAATCTCTTTGTTTGATTCATATTAGAGGTACTCGCAAGTACTTTTGATATTCCTTAACGTACCCGAATATGTTCACAAATGTCGAAAGAAATCTTGGAGGTATTTTAAGATGAGTTATAGTTTTGCTTTTAGTAGGATTTTAAACTGTTCAAGTAATGTTATAATTTTATAGTTTATACGAAATATTATTTACATGTGGTAGGTATATTTTAAAGTTCGAAATGTTTTAACGATGTACCGAAAAAAAAATGTTTAACTTTAACGTACTATGAATTGAAAATGCTAAGTAGTATTTTTGTATTCTAATGTGTCGACAAGTGTTACAGTTTAGTACGAGTGTTATGTGGTCGACAAAATTGGGATTTAATGTTGAGGGTTTAGTGGAAGGTGTGGTGCTGTGGCACTCGCTCTTGAGTGGAAGTATGCTGTCGGCTTATGACGCCGCGGACACATTATTTGCCGCTGCTACCGATCACCATTTGATATAATATGAGGAAAGTAAATTTATCCTAAACATTAGTCTTAAAAATATTTTGTAAGGATAAGTGTTTAACTCTTTAATTGGTTAAGAAAAATGCCGAAAAACCAAAGTATAACTGACGAAATTGAAGTAGAGCAAATTATTTCTGACATTGAAGAGAGACAGATGGTATGGCAGAAGAAACTTGAAAGCAGAATAAATGAAGTTGAGATGAGGGCGTTAAGAAGTATGATAGGAGTTAAATTGAGTGACAGGATAAGAAATAGTGAGATAAGGAAACGTTGTGATTTGAAAGAAGATGTAGTGACAAAAATTGAGAAAGGTATGCTGAGATGGTTTGGCCATGTCGAGAGAATGAATGAAGAACGATTGACGAAAAAAGTGTATAAGGCGAGTGTGAATGAAAGTGTTGGAAGGGGTAGACCTAGGAGGACGTTTCTCGACCAAATCAGGGACGTCTTGAAAAAAGGCCAGGTCAAGAGTACCTAAACCGAAGAGCATGTATGAAGGGAATAATGAAAGTGGACGAAGCGAAACAAGTATGTAAGGATCGTAGCAAGTGGAAAGAAGTGGTCTCTGCCTACCCCTACGGGAAAGAGGCGTGATTATATGTATGTATGTATGTATGTATTGAAGAGAGTATTAAGTTAACGTGAGGATCGGACCGTACCAGAACTTGTCGTGTAGCCGTAGCACAGTGGAAATCGGCGTCTACTAACTTAGTAGTCCGCTAGTACGCGGTAAGCAGTTAACTCTGGCGGAAGTCGGGTTTCAGTGGAAACCATGGAATCCAGGAGAGACCCGGCGTTCCCATGAGGGGTTCGCATAAAGGAAAGATGAGTGACTGGATGTTACTGGGCTATGCGTAGCCGTGATCACGTGTAAAGCTTAAGTGTTTTATTTGGTGAGAATAAGGCTCTCGTGAGATACCGCGATGACTAAATGTCGGTTTTACTTTGAGTTTCCTGATTATTAATTTTGATATTGAAACATTGGTAGTAAAACGATAATTTTGATGATAAATTATTTTCTTTCAATTGTGATTCTTCCTTTCTTCCTTTTTTGTTAGTAATTAGGTTCACTAGTTTAGTGATCGTTGAGATGTCACGGGGATGAGTAACATTTATTTAAAAATTTCTGTATTTTAAATTTATGTAAAGGCAAGTCAAGCATTGGATCAGGTATTTTGTTGGAAAATCAAATGCTCTTTCCTGAGCAACCTTTGAATCGACCAACGGGTCCATACCGAGTTACCAAAGTGTTACCAAGTGATCGGTACGAGCTGAAGTTATTATCTGGAGCTAGAGGCAAGGACTACCCAGGCCGCAGCTCAGTATATGGTGCCCTGGAAAGGCGAATGGTGTCGCGAGAGTTGTGCTGCATTTTTTAAATTAAGATCAAACTGAATCTTTTTAATGTTTTCTTTTATGTGTTACAGTAGCTCGTGTGATGTGACTACATGTGCGCGAGTGTGAGGCGAGTGTGTGCCTTGCTGGTCGGAACGGACTGCCAGGTCCAGCTGTAGCATGGCATGGTTTCGGCAGACGCGTATGCTGCACGCGTGGCAGGCGCCGTCCAGGAGCGCGCGTATACTGTACATGGCGGAGCCTCGGAAGCCTTACACTATGTGTGCGCGGAAATCGTACACTATGTGTGCGCGGAAGTCGTACACTATGTGTACGCGGAAGTGTTATACTCTGTATGCGCGGAAGTCGTGTTCTCTGGACATGCATCAGGCTCTGTCCTGGCAGGCGCTGTCCTGGTTCACGTCGTTCAAGTACGAATATGTGTGAGATACTTCGTATCGAGATGTATGTATACTAGTGAAAACAAAGTGCTTTATTATAGTCTGCGGTATGGGAGCGTATTTCTGTTTGAGGGCCTCGTATGCGTGATGGATGAGAGTATAGGCAACGGTGTATATTGTCTTGATAATTAACAACTTGTTTTTCACGCAGATCACGATGACGACAACCCGGACGATGTCTGTGAACCCTCAGGTGCTCCTGCTGCTCCCGTTGATGCTTCGAGTGCGTGGTGCGGTGCAGCGTCTCGCTGGCGCTGGTGCGTCACAACGGCTCGCTGTTGTTTTGGCCACGTGCACTTGCCTCATAACAGCTAACTATGGCGTGTGCTGGGTTGTTTTAATAGCCACTTGAGCTTACCTTATGACTGCCGCAGCGGCGAGAAATGAGCAACGTGTTGATATTTGCTATATCAGCAATACCAGCGGTGTGCTGATGAATACTGGTGAGTCGCACCCATTTTATTATGATTCTGGTGCCGAATGCTCTCTCATCGAAGATTGTGTTTCGTCAAAGTTTAGTGTGCAAAGTAACCTACAAATACCCCCACGATCATGTGAGGAAGATCCCCGATCACCAAGTTCCTCGAGAATGAAAGGCATAGTCGATGACAGCGGCAGTGAGACCAAATCTGATTAAGAATGGCTTGTATACTCATACTCAAAACTTTACATCGGACCTCATGAGTTACATGTGGCGATGGGTCTGTAGGGAATCGTTGGTGCAATTTCTGTCTGTGTTGGTGCACAGAGCCCCTCATGTGTTGTAGCATATGTGGCGGCAGATATGTAGAGAATCGTTGGTGCGATTCTAGCATATGGGGCGGCAGATATGTAAAGAATCGTTGGTGCGATTCTAGCCTGTGTTGGTGCACAGATTTCATTGAAAGTTTCACCAGTTGTGTATGCATTGCTTATGAATTATGGTAAAGAGTAACAAAATTGTTAGAATTACTGTGTTGTAACTTGTTAATCGGACCTTTTACAATAAATCATGTTGTGCAGGAAGCACTGTGTACGAACCTTAATATTGTCAATTATGACAGTTGGTTATTGTACTTAGATTTAGGAGAAATAAAATACCTACCAATTGGAATCAACCTTGTTTCTATTGGCAGGATAGCCGAGCTAGATTACTCTCTGAGCATATTTTGTCCACAGGTACTGCACCCGAGGACGGATGCCAGTCAGGGAGTGTGTTTGAAATATGTGACGAACAGCGTGGTGGCTGCAGAAGTTGTGTTCAAGCTATCTTAACGGTGGCGTGATAGCTGTTAAGGTTTTATGTTAGGTGTCTAAACGGCGAGGTGGCCTTAGGAGGTGTAGATATGGATTATCTAAAAAGGCCTTAGACGGTGCGCATATCGATTGTCTAAAAAGGCGAGGTGGCCTTAGACGGTGTGGATATGGATTGTCTAAAAAGGCAAGGTGGCCTTAGACGGTGTAGATATGGATTGTCTAAAAAGGCGAGGTGGCCTTAGACGGTGTGGATATGGATTGTCTAAAAAGGCGAGGTGGCCTTAGACGGTGTGGATATGGATTGTCTAAAAAGGCGAGGTGGCCATTTAGACGAAAACGGCGAGTTGGCTGTTTGGATGGTTTAATGTACGTACGGCGTGGAAGCTGTTGACATGAACAGAGCAAGTGAACAAGTTAATTATAATAGATTCCCTTTTTTACGTTTTCTTGTAAGGCTGTACCTTTTATAAGTAGGGTAAATGTACTTTGGATTAAGTTATTGCGCAGAAGACATAACGAACACATGTTCACATTGTCTGGAGTGGCCGAACTATGTTACCTAAAATTTGTTTTGTCTTTACAGATAACGATGATGCCCGTCCCTCAACATCACACGAGGGCGTGTGAAACGTCAGAATGGCCGTGTCGCAGCGTCTATAAAATACCGGTTGGATCGAGGTGGAATCGAGGGTATATCAAACCCCCACTCGTTCGTGCAGTATAAAGTTCACTGTAGGCACCGTGCGGGGGAGATTCCGCTTAAGTCATTCTACGAGTGAAGTAATTCTACGAATCCTAAGATAGTGTCGTGGTTCTGTTCGTTGTAGTAATTCTTCTAGTGCAGGCTAGGAGGATGGTGTTGCTGATAGGCTGTCCCGTGTTACACTAAGATAAGTAGTGTTACTGTTGCCTTGCATACTTTGGTGTTATCATGTAATTACGTGTTACGGTGTGGTCGAACTGTAATTTCACTATACTGAATGTATAGTGCGTTACGTTGTCTTATTATTGATAATGATTAATTGTGAAAGCAAGAGAGCAAGTTGAACATTTGCTCACACTTTTATTATTTTTAATAATTAACGCTATCCTGATGTATTTCCGAGATCAAAATTGGGATCCTCTGTTGAATCTCCACATATAAATATACTTAAACGTCTTGGACTTTATGGAGTGACCTGTTACTTTGGTGAATGCTACTGGAACTGCTTGAAGAGTAGTACTAGGTGTGCCGAGTTTGGCCTCGTTTTGTTAGTTATGATTAGACCTTACCTCCGGACTTGATAGGGTGACCTGAAGGTGTACTTCGGTGAATGCTACTGGAACTCCGCGAAGAGTAGAATTAGATGAGCCGAGTTTGGCCTCGTTTTGTTAGTTGTGATGAGACCTTACCTCTGGACTTGATAGAGTGACCTGAAGGTGTACTTCGGTGAATGCTACTGGAAATATTTGACGAATAGAGCTACAATTTACATTTTGTTTTAATTTTTGTACGATCTTATGAGCATTATGGATCGTGCACTTTTGGATTTTCCAAACTTTTTTAATTGTAATTTGACATAAAATTCTCGGAAAATTGGAAGTATAGTAACTTATTATTGAAAACTTTTTTGTATTTAAACTACTTTAAAATATTAGGTATAATCATGTTATACGTAATTTTTTAATGCGCTTAAGGTATGCACAATTGGATTTAGCAATAGTTTTTAAATCTCTTTGCTTGACATAATAATATGGAACATCTATTACAAAAAACTTGAACTAAAAACTAAAGTAATCGTACATTCCTACTCCCCACGGTATATTATTAAGAACGCTGGCTGCATTTCCGGAAAACTTGGAGATTTATGTTGAAAAAAATTTGTTGAAAATAATCTTTGATTATCTTAAATCTAAAAAACGCCACATTTATAGATCCTAACCAGGCGAAATCAGGGCGGGTCGCAAGTACATAATATTATTTATGTTTGTGAAATTCGAACCAAGATTAATTAACATTCCTATTTATAAAATACACAAAGCAACATTAAGTCCGTGTCAAACAAGTAGGTAGCGGAGCATGTCGGCCTGCGGGCGCGCGATGTATACTTTATTTACTGTACTTATTATGAGCTTCGAACAACTTACAAGATATTATATATGCATTAATTAGAAAACTGTGTTCATCAAATTTATAAAAGCAAGACGTGATAGTTTGGAAATACATTATAATGACCTCCAGACCGAATTTCAGGCACGGCGGCCAGTCTCAACAGAGCCTGCCATCTGCGCAGGACAGGATTATAGTGCGCGAGTGTATGCGCAAGCATAAGTGCACTCTCTATTCCCTCACTCTCATAGTCCGACGGGACGGTTATCCGACACGAACGGAGAGAGGTCAGGCGCAGGACAAACGGTTATACGTGCTTCGCCGCCTACTTCCTGAATTGGGACTGCTACTAAGAATTACTTGACAGAAAAACCCAATTACTGATTTTGATCTGACCTGGGATTTAAACCCGGGACCTCACAATCAGCAATCGCGTTTACGACTGTTAGACCCACAGATATTATAATATGTGTACATATGTGACGTGACTCTGGATTACTAGGTATATCTTGTCGGCTACTGGTTCTGTTAGTGTATATTAACGTGCATATGTTGGCGCTGCATCAGTTACGAAATATGAAACATAACAGGACTTGCAAGTATTCATGAACAAAACGCACGTGTGGTGAAATTTGTGTCGAGTTTTTGGTAGGACTACGCTGCAGCTATGTTATGGTTGCAGCATGAATAGTTCGGCTCGACGAGGGAAGGACCACGCTATTCAGTATACCAGCCTAAACTAGCAGCTTAATGCTGCTGTGATTCATATGGTGAGTACGGTAAACCGGAGACCCTTTTAAATGGAAATGGGCATTCCATCTTATTCCTCAGATATGACAACGCATCTTCATTTACCTTTGACGCTGTACTCGGACACCGTTTTTAATATACGAATCTGTGTGTAAGAGAGATTTTGTAAGCTAACGATATATCTTGTAATAACTTAAATCGTGTTACTATCCGCATAACTTTGTATAGTGGATAAACTTTGAACGTGATCTGCACAACGATAAAAGCGTGAAATATCGTCTTTAGTTTGACGGCTTAGTTATGTTTCTACCAAGTATACGAAGTTATTAAGAAAACTTCCGGAGCCGCTATAACGACATGTTCTTCATACGGAAAGTTTTATCTTTGAATATAGAAGCTACTTAAGTAGGGTTTATATTACGTCGGTCAACAAGTCCCGAGCCTGACGTATAGGTAGCGCTGTTAGGGAAAAATTATTTTTATTTTTAAAAACAACAGACTTCTATATAATCTGTGCAGAATTTTCATAACCTCTAAATTATTTGTTTAAAATTTACGGTGATTTTTGGCGCCACTTTGAAATTTTTTGAAACAATGGACGAAAAAGAATTTCTAGAGCTAATTAAACATTGTTTTTAATGAAGAAAAATACCGTTAAAGCAAAAAGTTGGCTTGACAAGTGTTATGGGGACTCTGCTCCATCAAAAACAATAGTAAAACGTTGGTTTGCTGAATTTAAGCGCGGTTGAACAGACACAAATTATGCTGAACGCTCTGGACGCCCAAATGAGGTTGTTATTTCAGAAAACATAAAAAAGCTCACAAAATAGTTTTGAAAGACCGTAATATGAAAATGTAAAAGATAGCCGACGACCTAAAGATTTCGAAAGGTAGTGCATTCACCATTTTGCATGAGCATTTGTCTATGAGAAAGCTTTGTTCCAAGTGGGTATCGCGTTTGCTTACCGTTGACCAAAAGCATCAACGTGTTGAAGCCTCAGAGTGCTGTTTAGAGTTATTTAGGCGGAATAAAAAGCATTTTTTCATACGGTATGTCACAACGGATGAAACTTGGATCTACCACTATACTCCAAAATCAAAACGGCAGACAAGTGAGTGGACAGCAACCAATGAAAGCCGCCCAAAGCGACCAAAAACTCAATTTCAGCTGGAAAGGTTATGGCATCCGTGTTTTGGGATGTGTATGGTATAATATTTATAGACTATCTACAGAAGGGCGAAAGGATCAATAGCGTATATTATATATGTCGTTATTAGTGCGTTTGAAGGAGGAAATCGCAAAAAAACGGCCTCAAATGCAAAAGAAAAAAGTTCTTTTTCATCAGGACAATCTGTGTCACAAGTCTGTTGTCACCATGGCGAAATTTGAAGAGTTAAAGTTTGAGTTGCTTGCTCACCCATCGTATTCGTCAGATTTAGCCCCCAGCGACTATTATTTGTTCGTTTACCTAAAAAAATGCTATCCGGAAAGAAATTTGCCTCAAATGAAGAAGTGATCGCCGAAACTTAAGCGTATTTTGAAGTGTTCGACAAATCGTATTATAAAAAAGGCATTGAAATGTTAGAGTGGCGCTGGACTGAGTGTACCACTCTTGAAGGAGACTATATTGATGAATAAAATTGAATTTTGAATTTAAAAAAAATATTGGCCGATGATAAGTTAATCTTGGTAACTGTGTATTATTAACATTTATGAGATCTTAAAATTAAATAATACGGTATCTATGTACTATATAAAACTAAATAATAATTTAATAATCTACAGTTTCAATTTTATCACTTATAAAAAATATAAATGTAATATGAAATAAATTCGAATTTCACGGTTTTTCATGAAAATTATCTTATATAAAAACTCGTGGCGTTATAACGCCCGGTAGTAAAATTGACGTCTTACTATTATGTTTTAGATCACTGATGAAACGACCTTTGTATCTCAACGAAATAGTTGATGAATTGAACCATACATATTCTGATGACGATCTGCCCAGTGAAATTACAATTTTTCCACCGGAAAATACAAATACTGAAATAACAGACGAAGATTCTGGTGACGAAGAATTTGTAACATTACATAATCTCCCAGATTTGGTTATTCTTTTGAGCATATAACGTAATTCATTTCAGTCACTGTACTAACAATTAATTTCAATGTAAGTATTAATTACTTTTCAGGTTCCCAGCTAAGAGCTCCAGCAGAGATTACATATGATACGTTTTCAGATAGTGAGGACTCTGAAAATGGTTTATCTTTGTCAGTGTTAGCAAAAAGGATACGCACTACCAATGAATGCTTGCCAGAAGATGTGGATCAACAGACCTTCTACTTCCTGCTTCACTCCATCTATAAGCTGTTCATCGCGGAACGTCACTCCTAGTGAGTAAAACTATTTTTACGGATTTTATCGCGTTTAATTTTACTATTTTGATTCCCGACGTTTCGGGTGCTTTACAGCACCCATGGTCACGGGGGAGACAGATGTTTGACGTCTTAATGTCATAGTTAGCTCGGCTACCTTCAGTTTTTTTAATATTAATTTTTGGTCCGATCTACGCAGAATGAGCTTACATTATCTTGAACACTTGTCACTCCTAGTGTTAGCAAAACCTAACAGTATACGTGGCACAACAGGCACAATCCAAATGAATTTCCACAAAGGCAATATCGTGAGGGCCCAAAAAATTTACAGTCACCTTTGTATTACTATGAGTGTATGATGAATGACGAAGTAATACAAATGTTGATTCATTACACAAATCTGTACGCAAGCCAAAAGAATGTCGTCGATAATATAACTACTCCAGAAATGAAGTGTTTTTGGGTATACTTTTATACAGCGGTTATGTCGTGGTACCATGCAGATATATGTATTGGGAGAAATCTTCTGATACTCATTTTGATATTGTTTATAATGCCACGTCAAGGGATCGTTTCACAATGATAATGAAACACTTACATTGCTGTGACAACAATGTCATTCGAACAGATAGTGATAAATTTGCGAAACTTAGGCCTTTGTTTGATTTACTACATAAAAATTTCTCGAACATGGCACCTTTTGAGCAAAATTATAGCATTGACGAAGCTATGGTACCATACTATGGAGGCTATAGCTGCAAACAGTTTATACGCGGAAAACCAACCCGATGGGGGTATAAATTGTGGGTAGGTGCAACTAGGTTGGGGTATGTTTTTTGGTTTGACCCATACCAGGGACAATCTTCAAATATCCCAGCATGCTAAAAACAAATTGGATTAGGGGCAAGTGTAATTTTGAGGTTTGCTGATGTTTTACAGTCATGCAACCCAAACACTCAATTTCATCTGTTTTTTGATAAATTTTTTTCTTCGATTCCTCTATTTCACGAATTGAGTAATAGAAGTTTGAGAGCTACAGGAACTATTCGTGAAGATCGTACCTCTAGATGTCCACTACCTGAAAACAAGGTTTTCAAAAAGACAGAAAGGGGCACATTCGTGTATAGGTCTAGCCAATCCAAGCAGATCTTAGTCTGCAAATGGAATGACAATAGTGTCGTAAGTGTCGCGTCTAATGCGGAAACAATTGAGCCGCTTCACAAAGCCAAACGATTTTCTCAACAATTAAAAAGGTATGTGCTTATTGATCAACCTGCTATCATAAAAACATACAAAATAAGCCGATCAAAATATTGGCTTATTTTGATTGGCTTATTTTGGACAGAACTTCAATCCGGGAGAAAAAATTGTATTTTTCGTTATTTTGCCACAGCTTGGATATGGTACTTACACTTGGTACCTACAATGTCTGGCAGTTGTATAAAAGTGATGGTGGAGAACACGACCACATAACTTTTCGTAGAGTTGTTGCTAGAGGATTATTGGAGACGTATAAAAGAACTGAAAAACGTGGACCTTGCTGTACTCCTAGCAACTATAGAGAATCCTCGCGATACGATCGCACTGATAATTTAATTACATATGAAGATTCTCAAAGTCTCAATTTGTAAGAAAAAAACAAATTTCATGTATCGTAAATGTCAGTTATATTTACACCCAGAAATATATTTTGTTTCATATCATACCAATGTCTAATTCTTGGCAAATAAACCATTATAAGCAATATAATCTGTGTTTTATTTAATTCCCAAAATGCTTTAGTTTTAGTAGCCGATCTTACTACCGGGCGTTATAACTCCACTCGTTTTCCGGTTTTTCTGGACCACGAATTATTTTTTCAATATTTTTTCAATATTATTACTTTGTTTTAGTTCAACATACTCCAAAATCAGTGCAATCCGAAACTAAAAAAAATGTCAGTAATATCTGGGTTAAAGAAAACAAACTAGATTTGTAGCACGAATGGTTCATCTGCTGCCCCGGCTCATTCATTGCGCTTCATTAGATTACTGTAGCCCTCCCTCTGACGGCCGCATCGCTCATGTCCACTTGCCTTAACTTCAGTCGGAGATTCTTTGTTACGTTCTTTACTTAAGCTTATTGTGTGTAAGCATTTTATGTTTCAGGAATAAAAAAGTAAATATTTTTTGTTTTTTTTTAAACGTTACCACACTAGGATTTTCTCCTGTATCTTGGAGGAAGTTTTCAAGATACTAAATAATTATTTGTAGATCATACAAATACTTGTACCGTGCGCGATTCGAACCTGCGGCCCTCTGCGCTGGAACTCATTGCTAAGACACTGCGCGACGGAGACGTCGTTCTTTTCTTTATACAAATGAAGTGACTAACGAACTTACAGTCCATCTGATGTCTCTAACAAGTGACACTGCAGCCCAAGGCCTCTAGGAACCAATTTCAGACAAAAAAAAAACAATAGATTAGTTGTCACATTCGAGGAACAAAATGGAGACATTAATAGCCTGTAAGTATTCTGGTATGTCTATATTCTTCAGATAAGAAACAAAAATCCAAAGAACTGGCCAAGTGCGTGTCGGGTCACGCACAATGTAGAGGTAGGGTTCCGTAGTTGCCTGTCACAATACGTGGTCTTGATAATGAGCATAATAAGTAAGTTCGCGCTTTGACCGCTATAACGACTAAAAATGGGCCCAAATAGGAAGATTGTAACTGAAGGACTTATTTTCAAATCAAACTTGTTCCCTACAACCTACGACTTGTTGTATTCAAAAAAGATTACAAAATCTTTTCGATTTTTAAAATAATACCTTATCTATCTCGCAAATGAAAAAGTGAAGCTAATATGTGTCTAATATGTCATGCATATAATTCGTTTTCTTCATAAAATGTTTATTTCTAACAGTATACAATAACATTACAAAGTTATAATGCAGCTAGTTTTAGGTCATTTTCTATCGAGTTTTAACGAAATATCTACTAATCCAAGTGCATTTTATAACTTGGTCGACTATTACTCGTTAACCTCTTAATTCTACTTAGCTGTGATAGTTTTTCTTTTAACTTCATTATATATACTACTATTGTGTATACTTTTCACATTTCCATATACAGCGGTTTAGTTGGTAGAGGGGAGGGGGTGGACATGACTCTAATGAAAAATACCACTTTAAAGCTAATTATTACGCAAATGGACTCCTGAATCGAAAATATGTTGAGGTGATCGCTACCAAGCTATTCCTAATTTGTTTTGTGCGGTTAATTGTGTAACTTACATGATTGTAAGCTGTCATTTAAAAAAAACGTCCCGCTGGGTTTCTTGCTGGTTCTTCCCATGACAGAGGTTTTTTTTACCAGTGGTAATTAAACAAAAGAGTGACTTTCAAGAAGTATTATTTATAATCTACATTGAATAAAAAAAGTTTCTGTTTCTGTTTCTGTTGTTCCACACCCCCAGCGTTTTTGAAAGACCTATCCAACGATACCCCACATGATGTAATAGACGGGTAAAAAAAATCATCCTCCATTTACTAGTATGGGAAGTATCCAAAATAAAAATGTTTTTAAGATTTTATTTCACAGTTTTCTAGGCGTGATTAATATCTATAACTGTGCCAATAGGATTTGTACCACCTAGGGTCTCTGAGCAAGACCGCGGACGGACGGACGGACGGACTCAGTGCGCAGTGACTAAGGCTTCGACTGTGACGTTGCGCGCCGCTGCGCTGATTTGAATCCCGTATAATAATGTATTTGTATTGCTTATTAATATTTTATTGGTATACTGTTACTGTAAAATAATAATATTTGTACAAGTTCTTGTACCTATGCCGTACGAATAATTGTTCCGGCTCTGGATGTTTATCCATGTGCAATTTATAGGTGTAAAACAATAATTTTCCACAATAATGAAGAAATTTCTAGTTTAGATATTACTAAGGAATAATTATTTTTTGAAAAACTTCTTACTAAATATTCTTTGCAAAACTGAAATAAATGAAACTCTATTGCATAGAATAGAATAGAATAGAATATTTTTATGGAATAATATAATAATAAGAATTTGTTGTAGTATATTATACTTCAAGTAATACTTATTGAAAGTACTTTTTTACTTTTAACACTAATTTGAAAAAAAAACCTCCTGGGAAGAAGCAGCAAGAAACCCAGTGGGACTTTTTAAGTAACAATATAAAAAACACAGGTTGTACAAACTACTTACAAAACTAAAAATAGGTATTTCATAATATCATTAATTAAATTATAAAAATAAGAGTGCCACCCTATATACGTCCCACGGTTAGATATACTCATAATTCTCCTTTCATTTCTGAGAGTGTTTTCGAGGAGAGAAAAGCCTCCTAAGCGACTAGTCATACATGACTAAAGGGAGATAAAATGCTTGTGCGTAGTTCTTGTGCTACGTGCGTTGATGTTACGCTAAGTACGTAGACGCTACGGGGCGACATCTGTAGCAACGCTGCTGTGCTGGTGACAAGAGGGATTTTTCTTTTCCCGCTGTAAGTGTAAGTATAGCCGTTCAGTCCTCACTGTAAAATGCAGCTTGCGCTCTTGAAGACTTTACTGTAATAATGTAATTTTTATTGTTGTAAAAATGTTAATATAAGTTATCAAAACTTTTCGTAAAGATGAATTAAAACTGTTTAATTTTAATGTAATCTTTATCGCTTTACGATTTTGATTATACACACTAAGCAATATATTAAGTTTGTGAACATTATGCATAAATAAATTAAATCATAAACAATTATACATAATATATTATGTATTTTTATAGTATTACGAGTACATGACTTCTAATAGCAAGGTTATTGCTCTCGTTGCGCTCAAAGCTAATCGCTATCTAGAGTGTATACAATTCAGTGCGTAATTGTTGCGTCATTACTCAAATGTGTAATAGGATTAACGGTAAGAATACACGACCACTATATACGCTAATACTCATTAAACATCGAACTGTATAACGACACTGAATAACATATTATATAGCTTAGCTACACTACTACGTACATATTGTAAGCGATTTGTGACACAAGTGTCTTGAATTTTAAACGAGTGAATGCAATGTTATATTATCGTTCTCTGTTTTGGACCCTGACTGATTTCGACTCATCAAATTACTTGTCACTTAACCAGCGACGAAATTTGTGTTGTGTGTCAGTGCCCTCGTGTATCCTCACCATAACGGAGTAATTTATTGTCAATTTACTACTTGACTTCACCTGACTGTCATCAAGCGCAAACCGCTAATGTGAGATTGAACACAAATAAATTAAGCATTTTATTAAGTAAATTTAAATTATATATTTTATTATAATTTTACCTTAAATTATATCACAAATTTAAAACTCTCTAAATAAATACAAATTTGGTAATTTCTGCGGCAGTCCACAGCTAGACATAGGCATCTCCCAAGGCGCGCCACTTAGTCCGATCTTCGGCTTCACGCATCTAGTTACTGCCAGCCGCCTTGCGCAGATCGTCGCTCCATCTATCTTTGTCTTATTTACTGTAATTTAATTATGTTAATATCACAAGCAACTAAAGCTAACTAAACTAAGCCTTATATTGTACTAACACATACACTATAAAGCTTGAAGGAGTGCTTCGGCTGTGACTTAAATAATTTAGATCACAGAATACTATATAATACTAATAGCATTAAGCTGCTATTTTATGCTGGTGTGGTGTTGGATATTGAATAAATAAACACTTACTTAACTCCACAATGTTTATTTTGTCACACACAATGTTTTTATATTAGTTAGATTTTACAAGTCCACAAACACAAGCAAGTCTTATATTAACGCATGAGATAATAGCACAGCACAGAAGTATACAGCAAGAAAATCAATAGAATAGGAAAAATAAATTTAGCGTAAACAGTACAGCGTAATATATATTTTAGAAGCACAAGCGACACGGATTCACTGCGGAAGTCTGCGGTCAACTGGAGGATGGCTGACGACGTACGCGCAAGTTCTTTTGTTCTACATTATTACCTGAAGCGTTAGGAGACATTTATATGGTACGATTTTCGCGTCATTGGCCTTCCGTCATATCTACAACTGGTAAGCGTTTAAATATAATTTATATAACATTGTGCATGTATCATATTACATTTATTTATATACTATATACTGTT
>JAGSMP010001156.1:0-178440 GCA_029286625.1 Parnassius orleans | reverse complement strand
TTACTGTAATTTAATTATGTTAATATCACAAGCAACTAAAGCTAACTAAACTAAGCTTTATAGTGTACTAACACATACACTATAAAGCTTGAAGGAGTGCTTCGGCTTTGACTTAAATAATTTAGATCACAGAATACCATATATAATACTAATAGCATTAAGCTGCTATTTTATGCTGGTGTGGTGTTGGATATTGAATAAATAAACACTTACTTAACTCCACAATGTTTATTTTGTCACACACAATGTTTTTATATTAGTTATATTTTACAAGTCCACAAACACAAGCAAGTCTTATATTAAAGCATGAGATAATAGCACAGCACAGAAGTATACAGCAAGAAAATCAATAGAATAGGAAAAATAAATTTAGCGTAAACAGTACAGCGTAATATATATTTTAGAAGCACAAGCGACACGGATTCACTGCGGAAGTCTGCGGTCAACTGGAGGACGGCCGACGACGTACGCGCAAGTTCTTTTGTTCTACATTATTACCTGAAGCGTTAGGAGACATTTATATGGTACGATTTTCGCGTCATTGGCCTTCCGTCATATCTACAACTGGTAAGCGTTTAAATATAATTTATATAACATTGTGCATGTATCATATTACATTTATTTATATACTATATACTGTTTATTTATACATTTTAAAACACAAAACGTAACAACAAGAATAACACGTAATAACAAGTACGTAATACCAAGTAATAACAATAAGAATTTAATGAACAAAACCAATGAACTGTCGCTCGCGCATGCGTGTCCAAAGTCAGCGCGGAACTGTCTCAAAACTAAAATTAATAGTGAATCCCGCAAAACTGAAGCCTACTGCGTCCTAACTAACGTCCTTGCGGTAAACACTTTGAACATTCCCACAGACCGTCAAATGTTATGACATTGCCAACTTTTATTTTATAAGTTTAGTTTCCATATGATCCCTACGACTAGTCTTTCATATGGAATTTAGAAGTTATAGTTGTAATTTTTAAATACAATTAGACAATCAATTGTACCCTGACGAAACAAGCAGTTCGTTACTACAAAATGATATTGAAATTAATAAACGTACTTACTTGGGTTTGGTTATCTTTGATTTTGTACAAGAAAATAGAAATAAAATGGTATTGAATAATTTAATAGTTAAAATCAATTGCAATTATGATCGACAGTTAATTAATCTAAAAATAATTATTTTACTTTACTTTTATTGACTTTCCGTTTTAATCCTTCCAATACTTTGATTTGAAAACAGGTACGTCAAAACTATTACAAATTACTTGCAAGTTTTATTGTAATTGCCGCCTCTAATTTTATGTCGTTTGCAAACAAATCTTAGTAGGTAAATTTGGGGAATTCCCCATATGTTGGCGCTGACGCGAGGTGACACACAGTCGGCCGGGTGGCGGCAGCGCGGTACGAAGGGGCGCGACGGGGAATGCTTGCCAGTATTGTTGTGCGCGCACGCTATTGGTTCCTCATTCTTGCCGCGCTTTGAAAAGCGATGTTTCCAATATACAGTCGCACACACAGCTTTCTATGCACGACGCGCGACGATGTTTTTAAAAGGAAGGAAAGAAAAATTATTTATATCTATTGTTTTATGACTGAACTAGTGAACGAAAAGGTAAATAGAAGGTGAATGGGGAAAATTGTGCAGTAAAGTTAAATGTATTGAGGAAGAATACCGAAAAATTACCATGTGGTCAACCTGATGACGGAAACATTTATCATTCGCATTGATGATGATGATTCTGATGAAGTAGCATCCAGTAACACCAACACACCATCGACATCCGGCTTCCATGTTCCATGTTCTAACGGTATAATGGACGGCGTGTCACCCTTAGCTTAAGTTTTCTTGTTACAAACTACTTTATTTTACGATTGAAATAAAAATAATGCTCAAGCATACATTATCCATTTTAATTTCAATCTCTTCCAAAGTTCTAAGAAGCTAGTAAAGTAACTATTATGATTCTACAATAAAACCATTAATTACTATTATAATATTATAACAACAGCCTAGTACCATGTAGTACTTTAGAACGCGACTGTACCCATGCGCAGACACACCTCCACTGTCGCTCAGCGTCGTGACGGGACCTGTACGGAGCTAGATAAAGAGTTTGGCTTCGACGCGGATATTGACCCTAGTCAGCTGATTTTATGATTTATTTATTTTAAATTCCACTGCTGGTTTAATATTTAAGTATTTTCATGATTCTTTTAATGAAATTAATGTTTTATTTAACTATATCAACACGATGGAGCGTGAATAAAGCTAATAAAACGTTGTGAAAACATGATTTTTTTTCATCAGGATCGATTTTATATTTCACCCATCATCAAAGATATAGTTAGTACTGCCGTCTGTCTTCGTTTTCGGGAGCGTTTTAAAAATACCCTGTATACAATTATATTATTTTGTTAATATTTGAGTTATTTTTTATTTTAATCTTCTGCTATGGCTCTGTCATAGAGTTTTGGTAGTGGTATAATATTATTAGCACACCGACTCTGAAGAAGCTGGTATTGACGCTGACACCACATTGATATTTTACTAAAGCCGCGTATCGATTACGCGCTCCTGGCGAGCGCACCATGTATGACCGCGCGGCCAACAGCTCCGCGCGCTCCAAATGTTCCAAGTGTATAAACTAAGCGTTGCTGGTGCGCGCGGCAGCCGCTCTAGTGTTTGAACGTTCAACATGGATGTCGCTCGTGTACGAGCATCTGCCGCTTTTATAGTTCCATGCATCTTCTTTGAGCGCTTTATTATGATAAAGTGACTTTTGCTATTCCACAGCAGTTATTTTGAACCATATAATTTTTTTTTTTTGCTGTGGCAACCCTAGTGATAAGTTGTAAAAGTAATTGGTCCTGATAAATTTTAATAATTTAAATATTGTAAATTCATAATATCCACTCAATTTTATATTATAGCATAATTACTGCCGCTTTGTATTTAAAATTTAAGAAAGTCGGTACATAAATATTATAACAACATTTTGGTGTTGGAACAAAAAGTGACAGGTAACGAACATTGTTTTAAAATCATTGTAATTTTATTTCATATCATTCTTTTATAAATTAAAGATCTATTCTATTAATATTACTCGATTTTTACATTCTTTGCGGGTTTCTTTTCGAATTATTTTAACGATAATTTGATTTGAGATCTGTAAATAGAAAAAAAACAACAACAACTCGACATTGGCTTACTCTGCTCCTTCTTTTTCGATCCTTGTTTTCTTTTATTATTTACAATAAATAGTAAAATGAATACTGCAACGCCAAGACGCGCCAGATGGAGAACCAACTCAGCTTGCTCTAAGAACTTAAGGCGTCCAAGGAGCAGTGTGAACTGTTGCTTAAGGAAAGGGATGATAATGAAAAGAAATAGTTAACATAATTGCCAAAACACACAATTGAAATGTGATATGGTTAAGTTACATACAGAATACGCAAGTGTTATAAAAGAAAGAGATCAGCTACAGGAACGGTTAATGAGTTTGACCAATGCAGCAAGGAATATGAGGAAGCTCTCAGGTTTATTGCTGCATTGAAGTTACAGTTGAATGAGGCTAATGAGCGAATAACACAATTTAAAACATATATAGATAACCTTAACGCCTCCCAGACTCAAAGCCTGTTCTCTGAGCTTGTGCAATGTAATACTTCAAGAATTTCACAGCAACCTGCAACAATAGATTTGACTGGTGACGACTTCCACTTCAGGAAACACAGTAGGATTAATTGCAGCAAAACCAAATTGAAGAGTATATAAAAGTTAATAAATACATAAGGAAAGTACAAAATTAATAAAAATAAGATTAATACCAAAATTATGTTAATTTATGTAAAGAAAAGCAAGCATTGATATATGAACTTAAGTTTTATTCAATTGAGGTGGATAATATAAAAATGTTATGAGACTGACGTAGAGTACCTTAAATCAGAAATATTATCACTTACTAACTCCTTCAAACTGTGTCCAATAAATATAAATCAGAGCAAAATGAAATAAAAAAACACATACTGGCTATGGATAATCTGGTAAAGACATGTAAATATAATGAGGAGCGTTTTGACTCCTTAGTTAAACATCAATGTGAGTGTCAGCATTCAATACCAGCTTCTTCAGAGTCGGTGTGCTGATAATATTATACCACCACCAAAACTCTATGTCAGTGCCATAGCAGAGGAGCTTAAAATAAAAAATAACTCAAATATTAAGAAAAATAATATAACTGTGTATAGCGATGACATGGGAAAAATCTAAGCATAACTTTAAATAACTCTTTAAATAGACAAAAAATTACAAATTGCTGCATGCCTGAAGCATCTTTTAGTGACATCCTAAATAAAATAATAGTTACTAAATTTTTTCCAAATAGTACAATAATTTTGTTAGAGAGGTAAATAAAACAAACAGTTATTAAGATATATTGAACAACTTAATAACTTAAATGTACACAAAATTGTCTTGTTCAACTGCCTTCATACAGGGATTGCCACAGGAAAATAATCTAAGACATAATTTAAATATACAAATGAATAATTTAATATGTAACAATAATTTAAATTTGACATATAATTGTGATAATAATGACAAATTTCATGTAATTGACATAAATAACTTAATAAAAAGTTTTGGACAAAAGATAGGTATTACCTATCCAAATATAATTAAGACTGGTAGCAAATGTGCTATCTTATTATTTACTTTTAACTCAGCCAAGTTTTTGGCTACCAAGACTGCTTTTATGAGCATGATAATCATTTGACATTTAATTTGGAATCAGTTCCAACTAATTTAAATTAGTAAATGCGACAATAGAGGCAATCTCTAGCAATAATAAGAGTTTAATTAATTTTGAATGCAGCCCACAAATAAGTAATAAAATTGTTTACACCTGGTGCATCAAAATATACAAGGCATGATGGGCAAAAGAATTGGAAGTTGAATTGTTTTTAAATAGTAATAATATACATATCCTTTGTATTACTAAACATTGGCTAAAGATTATAATTTCATGTTTAATTTCAGAAATCACCAGGTGGTCAGTTCCTTCAATATAGAAAAAAGTTTACGTGGTGGCTCATAATAGCAGATAAATCATTATTATATAAAGAACGTAAGGATATTGTGAGCCTCTCTGTTGAGCGAACTGTAGAAATAACTTGTCGAGCTCAGCACCTCATTGTTGTAAGTGTTTACAGACCCCATGTGCTACTTATGACTATTTTGAAAGGATTGTGAAAGAAGTTTTGCTCAAACTTAGTAAACAGAACAAGTCTGTTGTAATATGTGGAGACTAACATCTATCTTCTTGAAACTTTTTCCATTAGTATTAAGTTTAGCTCATTGTTTAAATCGTATAATCTTGTTAATTTATTCTTAGAACCAACACGTATTGCTGGGCCTAGTGCAACCTGTATAGATAATATTTTTACAGATATTAAGCCTTGCATAAATCAATTATTCAAAATTTAAGTTCAGATCACTGTGGACAGTTGGTATCATTGCCTTACACACAAAAACAGAAAAATAAGAAAGTTGTGTTTGTTCCAATAAATGACCATCGCTTGGAGAGGTTTAGAAGTAATATAATAAAAGACTTCCATCACTTTCATTTAAAAATAGTGCTAATTATTTGTATGGTATGTTATTTAAAATTATAACTTGTGAATTTAGTACAATATTTACTTCTAAAACTTTCTCTTTAAACAGTCGCAAATCATTTAATGAATGGGCGACAGTAGAATTATAAAGTAGGCGAAAATTATATGAGCTTTATAATGAAAGATCATATAATACTAGTGTTATATTTAGAGATTATGTAAAACATATTCTAAAATATTTAAAAAGTGTGCTACATAGCTAAGGCTTTACATTTAAGTAACAAAATTAAAACTGCATCCAACAAAATTAAAATGACCTGGAGAATAATAAATAGTGAAACAGGCAAGGTCAAACCGCACAACTCGGATTTTCAATTGAATATTAACAACAGTTTAACTCGATCTGATCAAGAAGTTGCTATGGCTTTTGAGAAACATTTTACTGATGTTCCTTTTAACAAAATCATTAAATTCTTCTCCTACTGTCGCCGAATCATTGCTTAAACAAAATGTAAAGGCTTGTTCAAATACTTTTAAATTCCATAGAGTATTGTCAAAAGATATCGTTAAATATTTTAAAACAATTGATGTTAAGAAACGGCAGATTTATGGGGATTTCCGTTAAAGTTATTTTATCTATAATAGATATAATAGCACCTTATCTAGCCACTATATTTAATACAAGCGTCGAATCTGGTGTGTTTCCTGATTTAATAAAACATAGTAAAGTCATACCTTTATTTAAATCTGGTAGTACATTAGACCCCGCCAATTTTAGACCGATTTCTGTACTACCAACATTTAGTAAAATTTTTGAAAAATAATTTTAGATCAGATGTTAAGTTTCTTTAATAACTGCTTCATAAAAATCAATACGGTTTTACAAGGGTCGCTCGACAACTGACGTTGGAGTTGAGCTTATTAAACATATTTTTGTGCATGGGAGAATTCAGAGGATGCTTTGGGTATATTTTGTGACCTTTCCAAGGCCTTCGACTGTGTTCACCATGAGACATTAATCAGGAAGCTACAGTACTATGGTGTCAAGAACACAGCGCTTAAACTTATTATTTTATATTTAAGTAATAGAATGCAGAAAGTTATTATCAATGGTAAAAGTTCTTCCGGGTCACCTGTACTAATGGGTGTCCCTCAGGGCTCGATTCTCGGCCCATTCCTATTCCTGGTATATATTAATGACTTACCTTCCTTGTAGGGATAATCATGATATAGTATTATTTTCTGATGATACTTCCTTGATTTTTAAACTTAAACGTCAATCATTTAAATGTGACGAAGTGAATAATGCTATATCAAAATTAGTGCATTGGTTTAACGTTAATAATCTACATTTAAACGGAAATAAAACTAAATGTATTAAATTTACAACAACGAATGTTAGAAATCTGGGTACCAATGTGTTTTAAATGGGGAAGAACTGAGCCCTGTTGAATCCACTGTTTTTCTTGGCATCACTCTCGACGCAAAGCTTCAGTGGGGCCCCCATATATCCAAACTAGCAAGCAGACTAAGTTCTGCAGCCTATGCTGTAAAAAAGATTAGAGGTTTCACTAGTGTCGAGACAGCTAGATTAGTTTATTTCAGTTATTTCCATAGCATAATGTCTTATGGGATTTTGCTATGAGGAAATGCGGCAGATTAAGAAACTATTTTTGTTTTACAGAAGAGGGCTATTAGAGCTATTTACAACCTAAAACCGAGAGAGTCTCTTAGAGATAAATTTAAAGAAATAAATATATTAACTTTGGCCTCTCAGTATATTTACGAAAATTTAATGTATGTTCACAAAAACAAAGGTAGTTTTAGTAAAAAAAGTGATATACATTCTGTAAACACTAGGAACAAGCACAAGCTAGTGATACAGTTTCTAGACTCACAGAGTCAGTAATTCATTCTTGGGGCAATGTATACGCTATTATAACAAGGTCCCGGAAAGTGTACAGGCTCTCTCTATTACCAAGTTTAAATGTTTTGTTAAGCTGAAACTGTATAAAAAGGGTTATTATAGTATAAATGAATATATAATTGATAATAACTCCCTGGGAATGAGGTGGTCGCTACCAAGCAGTTTCTAAAATAAATTTTGTACTTAAATAGTTTGTACAACCATTAATGTAAAATTTACTTTAAAAAAAGTCCCGCTGGGTTTCTTGCTGGTTCTCCCCAGGACAGAAGTTTTTTTCGAACCGGTGGTAAAGTAAAAAATGACTTTCAATAAGAATTACATACATGTGATCTATATTGAATTAAAATATATTCTATGCTATTCTATCAATTTACGGCATTTCTGGTTATCCATAGCTCGGAACACTACTAATACACGAATGATGAAAACAACCAAAACTTAAACTACTTTGATGCGTGGTAAAAACCGACACCAGATGGAGCTGCCCGCTCCACGTTTGAGCGCCCAAGGCGGTATCAATTTCGTGCGACTTGAGCGCGCGCCAATGTTCGACCTCTTGGAGCGCATAATCGATACGCGGCATAAGGAGTCAAAACGCTATTTACATGTCTGTACCAGATTATCCATAGCCAGTATGTGTTCTTTTATATCGTTTTGGGCTGATTTATATCTATTGGACACAATTTGAAGGCACTCTAAGTCAGTCTCATAACATTTTTATAAGACAGTAAATGTGACAAAATCTACCAAAAATATAAGGAAGGTGAGTGCAGTTTTAAATTAAACGATCTCTAGTTAGTTTATACGTTTTCAATTGAAATTCAGAATTACATGACTTTTTGACATATCCATACTAAATAACGTATAATATTATTAAAATACCTATTGATAAATTAATAATAAAATAAAGCGAGAAATATTTAGTTGTTGTTGGTGATGCGAGATAATGTTTCCTAAAAAATTCTAGCAGTGCCTTTTAATAGAACGTTTAATTTACGCAATTAAAATTTATGACTTTTCTCTGAAAGAAAGATAATTTTTAATTTTTTTCGTTCGTTAAAAACTTAGAGTAATAACTTAAACTTATTAACTTAGAGTTATGCATTACATAGCAATGGGCTGTAATACGAATAAATAATTAAATGTTTAATTGTTTGTTTTAATTTAGAAGCATGTGTACGTATGATAAGAGCATATGGCACGATAAGCTAAAAGAGATAGTTAAATTTTGAAAGGAATGATATTATATACTAGACAGAGATAGCTATAAATTTTAGAAAGGGATAGCACTAGCCTCCTATATAGTATTGGGGTCGTGTAAAAAAGTTGTTCAACTTGTAAGGGTAATTATACTTCGTGCTTCGTCCTCTAGATTAGTAACTGGAACTTATTAACCACATGTAGTATCACGTCTAGGATTCACCACTCGCACTATAGTTGAGAATCTAAAATTTAAAGCCGCCTCCATATGCTTGGCAAACGGCAACAGCGAACACCAAACAACAAACACGAACGTGTGGATGGTTGTTTGCCTGTTTTTGTTTGTGATTGCCAGTGATCGGCGTCGGTGTCGGTTTTTGTGCACCAATCAAAGGGTGTTCGACAAACGTGTTTGCGATGTATCCAAACGCTTCAGTCAGTAGTACGCGCGAGCTTGCGGGCGGCGGAAGGAGTTACTAGTGGCTACTGGCTATTATTATTATACTCTACGATCTACCACTTATATTTTTAAGTTTTCTAGAGACCTCCGATAATAATGTGATACTCTTTAATAATAATAATAAATAAAACCCGAAAAAATTGAAAATTGAAAAACGAATCACGATAAGTTTAGTATATCCTGATTTAATAGTTTTTAGGGTTCCGTAGTTACACAACAAGGAACCCTTATAATTCGCCATGTCCGTCCGTCCGACCGCGGTTTTGCTCTGAGACCCTAGGTGCTACAAATCTGTAATTTGGCATAGTTATAGATATTAATCACGCCTAGAAAACTGTGAAATAAAATCTTAAAATACATTTTGACGTGACAACGTCTTATAAATGGTTTGCCGGTGACACTTCAAGAAACTGCGTTACGCTCCGCTCACGTTATGCGCTCACAATGAGAGCGAGTGAGAGGCACGCGTCCTTCCACTCGGGCATGGTTAGCCCGCCTAAGAGCGAGAGAGACAGACATAATAAAATTATTTTACCACTCAAAGTCGTTGTCACGTAAAACTTTCGCCCGTATACCGACTTTACAGGCAACCAATTTTTATTTTGGGTACTTCCATACAAGTAAATGAAGGATGATTTTTTACCTGTCTATTCCATCATGTAGGTATAATTGGATAGATCTTTCAAAACATTGCGGATGTTGAACAAAATATTTTCGATTCAGGGTCCGTTTACGAAATATTTAGCTTTAAAGTGGTATTTTCATTAGAGTCATGTCCGCCATGTTTGCCCATCCGGAATATATTAGCACGTTCGCCAAGCGTGGGGATGCCGTGTTTGTGTTGGGTGATTGTGGTCGGTTTGTTCGTGTTTGGTGTTTGTGGCAAACACCAAGCATGTGGAGGCGGCAATACCACTTCTTTCTCTTCTTCTTCCGGTCACGGGAGTGGGGAGAACCCCACCCGTGTACCATCCATAGATTCTGCCCTCGATATGTCATTCACATTTTAGTGCTTCAACATTCAAATCCTTTCTTTATTTTTTAAATTGTGTTTAATTTTGCTTAATATAGTGCTTAGTTTATATTATGCGAAAAGAAAGTGTTACTTGAATCTAAAGTACAAATTACAGCGTTCTTGAAGGCGCAAAGATAGAATGTCAAGCAAGCCTCCGAGTGATTCGCCGCTGGACTTGAATCAACTAGAAGGTAGGAAATAAATCTATTACCTGAATAAAATGGGTTCGTTCATTTCGAAGGAACTGAACACTCACCTTTAACGCACTAATCACTGATCAAGCACTCTGAAGAATAGGCTGCAGGTCCAACAGGACATAGCGTCCGGAATGATATGATAGCGTGCGACCTGAGAATCGAGACAATCGAAGAGTTTGTGACCGTCTAACGCGCGGTATTTTCGAACGCGCTGACACTGGACCACATCCTCCATTCCCGATATAAATAATATCCAAATTTGCCATAGAAGTCATTTTTAATTTCGATGAAACATTTGTAATTTGTCCAGCTCAAACTCTAAAATACCTATGTGGAAAAAAACAATAAAAATATGTCCCAGTTTCGTCAACATAATGCCTTACCTTGACGTTTAAAAGCCACATCTGCCAGTCTCTACGCAAATGCTAAGCGGGATCAGATATACATTAAAATATTTGGGTTTGATATGTTCATATTTACGACACAAAGTACGCGACACGCCGCCACATCGCGCACCAGTATCTCCAGGGTTATTCACTCCAGGGTTATTTACGCTGATTAGAAAGACGGCCGGATGGACTAGTGCTTTGACAACCTTTTACAAATTATATAATAGGAATATCTTATACAACGATGATAAGTTGACGTTCGCAAGTGTCGTCTGTAACTAATGAAATCTAATACATAAAAATAATGTTTAACAGAAACAGAAACAGAAACTTTTTATTCAATATAGATTATAAATAATACTTATTGAAAGTCACTCTTTGTCTAATTACCACTGGTTCGAAAAAAAACCTCTGTCCTGGGAAGAACCAGCAAGAAACCCAGCAGGACTTTTTTAAAATAACAGCTTACAATCATGTATATTACAATTAACCACACAAAACAAATTAGAAACAGCCTGGCAGCGAACACCTCATTCCAGGGTTATTATCATCCATAAATTCATAACATTATAATAACCCTTTTATACAAACTATGTTTAATAAAGTTTTTGAATTTTGAGCAGGTCAATTTTGTATATTTTCTGGGATTTTGTTGTAAGCGTATACATCGCCCCAAGAATGAATTACTGACTCGGTGGAGTCGAGTAACTGGTACTACTAGCGTGTGTTTGTTCCTAGTATTTACAGAATGAATATCACTTATTTTTGTATAACTACTTTTATTTTTGTGTAAGTACGTTTTCATAAATGTATTGAGAGTCCAAAGTTAATATATTAATTTCCTTAAATTTTTGTCTGAGCGACTCTTTGGGTTTTAAATCATAGATTGCTCTTAGCCCGCTTCTGTAAAACAAATATAATTTCAGTGTCAGTTGCGTGTCCCCATAGCAAAATACCATACGACATTATGCTATGGAAATAGCTAAAGTAAACAAGTCTAGCTGTTTCCACACTGGTAAGATTTCTAATCTTTTACAGCATATGCTGCAGAACTAAGTCTGCTTGCTAACTTTGATATATGGGGCTCCATTGAGCTTCGCGTCTAGTGTTATTCAAGAAAAATGGTGGTATCGACAAGACTCAGTTCCTCCCATTTAAAATTACATTAGTATTTAATTGTCTGACATTTGAGTCATGAACTTCATACATTTCGTTTTAGTGCTATTTAAATGCAAGTTATTAACATTAAACCAATTTACTAATTTAGATATAGCATTATTTACTTCGTCATATTTTAATAATTGTCGTTTTAATTTGAAAATTAATGAAGTGTCATCAGCAAATAATACTATATTATGGTTATCCCCTACTATGTAAGGCAAGTCATTAATATATACAAGAAACAGAAAGGGCCGAGAATTGAGCCTTGAGGCACGCCCATTTGTACTATCGACCCGGAAGAGCTCATACTATTAATGACAACTTTTGAGTTCTGTTACTTAAATATGAAACAATTAATTTAAGAGCATTACTTACACCGTAGTGTTGTAGTTTCCTGATTAATGTTTCATGGTGAACACAATCGAAGGCTTTGGATAGGTCAGAATATACCCAAAGCATCCTGTGAATTCTCCCATGCATTGAAAATATATTTAATCAGCTCAACACCAGCATCAGTTGTCGAGCGACCCTTGTGAAACCGAATTGATTTTTATGAAGTAAATTATTAACATTAAAAAAATTAACATTTGATCAAGAATAATTTTTCAAAATTTTACTTAGTGTTGGCAGTACAGAAATGGGTCTAAAATTGGCGGGGTCTAATGTACTACCAAATTTAAATAAAGGTATTACTTTACTATGCTTCATCAAATCAGGAAACACACCATATTCGATACTAGTATTAAAAATAATAGCTAGTTGAGGCGTGATTATATCGATTATAGACGCAATAACTTCAACGGAAATGCCCCACAGATCCGCAGTTTTCTTAACATCAATAGTTTTAAAATATTTTACAATATCTTTTGATGATATTTTATGAAATGTACACGCATTTACATTTTGTTTTAGCAATGATTCGGCGACGGCAGGAGAAGAATTCAGTGACATAGTGGTTAAGATCGGAATATCCGTAAAATACTTTCAAAACCATTGCAACATCCTGATCTGATTCCGTTAATTTGTTGTTAAAACTCAACCGGTAGTTTGAATTTGCGAGAGTTGACCTTACCAGTTTCACTATTAATTATACTCCACGTCATTTTAATTTTATTAGAAGCCGTCTTAATTTTGTTGCTCAAATGCAAAGACTTGGCTTTGGAGCACACTCCTTTAAATATTTTTGAATATTTTTAACATATTCCCAATTGACGCTAGGGATGACCTTTCATGGTAAAGTTCATATAACCTTTGTTCGTCTTATGGACCTACTGTCGCCCATTCATTGAAAGCCTTCCGACTGTTCAAGGAGAACGTTTTAGAAGTAAAATATTATCAAATTCATTGCAAATAAGTTCAAACACTGTTCCATACAAAAATTAGGATCATTTTGGTATGAAAGTGATGGAAGTTTCTTCACTATGTTACTCTAAACTTCTCCAAGCGACGTGCATTTACAGGAACAAACACAATTTTCTCATCTACTTGCTTTTTGTGAACATAAGGTAACGAAACTAACTGTCCACAGTGATCAGAACTCAATTTTGAATTATACATTTATGCAACGGCTTAACATTTGTAAAAATGTTATCTATACATGTTGCACTCATTCAGTAATACGCGTTGGCTCTAAAAATAAATTAAAAGACCATATGATTTAAACAATGATCTAAATTTAATATTGGTGGAGGAAGCTTCTAGGAGATTGATATTAAAGTTCCACATATTACAACAGATTTATTCTGTTTATTGCTTAACAAAACTTCTCCATAATTTTTTCAAAAGTATTGTATATAGAACATGGGGTCTGTAGATGCACACAACAATGAGGTGCTCAAACTCAACATGCCATTTCTACAGTTCGCTCAACAGAGAGGCTCACAATATTTACGTTCCTTACATGATAATAAATTTAGCTAATATTAACGAGCCACCTCTTAAAACCGTTTCTCTATTGAACGAACTGACCACCTGGTGATTACTGAAATTAAACATTATGTTATAAGCTTTTAACCAATGTTCAGTAATACATAAAATATGAATATTGTTGCTATTTAAGAACAATTCAATTTCTAGCTCTTTGCCTATCATGCCTTGTATATTCTGATGCACCAGGTGTAAACAATTTTATTATCACTCTGTGGAGTCATACAATGAAGGTTTTGTGCTACATTCTAAATTATTTAAATTATTATAACTGCTAGAGATTACCTCTATTGTCTCATTTTCTAATTTAAATTACTTGGAACTGATTCCAAATTACATATTAAGTCATTACACTGCTCAAAAGAAGCAGATGTCGGTAGCCAAGTCTCCTTGGTTAATATATAAACAATAAGATAGCACATTTGCTATCTGTCTTAAATTATATTTGGATAGGTAATACCTATCTCTAGTCAAAATTTCTTAATTAAATTATTTATGTCTATTAAATTAATTATATTATTATAATTATAACAATTAGATGTCAAGTTTATATTGTTATTAAATGAAAAGTTATTCATTAATAAATTTAAATTGTATCTTATTTTATTTTCCTGTGGCCAACCCTGTATGTAAGGCAATGTAAACAAGATAATTTTATGTACACATTTAAAGTATTTAGATGATCAATATATTTTAATAATTGAGTTTTGTTTACATTGCCTCTTCTCCCAACAAAATTATTAATGTGCTATTAGGGCAAAACTTACTAGTTAAAACTTTATTCATTATGACTAAAGGAGCTCCAGGCATACAACAATTACTAACCTGATGTCCTTTTAAACAGTTATTTAACATTGTGCCCAAATTTTTGCCTATGTCATCACAATACATAATAACTTTATTTTATTAATATTTAAATTACTTTTTAAGTTAATATTCTTTGTTATGGTACTGTCATGAGTGTAGGTGAAAATAATGAGTCCTTACTGTTATCATTATTTTTACACATATTGTCCGATGAACCTGGTATGGAGCGCTGATACTCACTCTGATGTTTAATTAAGAGTCAAAGCGCTCCTCATTATACTTACATGACTTTACCAGATCATTCATGGCCAATATGTGTTCTTTTATCTCATCCTGAGCGATTCATATTTATTCGATATACTTTGTAGGAGTTTTAAGTGATAAAATTGTTAAATTTAGACACTCTATATCAGTCTCATAACAGTTATTCATATTTTCCACCTCAATTGAATATAATTTAAGTTTATTAATTAATTCTTGCTTTTCTTTACATACATTTATATAATTTTGACATTAATTTTAGTTTTAATTAACTTTTGTACTTTCCTAATATATTTATTAATTTTATGTATTTCTTTAATTTTCTTCTACTGCAGGTAATCCTTGCTGCTGTTCTTGATTTGACATAATCATCACCAGTCAAATAGATTGTTGTGGAGGTTGCAATGATTTAGAAGATTCACATTCTATGAGCTCATTGAACAGACTTTGAGTTTGGGACGCTTTCAAGTTATCTATGTATTGTTTTAATTGCACAATCTGCTCATTAGCCTCACTTAACTGTAACTGCAATGCAACAATTAATCTGGAGTTCCTCATATTCCTTGCTGCATTGGTCAAACTCATCGACTGTTCTCTGAAGTTCATCCTTTTCTTTTAAAACAAAAGTATATTCTTTATGCAACTTAACCATATCACTTTTAGCTGAGTATTTTTAGCAATTATATTTATTATTTCCTTTCGTTGTCATCCCTTTCTTTTACACAACAGCTCACACTGCTCCTTTGACGCCTTAAGTTCTTGAAGCGCCATTTGAAGTTGGTTCTCCAATTGGCGCGTTTGGCGATACGTGTATTCATTTTACTATTAAGTGTAAATAGCAAAAGAAAACAAAGAAAGAAAACCGAAGAAGCAGAGTAAGCAAATGTCCAGATCTATGGGTTTATTTACAGATCTCAAATTAAATTATCATGTAAATAATTCAAAATGAAATCCAGAACAACACTTACTTAAAAGGTAAATCTTAAAATGTTAAAGGATAACAAGAATAACACTTACAGTAAGTTTAAACGATGTTCGTTACAGCTGTCACTTTTGGTTAGAACACTAAACACAATTTAATTAAAATACTTATGACTTTTACTTATTTTAAAATAAAATAAGTCGTATTTAACAACTGTAACTCAAAATTGAGGTGGATATTATCAATTTACAATTTTAATTTTTAAAAATAGTTGGGAGCAAGTATTTTACAACTAGTTTGTTTGTTCGTATTTATGCGCTGCCATACTGTTCACCAGGTTGCGCTGAAACTTTGTCAACTTGTTGCTTGCACTTGCGCGAAGGTTATAGGCATAGTTGGACCTCGTAGACCTGTTGTGGAATCCAGATGTCACCCGTGCGAGGTCGGGGCATATCGCTAGTCACTTATAAAATATTACAATTTTGAGTACACTCTTGTATGGCTACTCGTAATGGTACTTTTACCTAACATTAGAACGTAGTGATTTTGTGGCAAAAATATTATACTTCGACTTTATAATCACATATTTAATTCAAAAAGTTTACATAGGCATAAGTTTTATGTGTGGGGTTCATACAAAATTTAAAATTCTAATAGTCAAAGAAGTCTTCTAGATGTATCAAATTTCTAAAATGACCACCTCCTTGTGTGTGGAGGTTATATTGATATCTTTATTATTCATAAGATTGTTTGCTACTAAAATATATTTTTATCGTTTGTGTTAACTCAAATGATTTTCATAGTAAACAAAGCTAAATTTTGCTTAAAAATTTTCCCTCTTTGTAATATGCCTTTACAATAGTAGCTAATAAATTTGTAAATATAGTAAAAATAATACCGAGCATGTATTCATCACATCGTTGATGGCCAGTAAATACAGAATAGCCTTACCTCCTTATATGAATAATGATATTTCCTGTTTTCGCTCTCAATATCTACATGTGGTTAATAAGTTCCAGTTACTAATCTAGAGGACGAAGCACGAGTATCATTAATGATTAAACATTAAATGAAGTTCTATCATAATTATACGAGATGTTTCGTCCGAAGAGATTAGTAACTCACCCCGCCCGCCCTTTTGTTACCCAATTATCCTGGAAATATCGAAATTTTTGTTCAGATCTAAAGTTAATGACATATCGAGGCAGAATCTATGGATGGTACGCGGAGTGGGGTTCTCTCTATCCCGTGACCGGAAAAAAGAGGAAATGAGTGGTATAAATTTTTAGATTCTCAACTATAGTGCAGTGTTGAATCCTAGACGTGATACTACATGTGGTTGATAAATTCCAGTTACTAATCTCTTTGGACGAAGCATCTCGTATAATTATGATAGAACTTCATTTAATGTTTAATCATTAATGATACTTCGTGCTTCGTCCTCTAGATTAGTAACTGGAACTTATTAACCACATGTAGATATTGAGAGCGAAAACAGGAAATATCATTATTCATATAAGGAGGGTAAGGCTATTCTGTATTTACTGGCCATCAACGATGTGATGAATACATGCTCGGTATTATTTTTACTATATTTACAAATTTATTAGCTTACTATTGTAAAGGCATATTACAAGAGGAAAATTTTAAGCAAAATTTAGCTTTGTTTACCATGAAAATCATTTGAGTTAACACAAACGATAAAAATATATTTTAGTAGCAAACAATCTTTATGAATAATAAAGATATCAATATAATAAGTGAACGTCAATTCAGGTAAGTTCGTTTATTCAATAACTATCATCATCGAATTATGGTATCAAAATATTTTAAAGTGATAACTGTTATCATGAAAGTTATCAAAATGTATGTATAAATATATCAGGAAGGTTTCATAAAATAATAAGGCAAGAAATATGTAAAAGAATTTAATGTTATTGATATAATTTCAAAATAACAGTAAAAACATGTAAGAAATTAATTTCTTTTTAATGTTTTAATTACAGTGTATAGTGTATTGCTGAAAATCATAATAATAGAATTTTCAGTCGACATTTAAGATTTGTGACATTTTGTTGATTGTGATATTTTGTTTAATGTTTTATTATTCCTATATGTGATATTAATGTTTTAATTTTTATTGTACTTTATGTGAAACATAATTGTGTGATTTTACGCTGGTATTCTATGAGAGTGTGGTTCTATCCCGGTCGAGCAGACCCATTTGTGCTACAGAATAGAATAGAATAGAATAGAATAGAATAGAATAGAATAGAATAGAATAATTTTTATTCAATATAGATTACATGTGTAATTCTTATTGAAAGTCATTTTTTACTTTACCACTGGTTCGAAAAAAACCTCTGTCCTGGGAAGAACCAGCAAGAAACCCAGCGGGACTTTTTTTTTAAAGTAAATTTTACATTAATGGTTGTACAAACTATTTAAGTACAAAATTTATTTTAGAAACTGTGGTAGCGACCACCTCATTCCCAGGGTTATTATCAATCATATATTCATTTGTACTATAATAACCCTTTTATACAGTTTCAACAATAAAACATTTAAACTTGGTAATAGAGAGCCTGTACACTTTCGGGACCTTGTTGTAATAGCGTATACATTGCCCCAAGAATGAATTACTGACTCTGTGGAGTCGAGAAACTGGTATCACTAGCTTGTGTTTGTTCCTGGTGTTTACAGAATGTATCACTTTTTTTTTTACTAAAACTACCTTTGTTTTTGTGAACATACATTAAATTTTCGTAAATATACTGAGAGGCCAAAGTTAATATATTTATTTCTTACACAACAACACTACAACTATAATTTAGCTGCAGCTACCTCGTATCAAAGCATGCTTCGAATTTATTGCTATGTATATATGAGCTACCCATTTCACGATATGGAACCGTTCCACGTGGGCCTGCTTCTGATTCATCGGTGAAATATTGCGGGACCCAACGCGAAACAATCCTCCTCACGCAAAGGTATACGTGTGAAATTTAGTGAACCGTTTCTTATCCAAGCTGATGGATCTTTTCATACCTTATTCGTCTATTCTCTTCAATTAAACTTTTCGCTGATAGCTCATTTTTAAACGTATACTCTTTGCACATTTCAACCCTGAGATCCGTGACAATCAAAACCACAGAACACAATTACTCTCTACCGAGGGATCAAAACAAAGGGTGACATATACCAGTTGTAGTCTATCAAACGATTAACGTTCATGTTGACGTAGATCCATTTTGTAATCAAAGAGTATAAAATTGCTATTTTTCAATGAAACACGATATTAAAATGTGGAGGAAATTTGAACTCGAAACATTCCTATTTTTACTTGTAACTCGTAAAAGTTTTATCGTTATAAAATTATAACTGTAAGTGTGTCAATATAACCCAACAAAACAATTTTTTTCGCCAAACTTTCTGCGTGGCCTCTTGTCAACGCTTTACTAAAGCGTTGACAAGACGACAAACATAGTTTTCGATAAAAAAATTCAAATGATCCTGAATGTCGTACTCGTAGATTCTACGTCAAAAATTAAAATTTCAGTAAAAGTAAAAGCCTAAGGTACTAGTAAGTAGGAACTAAAATTAATAAAATGATTACCACATGACTGCTTCAAGCCAGGGCTTCGAACCTATATGTGAAAATTATTTTGTTTTAGTTCTTTGAAATCGACTTACCTTTATCCAAAAGTTTATTTTGTCACTCATCCCTTTTAACCAGTCTAGCCAGACCAATCGTACTGCAGCCATAGTATACGACTTTGTGTTCATATAGCTCGAAGATCCGAAAGCGAACCGAACCGAAAGGTGCTCAGTGGCAACCTCTTATCGGTAAGCGAAGTGTGGCTCCCCACTAGATGAAGTGACGACCTGGTAAACAAGCAGGATGTCATTGGATGTAGGTGGCCCAGGACCGTGTTTGTGGCATTTCTTGGAGGAGGCCTAAGTTCAGTGAATTTGTGAAAGCCTGTAAAATAATTATATGTACAACTTCAAATGTTATGTTTGTTGCCTGCTGAGATACAAGATTGTCGTGAAAACCAACACATCAAAATTAACACGCACTTTATTTATGGATATGTAGATGATTTAATCAACAAGAAGCACGTCTCCTCAGCGCCAAATGAAGCTTTTAATCGAGGATAGAAGGGCCACAGCATTCACTTACGATAAGGTGGACTGTTTGCTTGTTTGCCACCCTTAATAGAAATAATCAATTTCATAGTTAATTGATTGTAGAAAATAAATTAGCTAACCTGCTGATCAAGCGCAGGACGCGGCCGGCGGAAGTGGGAGGTGGGAATCATCAAAAAACATCTGCGCATCTAATAACTTCTGTCTCGCATACGTCTCGCATAGTTCGTGAAGAAATGATCAAAGCACAGTTCAAATAATTTTATTCCATGCTTAATTTAATCAATATTTTTTATTTAATCATATAATTCAATAAATAGTCTAGTTTTGAAACAACAAAGTCTAATAATAATAATTATTTATTTATTTCTCACCACAAACGACATGGATACATTAGTGTTACATCACTATTTAACAATATTATATCATTTGTGGGAAACCCATATTACAGGTCCCAATTAACTATGCACTTAGTATGTGTACGTACTTATGTGAGTGTATGACTGTTAGTGTGTTTGTGTATATTTATGAGATTATTTGGAGTTATTGTTATTGTCTGTGTATGAAAGAGTCTGAAGATATTCCACGAGTCTTTATACATGACCATTTGTTGACTTCGAAATAGAAAATTTTTGGTGTAATTTATTATACAAATACGAACCCAAAATGTGAAGAATTTTCTTGCAAAGACGTGTTGCAAGGCACTGATCGAGCTACAATATGATTACGGCGATATTCCTTTTGAGTTATTTTTGTAATTGTGTGTTGTCTTAAAACTATATGCAGTACGAATAACTGTCGAACTGTAAGAAATTCACTAATTTAATACAGATCTAAATTTGGATATAGGTAAGGTTTAAAATGTATAACTTTTAAAAGTGATCTTTGCACGTTCTAGTTCCATAACATGTGTTTGGCGGCTCCGCCCCAGACTTCAATTCCGTATGTTAATAAAGATTGGCACAAGGCATAATAAGCCAATTTTAGGACTTCTCTATGCAACATGGCTCAATTTTTAAATACAAAAATTAATTAACACTCTACCACATAGTGTTTTAATATGACAGTAGAATGTTAAGGGGTTGTCAAATAATATATCAAGATATTTAATTTTGTTAGTCTTCTCCAAAACGGGACAGGAACATTGGAAAGTGTTAGGATTACCACAACATTGAGCAATGATTTTCGTTAACAATATAACAAAAGTTAAAAATACATATATTTCGTTAAAAATATAACACTGGCCTCTAGTAAACAATTAGCTACAAAATAGGAAGTTAATCATGTAGTGGCGGTGTACGAATATCCACTGCTCTGTATCGTCCCGTGGGTGTCGTAAGAGGAAACAAAGGGAAACTGAAACAGGAGATGGGTAGCAGCATCTTTCTGATGACAACTCAAAGCTATAAAAACTACGGCTGCCAACCCGCCTGCTAAGCGTAACTACGGCAAAATTTCCCCTAGGCACTCTATGCCATAATCAGCAGTGGACAGGCTGTGGTAATACATTAAAAAAACGGTCGAATTGAGAACCTCTTCCTTTTTTGAGTGGGCTGAAAAGTTTCGTATCTATCATTGAAAATCATAAATCTTTTAATTATTTATCTTTTTATTATTTTTATTTAATAACCACCCAGGTGACCCCATAAGTACCCATAAAAATTTCATCAAAATAGGTCAAGCTGTTTGGGAGAAGAATTGCGAACACCCACACACCGAATTTTGTATTTATAGATTGATTGAAATAATAATATTGATTACGAGATATTAACGAAAGTGGATGAGTTTTGAATTTTTTACCGAGGTGTGCACTTTTGGATATTTTAAATTTATAATTTTTATGTGCTTCAGCTTAAATTTAAAGTACCATCGTTTTTTCCGCAATTCTGTTGAGCGATTATGGCAAGAGAGTCAGCTCGGTGGCCGATGTACTTTAATTGATGAACAAAAACAAAAATATTTTGGTAAATAAATTCATTAAAATAAAAATATCTTTCACATTAATCCTGACGAAAATAATTGAAACGATAAAATGGACAATCATACAATGCAGAAATTACTACTGAAATATTTTACCAAAAGCGATGCTCGCGTGGAATGTCAAAAGTATTTATAATCAATGAGTGTTGTGTGTCTCTAAATATTTGTCATTTATCCTAGACTAGCAATCTGCCCCAGATTCGCATGGTTGATTTTGGATCTCGACAATAACGCCACCTACCGGGTCTAATTGTGATTCTAAACCATTCTCTAATCAACTTAATTACAAACACACAATTTCATCAAAATCGGTCGAGCCGTTTAGGAGAAGTTCAGTCAACACACACCGACAGAAGAATTATATAATATATAATATGCATGCATTATATGTATGATATAAACCTTCCTCTTAAATATTATGTCTATTGACGAAAATTTCATCAACAGTCGTTACGTAGTTTAAAAGATCTAAGCGTACAGACGACGGGAAGCGACTTTTTTATACTATGTAGAAAGTTCCGAATGTAAAATAAATGTATCCATTCAACGAGAAAACACAGCCAGCGTTCTTTGCTGCATAGGTAGTAATCCCAGGTTTTTATAAATATTATAAGCCAGTGCCTGACTGCTATCTATGCAGGCGAAGATGGTGAAGCACACTGATTTAAGAAAAGCCTATTTACTCTTGCCTTGAAGAAGCCCAATTTGTAACGGTATCAAATCAAATCAAATCATTTATTTCGCTAAAACATGGGTAAAGACGGATGGATACGGAGTCAATTTTTTTCCACACTTTTGCCTTTTGTGGCGTGCTGTTAGGATGGCTCACCTTGGATCCTTTTAAAAAAAAGACCTTTACTGCTGCAAGACTAGTTTAATTTAATTACACTTCGGAATATTACAAATTGTAAGAAAGTTGTGTGCCGAACAAAGGTTAGAGTTTGACTGCTTGAATTAATTGAAAACTCACTTTTATATACTTTACATAATGCTTACAATAGCAATTACTCGCTTATACATCGGTTCATAACATCTCCCCCCTTAAGACGGAGGCTTATCCTTTAAGATAAACGTAGGATACAATAAAGTTAAGATCCTAAGTTGATACAATAAAATATTGAAAAACTCGAATACAGTAATATCATTCAACAATAAAAATAATTTTAACAGATACAATTGCAAAAGTTATTACTTTATTTTAATTGACAATCTTATTCAATTAATAACTGAGAAACATAATAATAAAGAATATAAAAACTTGAAAGAGAAATTAATGAATTTTAATCGCTACATTATAAAGTAAAGTAGTATATATTAATCAATTAATAGCTAAGGAACATGTTTAAAAATATTAAAATAATCATTGAGAAGAAATTCATTATTTTAATCGTTAATTAACAATATTAATAACTATTATAAATTGATAACTAAAACATGTTTAGAAATATTAAAATAACTTTGAAAAGTAATTAATAAGTTTTAATCTTTAATAATTGCTTAGATTCCGTTAGAAGAAACTCTGTTAAATTTCCTAAATTGAACCTTGTCCTTGTTTTTATTAGTCTCTAATTCTGGAGACTCTTAATCGATTTTTGTCGTATTCGATTGATTCATCTGAAATATCCGTTAGTTCAATAGAAGTGTTAACATTAGTATCATTTTTATTACATTTTTATTATAACACTGATTATATATTTGGATACAACAAGATGTACTTTTACAATAATTTGAAAAGCATTTAATATATATTTTATATAGTATATAACTAAATATGCTGATAATTACAATATAAGTAAGCGTTGAATAATAACGCCCGTATTTAATAAATATGGGGCTGATTCTCAGCTTGATGAATTTGATTCTTTAAACTATCTAATTTATATGACGCTAATTTTAACGATTCTAAGTCAGTTAGCGTAATTGGGTTAGAACATCAGAACTGTGGTTTAATAAATTGTATTTGCAACAATCATCTACTATGTTAAAATCGATTGATATTTGGCTAGGCAGAACAGCCTTATAATTATGTGATGGGTGAAATTGCAATGTTTGGTAATATGCAACGCAATTATTTTTTAAAGATAATATTCCAGTGCCTTGTACGGTATAATCCGAAATCTTATTATCATTTGTACATTTAATAGTCAATTTATTCGGCTTGGACTGAACATAAATAAATTTTCCATCACTAAGTTTTTGCCATAAATTAACATTGCCATATATCATTTTCGAATCACATATTTCTGGAAGTGACAAAATTACTTTAGTCAAAAGTTGAGTTTCACAGGTTGGATTATTAATTGTGGACAAAACAGAAGGTGACAAACATATCATAAACTTATTATTAACGTTTTTACATTCACTTAAGCTATCAAACAATGCGTAATTTAATCTATCATCCGTAAGGGCTACATACAGCTTTAAAAGATGAATGAGAACATAAGTTTGTAAGTTATGCTTATCATGTTGTGTAGGTAATGGTAAAATCTTATAAAAACTAAACTTAATAGGGTTAATTAAAGGAATTCTTATAACGAATACTATCCTATTATTATAGTAATACGAGTTAAATCAGCTAGATCAATAATTGTATGTATATTTTCTAATGATAAAATGGGAAATTCCACACTAGTTTTGCTCATTTTGCTATTAGAAAGCTCTTTAAATAACTTAGTGGGAGTTAAGACATAGGGATGGAGAATATTTGATTTTGCAAATAAAATAGAGTTTAAAATTGTGTCTAATATATTTGAAACCGATAGCAGTGAACCTTCAATCACATTAAAATGGAATTTATTTTGCTGAACTAATTAAGTCCGTCGTAATTTTAGAATTTTCAGAAAATATATAATTTAGTTTTTCGATTTGTTTATTTAATCTAATTTCATTATTATTTAATTGACGAATGGAAACATTAAAATTATTTATGTTTGATTGAACAATGTGTATGTTGTCCTTCATTAGCGAATATATCTCGTTTTCATTATGCTGACAAGTAGAAATAGCTTCATAGTATTTTCTGGCGTCATCGGCGTCTAATGTACCAAAGAAGAACTTAAGAATCGCCGCCAAATTCAAGAGATCTTTTAAAACAGTTAATAGGATTTTCGGAAATAATATGTGATAACGAATCATATTTAAGATAATTGGCGTTAATTAAAATTTCTAATGGGTTTATAATATCTTTGAAATCTATATTAATGATCGCGGTATTCTGAGCCTTCTCACAAAAACTAGACATGCTCGAGATCGATTGATCAATTTTCTTTAATTAAGGCCTTATAGGTATTATTTCCACATAGGTTGCTACATTCCAATAATCGTTGTAGAAGGATGCCATAGAAGTCGGATCAAGTATAAACCTGGACTATGTACAATTTGTTCAATAGGTTCTGAATAACTCGATCGGAGGAGAAATCTGAAACAATTATTACATAATTTACGCTGGTTTTATCTCAATAATGTGTAAACGTTATCTATTAAATGTACAAATGATAATTTTACGTGTTTCCTATTTATGCATACAGTAACATTATTTTTCCGTTAACCTAATAATTTTAAAGGTCCCTTCCAAATTGGAGACAGCCTTGCGCAACCTATGGTGCTGTTTAATATAGACTAAGTCACCTACTTTGTAGATTTTCTCGCGAAGAGGCATCGTAGTACCTTTTGGAATTCCTTGCTTATTTATATTTTCTAAGCTTTTCATGGGAGTATTTCATTCTATATTGTAGAGCGCGAATGTACTCGTGATAGGTTGTATTTTCGTCAGGTTGTATATGATACTAGGGATATACGGCTTATGTCCGTATAATAATTCAAAGGAGTAAATTCAGCAGTACAATGTGGAGTGGTATTGTAAATAAAATGCAGTAACAAGATAACAGTGCTAATCGTCATGGTTTCATTTACAAATGATTTTAAATATTCTTTAAGGGTAGCGTGACTACCTTCTAATGCGCCATTCGTTTGGGATGGTATGAACTCGAGAAGATATTTTTATTTTAAGAATACTAGTTAATTGCTTAAATAACTCGGGTAAAGCATAAACCTTGATCAGTTAGAATAATTTTAGGAAACCCAAATAATGAAATAAAATGAATGAGATTACGCGACTTCATCAGTTGTCGAAGTAATCATTAGATAAACAAGAAAATTTGGTTAAGTCATCCTGGAGCGTTAATACGTATTTAAATTTTGAAGACCCGCTTCAGGTAGAACACCGACAATGTCTAGCGCTAATCTTTCAAATGGCTTCGTGCTTGAGGACGTTATAACCGTGGGTGCCTTGCTACAAGTGCGCAACGGCTTATTAATTTGACATAGTTTACAATCTTTAACGAAGCGTTCTATGTCTGCGCATATTTTCCAATAAAACAAAGATTTAATTCTACTATACATGCGTTTTATACCTGGGTGACCAGCTACGGTAGTTCCATGGTTTTCTTTTAAAATGTTTGGAAACTCGGCTGGAGAAGGGTATTATATTCGATTCTTGTATATGAACCTTAATATTTGTACCATGGAAAATATAAGATATAATATTGTAAATCTTTAAGTATACTAACTTTGTAAATGGTTCCGAAAAGTCAGATAATGCTTTCTCAGTTTCATAGTTACCTTTAGAAATAATTTGGTCCTAAACATACGTAATAAATTATAAATTGTCTTATAACTTGTCTCATCATAATGATGAACTTTAGTGTAAAGTAAAATCTTTTGTTGTTAGAGTCGACCGAGTGTACGGTTTCAGGTTCGCGTTCCGCTGATAACAACTCGGCAGTATTGTTTATCATTGACAATAGCCGTTCACAGTTCGGCATAGAGTAATCAAAATCTAGAGACTGGACACGCAATTATTTTTGTTTTGCAGAATATAAACTTTGATTATGCTCTTCAATTTGTGTATCATTAGAAATTGATTTTGTAAATTGTTTAAAAAATTGTTCATATGTAGTCTTATTTAATTTAGAATGCGTAATAGCGTTTACTGGATAACGAGATAAAGCATCCGCGTTTGAATTAATTCTACCACAAACTTAAACGATTTTATAATCGTATTCCACTAATTTTAATCGCCATCTGAGCAAACGTCCGCCTGGATCTTTGGCATTGAAAAGCCATGTAAAGAGGGTGATCTGTGACAATCTTAAATTTATACCCCATAAAGATATGGTCGAAAAGTATTAATACCGAAGAGTATTGCCAATAATTCCTTTTCTGTAGTTGAATAGTTTCTTCTTGTTTATTTAAGGTACGAGATGCATAGGCGATAGGTTTATCCTTTCCAATCTCGCCCAGAGACAAAACTGCGCCAACAGCGTAATTAGAAGCATCGGTAGTTACGATAAAGGTTGAGAGAAGTCAGGGTATTGAAGTAAAGGAGCTGTAACCAACTTTTAAGTTCATTGACATATTCTTGCTCATGAGACCAGTGAAAGTCCTTTTAAGTAAAAAGTAAGAGGTTTTGTGATATGAGAAAGTTTTCTATGAAACGACGATAGTAACCTGTTAATCAAGAAATGACTTTACATCCTTAGGAGTCTTAGGTGTGGAAACTGAGTTATAGCCTTTACCTTATCAGGGTTGGGCGAAACACCTTGATCTGTAATACATGTCCAAGATAAGCGACTTCTCGTCGCAAAAACTCACATTTATCAGGCTGTAATTTTAAATTAGCCTCTCTGAATTTGGAAAGATAAGATCAAGTTTTGTCATATGCGAGTCAAGATCGTGAGAGTAAACAATACAGTCATCTAAATATATATAACAATGAAGACCTTGTAGTCCAGAAAGAACAGAATTTATCAGTCTTTGGAAGGTTGACGGGGCATTCTTGAGATCAAAATGCCCAGAAACACCATTAGTAGTAACACTGAAGTCCGTTTTTTCAGTATCTTTTGGATCTAAGCAAATTTGATGAAATCCAGAGGCTAAGTCTAGTGTACTAAAATATTTGTATATCGAGAATATCCGTAATGAAGGGAAGAGGATAAACTTCAGAAACAGTGACGTCATTTAGTCGGCGATAGTCAATAACAATTCGCGCACTTTTGCTCCGGAAGCATCAAATTTTTGGGACAACCCAAACTGGGGCATTCAAGGCAAGTGGAGGGTCTAATAATATTTTGTCAAGCATTTTCTTAATTTGCTTCTCGACTTCATCTTTGTGTATCTCAGGAAAACGGTATGACTTTACATGTATAGGGGTGCATCCCCAGTATTAATAGATTGTCGAATGCTGTTTGTATGGGTTAAGTATTCGCCATCAAGATTAAATATATCCGTGTATTTTGAGATACAAGTCATTAGTGCTTTTCTTTCTTGAGGATTTAAGTGAGGAGCATCGTATTGTTCAAGTATCTTTTGAGAACGATCAATGTTTAAAGAATTTATGTTATAAATAATTTCTTTATGAGAATTATCTAATTTGACGACATAGGTTTGTATGGAGTCAATTGAACCTGAAAGTTTTTAATTTCGATTTCATTTTCCGTAGTGTTTAAGACGGTAACGTTAACTCTATTATTCGGCTTTAACCTTACAATACAATTAGCCAAAAATACGCCTTCGCAAACTTTCTGATCTAATACTAAGGCTTCTTTACAATCACCTACTTCTAATAAATTGGCTACTTGGCACTCAATTACCATCTCCGACCGTGGAGGTATAACGTATAATGGTTTACTAAAATAAAAAGGTATTGTATGACCTTGTAAATTAAGAGAACTAATAGAGTACTGTATATCTACATTAAAATGTTGTATAAAATCACTACCTATGATACCGTCGTAATTTAAATTAATTTTGTCGTCAATTGCATGAAATAAAAGTTAAATACTATTACTCTTAGAAGAAATCTGGTATTCGAAATCAATCCTAATAGATCCGAGAGATGCTGAAGTCATTATCACTGAGACCTTTCAACGTAATTATATCAGTCCCTAAGACTGGTTGATTTAATAAACTAGAATATTTCACAATAGAAATCGTAGAACCAGTATCGATAAGAGGGGCTTTTATTAAAATTAGTATTTAACATAACGTGAGGCGAAATATTATTATTAATATTATTTATTTTATAAGTTTTCTCACGTGTGCCAACCCTAGAGAGTGACGTAAATTTTCGCAATTTGTGGCGTCACGTTGATAACCATTAAATTTTTATTATAAAATTATTAGAAATTGAGACATTATTTTCAACCTTTGAGTCTCTGATTTTTATTACCCTGTGTTAAAATAACTTAGGAATACAGGAATCGAGTCTTTTATTTGAAGTGGAGCATATTGAGACGAAGGTGCATTAAAATAGAACCCTGTGCAACTGAGAATTGACCACAGGTGCGTGCGACAAACTCAATTGAAGACTCGTTGAACGTATTATTTAAAAATGGTCATCAATATTTTTTGTCATCCGTGTTTTATAACATAATTTAGGAACACGGGATTTAGTAAGATTAATAGTTTCGTTTCAGCAGACACGGCACCGAAACCCTGTTTAGTTTAAATCATCATTATTATTTTCAGAGGCGCAAACAACGTGTATATTAGAGCGATTATTGTCCGGCACATTACTAGTGCTCGGTACTTGTGTACTTGATAATGCAGCGTTGTTACGTTGATCGAGACGCATATTATTGTTTTTAAACTGAAGTTTGCGACACTCGTTTATTAAATGACCTTTCTTTTTGCAATATGCATATATTATGGGGTTAAAATTAGAATGGGGTTTATTATAATAATTATTTGGATTATTTGAATTTTATTATGAATTGAATTAGAATTAGAGTTAAGATGATGGAGATTAGGATAGAAACCTTTGATTTATTTTTATAACACTCGGAAGAAGTGTGTCCGAGGTTATGAAAAAATTGAGCACGATTTGTATGAGCGCTGCGATAATTTACTTAATTTAAATAATTTTTCTTCCTCGATAGCATGTGTAATCGCTTCGGATAAAGTTCGAGCGTTCCTACAGCGTACAATATGCGAATAACTAGGATTCATGCCCAATAAGAAAGTATTTAAAGCTAAGTCTTCCATTGCTGCAAGTCTACCTAAAAGTTCTTTTCATCCTCACAGCTGTAGTGAATATCTGATTGGATCCACGTAAGGCACGATTCAATCCTTAGTGAATATTGTCACATCTTCAGAAGGTAACTGTTTGCATTTTGTAGGTCTACGAGTAAATGCGTTGAATGTTTTTCTCTCCGAATGTCGATTTAAGAAATTGTTTTAATTCAGGCCAACTACTAAATTTCTTTAAGCAACAAGCTAATTGTGCTTTTCCTTCAAGTTGGGACACAATATATTAAAAAAACATTCTTTGGTCTGTACTTGCTAGTGAAATTGCGTTTTCGCAATTTGTAAGAAATATGAGCAATAACTCGCGATCCCCGTTGTAGGGCTTAATAAATTTGGTTAGGACTGAAAGGCTGATTTTTTCGGACATTTTTAATTTAATATTTTTCTGTGTTGGATTTGGTCCTGACAGTGAACTATCTGAGGAGTCAGAATTTGAAATTTTAACTTCTTCAGCTTTTACCTTTTTAGAGAACATTAATTAATAGGGAATATTTAAAAATACAGTACAGATCATCAGAACACGACAAAATATGTTAAACAAAATGTTAAAATACAATGACTTAATGTTAAAATAAATCTCTTACAATTGATTACTTTTTTAGATTAAATCACTTTCACTTGTAAAATCACTTTAATTAATAACTTTTGAAAACTTTAATTTAATATTCTATAAAATTACTCACAAAATGTAGATTCTCACGAACATCTCGGTTTTCCAAAACGTGTCAGTTAATTCGACACCGGCGCGCGGCGTGTGCAGCGATGACGTCAATGGCAGCGGTGGCTTTGAGTGTCCGACGACTCAGGAAGTCTTAAATTACGGCGCTACCTAGAAGTCACGTTGCGTTTTCCGTGAGAAAACCACGTGGTGATGATGGTGATGCAAGGTCTGATGTTGGTGGCGAGTCAAACTGTCCGGTGATCCGATAGTGCAGGGGTTATGATGCGGGCTCACACTCGAAAGTGGAAGCTTATCGTCGGCCAGGATAGAGCAGCAGGAGGTTCTTGATGATGCGGTGCGGGCTCGCGCTTAGTAGCGGAGTCTTATCGTCGACCACAAGTGCAACCGTGCGGGCTTAGGCATGTACCCAAGACTTACCGTCGACAGCTGGCACTTTACCCAGGAACGTGGTGATGAACGCTGAGGTTCACGGAGCCAAATGAGTATTGGGCGGGAATTCTTTCGCGACGCGCCCTAACACCTAAGAGTCCCAGTACTTTAATTGTTTTCCCAGGACATCCCACTTCTGACACCAAAATTGTTAGGATGGCTCGCCTTGGGTCCTTTTTAAAAAAAGACACCTTTTACTGCTGCAAGACTAATTTAATTTAATTACACTTCGAAATATTACAAATTGTGAAAGTTGTGTACCGAACAAAGGTTAGAGTTTGACTGCTTGAATTAATTGAAAACTCAATTTTATATACTTTACATAGTGCTTACAATAGCAATTACTCGCTTATACATCGGTTCATAACAGTGCGAAAAAATTGTTTAAAATAAATTTGTTCAGAACAAATGAACTAAAATTAGAAATAGACACAATAGATCAGTATGTAACTACCACTTTGTAATGATTACATTTATATTTTTAGAAGAACATAATAAAATTAGAATTTTTTTTTCAATTGAGAAGTATTACGCTACATCCTGGATCTATAGTAACTTACTCAGTTAAACAAAATCAATGAAAAAAAAAAAGCTAAATCAAAATTTATGGTTAAAGAATTCTGATATTATAAAAGGCAGTATTTATTTTGACGGCTCCGTGGCGCAGTGGCTTAGCAATGAGTTTCTGCGCTGGGGTCGTGGTTCAATCACACACGGAACAAGTATTTGTATGACCTACAAATAATTCTTCCGGGTCTGGATGTTGTCCTTGTGCAATTTGTGTTTGTAAACTGCCTCCACGATACAGATTTTATCATATCTTGAGACGGATTCTACGTACTCGTTGTAAGCAACACGCTTCTTGCGGACCTGCTACATTTGATGTCTACGTAGTGCATAAACAAATTGATAATTTTTTTGCATACTTTCTTAACGTGTAATTTCAGTTTACATGCTGGTCAATAGCAACACCTAGGAATTGTGTATCTACTACCTCTAAATCTTTCGCCCTTATGTTGAGTCTAATTATTGTGGTTTTGTTTTATAATTTCCAAATTGAATATATTTAGTTTTGTTAGTGTCGACTCATAAATTATTATCTTCTAGCCATGAAATAACTGACTCTATAGTAAAATGTATCTCTTGTTCATATATCTGTGACTTATAAGTGTGGGGTCTAACAATTGATATGTCATCAGCAAATAGTATGGACTGATGATTTGTTATTTTAAAGGCCCTAAAACACTCCCATAAGGTACCCCATAGTCATTTTGTAGATAAGGAGATCTGTAATATGTTAACTCTAGATTATTATTAATACATGGTGCTTCAACATATTGTTGCCAATTTGTCAAATAATTTTTGATCCATTCCAAAGCCGGTCCTCTGATTCCTAGTTTTTCACATTTGTACAACAACGTGCTGTGTTCTACACAGTAAAAGGCTTTAGACATATCAAAAAAGATGGCTACTATTGGTACTCTATTATTAATATTTCAGTTATTCGACGTATCAGTGAAAAGGTAGCAAGTGTAGTAGATTTATGCTTTCGAAAGCCATTTTGTTCGTTTCTGAGTATATTATATTTTGCTACAAAACCAGTAATTCGATTATGCATAACTTTTTCAAATATTTTGGACAAAATGGGTATCAATGTGATCGGCCTATAGTTATGAATCTCATGACGGTCATCTTTTTTAAATAAGGGTTTGACTATAGATGTTTTTAATTTATATGGAAATCTTCCATGTATGAAAGAAAGGTTTATTAAATATGTCAGAATTGGTGCAATTTCTTTCACACATGATTTCAGTATGTGTGTAGTATATTTTTTTTAATTTTTTTTAGTTATACATCTAAACAATGTTCAAGATAAGATAAACAATATTTTCCGTTGGACCCCAAACTAGGATAATCCTGTATGTTGAGGTCCGGGAGCGCAAGTTATCTAAAGAATTGTACAGTCTGAAAAGAATAACAAATTTTCCTGGTATAAATATAATAGTGTAGTGTAATTTACTTGAATGTGTGTGTGTGTGTGTGTTAGTGTGTGTGTGTGTGTGTGTGTGTGTGTGTGTGTGTGTGTGTGTGTGTGTGTTTGTGTGTGTGTGTACTTCTGGTGGCGTTTGACTAGATCTTCATTGCTTAGATGTCATATGTTAACGTCATTAGCCACTTTCTAATATGGTGACAGACCTGTTAAGTGTTGAGGTTTCTGATGTTATGGTATCGAGATATTTTGTTATAAGTGCGTGGATGTGAAAACGTAGTAGTGACTAGCAAAAGACGTTTTAATGTTAGGGACAGGTTTTGTATACCCTTTTTAAAAGATGTTAGTAGTTAGACAGGTTTGGAGCGTTTTTGACATCTCCTTATTACTTTTAGGATGAACAATTGGCGAACAGATACACACGAGACAAATTAAAGACCTCTCTGTTGGGGAATCCACTGGTTTTTAAGCATGACTCTAAGCAAAGCTCGTTGCGATCTTTCTATTTTTAACATGTGAGTTTTAGCACCTCCCATGCCGTAATACAGTATTGCACAATGGACTGGCACATTGCATAGTATAACATTTTGAGAATATTTATTTCAGCACTGTTACGTATTAGTTTGAAAACATAAATTAGTTTTCGAACTCGAGGCCAAATTGGTGATATGGGACTGAATATTTTATTGTTTCCGCTGCACCTATCGTTAGGCAATTGCTCGTTGGGAATGTATAAGATAGGACACCACAAGGAGAATTTTGTATTGTGCATCTATGAAATTTTAAATTGACTAAAGAAGAAGGTCTAGAAGCCCAAGTCTTATGAAACGCTATGTATTAAGACTTAGCGGTATTCGGTGAGGAGGTTTTTGTCCAGCCATTGAGCTATACGAGCAAGACCGTGTTCAGTCAATTTATATACTTTTTCCACCTGTGATCATGAAAAGCACTACTGTGTCATTTGCGTAACAAATCAGTTCCACATTATTAATATTTAAATTTAGGATATCATACATGTAGATAGTGAGCAGGGTCGGTCCCAAAATACTTCCCTGTCGCACCCATACAGAACAGGAAGATTGTCACTTGAAATTTTGAACTTGGACGCATTGTTTCCTGTTCGCTAAGTAACTATGGAACCAATTCCAGACCGTACCCTGATCCCTATGGCCTCCAATTCTTCAATAGGATAGCACATACACGGTATCAACGGCTATGGCGAGGTCCAAGAAAACGCCGATACATGCTTCACCTTTATCTAAATAAACCGTTATGAAGTCTGTTAAAAACTACAGCGTCCTCCGTAGATTTACCTCGCCTAAATCCGAACTGTCTTTGAGAAAGAATATTAGAATATTGTGTTTCTCAATGTAATTCACAAGACGTTTGTTAACCACTTTTCTAGTATTTTGAGAAAACGGACAAAGAGATATTGGTCTAAAGTTATACGGGTTGTTTTTGGATCAGTTTTGTGAATTGGACTGACAATAGCATTTCCATTTTTAGGAAAGGTCCCACTTGCTAAACTTAAATAAATAATGTGCGTCAACGGTTCTAGAATAACATTTTAATAGTTTTTATTAATAAAGGGTACTACTATCAAAACCGGGGGCACTATCGTTCTTGAGTGACTCAATCTCTGTGGAGACTTGGTTGTATCCGTTGAAAGAGATACATTGAACCCTGATGACAAAGTTGATTATTAAATTCAGAGGCCAACGTTTCCTCTGTAATATGTAAACTATTTAGAATTTTATCAGCTAATTTTTACCTATTGTGGCGAAGTGTTGGTTATATGCGTTCAATGAGTATCGCGGGTCTCCCATAATTTTTGTTAGTTCACTGGCATCGGTATTACCTTTGCGTATCTCACAAATGTTTTTATACATCAGAGTTTTTTGGGTTCTTATTATGTTTATGTAGTTCTGCATTTTCATAGTTCGCTTTGACTCTATGTAATAAATCATTGCAAAAATTACGATACCGTTTGTACGTTAGTTCTAACACGAGATTACTGGGGTTCTTTTTTACTTGACTATGTAGCCTGTCGCGATGACGCATGCACCTCATTAGGCAAGTCTTTGTTTTTCAAACTCGTAAGAACCCCAGCAAAATCAGTTATAGATCTCACTGCGCTAATCTGAATCGGTTTTCTGTTAGGCAACCCTTAAATCTATCATTGTTAATTTGTGATCAGTTAATGCAGAATCACAGACTACCAATTGCTGGTTTTGTAGAATTAGTAAAGATGTGATCCAAACAAGCGTTGTTTCTCGTGGGTATGGTTATAGCTGGCATAAGTCCATGGCTAGCCATTAGGCACAGATAATCAAATAGGTGAGAGCTTAATTCGTCAGATAGCAGGTTTATATTAATGTCACCCGTTATAATAATAGGAACTTTAGTGTTTGAATGAATCGTAGAATCAAGTGATTTTATGAAATGGTCCGGATTATTGAAAGAAGGAAATCGATAAATCCCAAGAAGTGTAAGTGTATTTTCTATTGTTATTTGCAGACAATTTGTATCTAGTGTAGGTTCCGATACTAAAACATTATATGCATCTTTTATGTACGTAACGACACCGCCATTTTTATATATAAATTTATTAGTACGAAACGATTTGTAGTCTGGAATTTGTGCTATGATTATTCCTTAATTCAAAAAACACTCAGATAAAATAATAGCGTCAAATTGTACATTAAGTCTCGAGAGAACCACTAGGAAGTCAGTTAAATTGTGATGAATACTTATGTTACAGCCTAGTAATGTGAAGTTAGAGTAAAACTGCACAGAGTTCCAGATCAGGAATTGAGTGACATGTTATAGAGAATGTTTTACTAATATCCTCTTCTACGTCTATGGTGGCCGCTTGGGCCATAAATTGTAAAAAGGGGAAATATAAATATTCTTATTTCTATGTTTAAAGTCACTCATGAGAAAAGATGTGAGTAAACAGTAATATCTGTCCACAGTTAGGATAGCCTGAGAAAGAAGAGCTTGTTTTTCGTGTAACAATTTTTGTGTATGTTTGTTCTGTTTAGTTTTTTTGTAACAAAGTGTTAGAGGTGTAATATAGAAAGATAGTACATATTTAATTTGATGTAGAAGTTTATGAATGTTATAGTGTAATATGAGTGTATATATTGTGTTTTTGTATTTCTGTATGTTAAAAGGTACGCTAATTAATATACAATTACTTTATAAATACCATAGAAAGTAAATTTTATACAATTTATAAAATTGGAATCTTAATCTTTTTAATCTTAATCTTATATTAAGTGAGCTATTATTGTGAGTTAAAAATAAAAAAACTATACACAAAAAAAGAGAAATAAAAAATAACATTAAGAAAGCTAAAGCAGCGTTTGTTGATTGGTGCTACCGACTGCAGTTGCGGCAGTCAACTCCTCAGGACCGAGATGACGCTCCAAGTCAGAGGCGTTCCGTATCGTAATAACAGGACTTATAGAAGAAGTAGAATGTAATCATAACCAACAGATTTAGTATTATTAAGAGAGTTTATTATAAGTATGATTTCATTTAATGAGCAAGGTTTTAAAAAGATCGATGATTGAACATTTTCATACATATTCCTTTTAGTTTTATTATTTAAAGAAGAACAGTCATGAAGAGCTGTATTAATAAAATACTCATTAAATTTACTGGCAATGACAAAAGGATGATCTATTTAAGTTCCATTACAATTAATCGAGTCAATATTATTATTTCGCGTATCATTATATTCATATTTTTTAATTTACCAGGTAGCTTTACTTTTACTTTTTGAATGTAACAGGTGTTACATGTTTAAACTTTTTAATAATTTTGAATATTTGTTATAAATTACTTTGTTTTCTAAACTTTTGTGTTCGTAGCATTTATGTTTTAGTTTTCTTTTAGTTTTACTTGCAACTCTTATACCTTTTGTGATCCACTTTGGAGCGAGATTGTCTGTTTTGATTTTATATTTTTGTAATGAAAAACAGAGGTCATATAATAAACAAATTAAATCATGAAATTTATTAAAAATATTGTTAAAATTGACATATGTAGTATCTTTTTCCCAAGATATATTTCGGAGGCATTTACAAAACTTATAAATATTTTCCTTAGAGTAATTTCTTTTGGTAGTATACCAGTATTTAATTTTAGGTAGCAGTTTAATTGGAAACCTTAGAGATTGACAGGTGTTATGATCTGATAAATGATAATTGTACAGGGAACTAGAAACATCCGAGTCTTTGAAATTGCTAGCTATATGATCAATACATGTGTGACGTCTCTTAGTTTTATCATTATGTAGTTTAAGGTTGTAGTTGTATAGTAAATTTTTTAAGTCATCAGCGACATTATTATTTTTAAGTGTGTCAGTATTAAAGTAACCACACAATATGACTTTGTTTTTGTTTAGCTTAAATGCTAATTTATGAAAAATATTGTTACTGGCGAATTGGGAGTTCTATATACACAAAAAATTACATATTTGTAACTTGGTACCTCTATTCCGCAACACTCAAAAACTTTGTCTGCAGATAATGCATAGCATAATTGTATAACTTTAAATTCTAATGACTTTCTAATAAGGATACATACTACCCCATGTTTTTCTTTTGTTCTACAATATAGTGAAGCTAATTTAAAACGTTTAAACTTAATGTTACTCTTATCTCCCTTTTTAACAAATGTTTCACTAAAACATAAAAAGCTTATATCTTGCCCCTCATTTATTAGTTCATCAATACATAGTTCTATCGAATCAGTTTTGTTAAGCAAACCTGCTATGTTTTGATGTAGTATGGAAGTAATTTCATGTTTTTGGTTGTTATTGTGTACGAAAAAATGGAGTCGTGGACATATTTAGGCTTGTGCTATTTTCAATAGTTAATGTCTTATTTAATTTATTCACCTTTTTGAAATAATATGGTATGGTGCCAATTTTAGGTTCAGCTGTTTTGCTTTCTTTAGGTAACGTAATTATTTCTTGGGATTTTCCCATAATGTGCATCTTATCAGATATATTACTACGATTTTTAATAATAGTTTTAATATTTTTAATAAAATGTTTTTCGTAATATTTAGAGTCTAACATTAGATTAATCTTTGCACAAATATTTGCGTGATATTCCGTCCTAGACCTGTTTGTGCATTCAATAAAATTACAATTTGGCATATTATAGTACAAGTTTTTAACATATTATTATTTAATTTATATTCATTTAAATATTTATTGTAATTAGTGTTAAGTATAATAAACTTTGAGTTTGTTAGTATTTTTATTACAGCAGCTGTTTCAAAGAATATCTTTGTGACGTTCCTGTCATTTTCCCCAACACACAGAATAAAATAGTAAGTGTTAGAATCTTCAATGTTATAACAGCCTTTAAGGATTTCTTCTGTTTTGGCATGAGGTTTTGTCCAAGAGAATATGTCAAAATTTTCGAATTTCGTGTTGGTTCTAGAATAAATCTGTTTTGACGCCAGATTTTCATAGGATTTTCATAGTAGGAGGACAACAATGCGTGGGATTGTTGTCCTCCTACTATGAAAATCTTACTCTTTTATAATACCTCTTCAGAGTTTTTTTGAACACTATATGATGGCAGCTTTGCAATATTCAACTTCGCTATTTGAGTCGTAGTATCCAAAACAGTTCTTTCTTTAGTGTTGTTTTTAAGCACTTTTCTCTAATAATTTAGTCTAGATAACATTATCTCTTGATTATTGCACTGTTTTATATATGATTAAGTATTTATTTAAGGTTAAACTATGATTTTAGTAGTTTTAAGCTATTAGAATATGCGGAGTTGATGTTTAGCGTGGCACGTTGGCGTGGCTCTTTTTTATTCTGTATGGAAAGACAGATGCTGGTAAATTATTAAACTCCGTTGCTGTACTGTGCTAATGGTATTGCCAGGTACCTGCTTTACCCACCTGCCACCAGCCCACCATCCCCTCGTTATAACAATATGAAAATCTAAAAATCTATAGTAAATGACATCCTTCAAATAAAAAGCGATATCTTCCAAAAAATCGAAGGCACACAGAGGTAATAAGCATAAGAAATCATTAGTCCTAATTTACTCGTTCCCGATAATTTCGTTGTTTATAGTCAGAGCCACGTTGCAGCTGTATTATAACTGCTTCGTTGGTCTAGCCGTAAGCTTGTCTGCTAATCATGTGGTACCGGGTTCGGATCTCGGGTCTGACCAAAATCATTTATTGTTTCTTTCTGTCGAAAAATTCTTATCGTGTCTTCAGTCACACCGTGCCTCGTAAGTCTGTTGCAGTGCGCTTCACCATCTGGAAAGCACGTAAGTCCATTGGTAATGCGCCTGATCTATCTCCGGTGGTGTCTAATTGCCGCCCCGTCGGACTATGACTCTACTTGTCACATAATCCCGCTGAGTTTCTTGCTGGACTCTTTGGAGTCGAGTAACTGGTATAAGTAACCTGTTTTTGTTTCTGGTATTTACAGAATGTACACCACTATTCTCAATAAAACAATTTTTGTTTTTGTGTATATACATTAAATTATCGTAAATATACTGAGAGGCCAAAGATAATATAATTATTTATTTAATTTTTTTAGCTCGTATGGAGTGCACCTGTATAAATAATATACACTTCAAATACAAAAAGAAAAACAGTAATCAAAAGTGACTCAGCATAGTTACGATATTTCGTTCTCTCGCCCTTATTTTTCTAACGAAAACAAATATGAACTACGACAAACACTCGGATTGTATATCCGTCACGCTTATCTGAAAAGGAAACAAAACTTAATTTTCTTCTCATATACGAACATATTGTAGAATTGAATAGCAAACACATTTATTCTGCACAGATAATAAAAATACAAAAATTTTTGTTAACATAAAATATACATTAAACTTGGTTGAGTCACACTGCAGCGGTTGGTTATGGTCGGCTCGAATGCCAACGTAAAATAGCAACTTAATTTCGCTGTGTTTCGTATGGTGAGTGTAGGACCCTTTTTACTGGATTCCAACTTAATCCTCAAGGGTGACAAGGCATCTGCATTCTGATTCTTAATCGAGGATAAACGTAGATGCCAATGGGTCACAGCATCCACTCACCTTCAGGTGGACTGTGTGCTAGTTTGTCACTCTTATTCTATACAAAAAACATAACTACAGAACTAAAAAAAACTAAATCCTAAAACTAAAATGGAAGTAATGCAATCATAAGCTTTATTATGTGTGCGGGTTTGCTATAAACGGACTACACTCAGCATAAATTTGTGATAATATCCACGATTTCGGTGCGCCCTCTTGTGAGCAACGTACGGACAAATATGCCACAAAAAGTACAACTATTACTACACTGCATCTGTTTCACCTACCATACATATCCCCCCTTAGGTAATTTATGGGAAAGGCCTATGTTCAGCAGTGGATTTTGACAGGATGTGATGATGTGATCGCAGTTTAATGGTGTGATGATTTATAGTAAAACGATTGTGTAACTAATACAAGCTGATCACAGAGTTTCCATTTCTTCTCTTCGAGACCTTAAAATATCTCGAGAATCGATTTGTTTTAAATTAAGTGCGTTCTATTACAATGAGGGCATCACATTAATTCCCTTCCGGCAATAGACGTTTAACCATGATGTTGATTTTTACGAGTAATGGATTGGGGTCGGATATTAGCTGTCGAGAAAGAATCCATACAATATTTCTCCGCCGCAGGAAATTAAGATGACTTGTAATTTTATTCGTGTCATGTTACACGCCCCCGTTACGTTTTATTTTACCAATATAAAGAGATCTTTTGTACGCTCAAGGAACTATTTAAAAGCTATAAGGGAATATATTTTACATTAAATCATTATTAAGTCCTAGGTATTTTGTCGTTGTCTTTGACCCGTTTAGGTCTATTTAATAAAAAGTGTAATTTAAATCGGTTTACAATCAACAAAGATGCTAGAACTTTCATCTTTGTCTTTCTCTTCTTGAGTCTGTCTGTATCAGTACCAACATCTGCTGTGTTATAAGAGTATAGAAAGCCAGTATCCTGTACAGGTACTAGCTATGCCAGGCATTCTATGTTAGACCTCAGAAGTGACAACGAATGTGTAGCGTATTTTGAAGTAGATTACAGGTGTGGGCAGCAGTACCACTTAACATCAGGTGATTGTAAGTTCGATTGTCCCTTCAGTTTATTAAAAAAATAAACTAATTTAATATAATAAGTATTTCAAAAGGATCATGGAGGTCAAGAGTGAGCAGAATTTTAATTAAAAAAATGAAACTCCGTGTTAAGTATTACACAGATGTTGGCTCCAGCCCGTAATCGAATCAGAAACTTCGTTTACGTGCGGTAGCAGATATATCATGCGGTCGTCGCGAGGATATTTATTGCTACATTAACTTACAAACTAATAGCAACTCATTGGACGTACACAGCCCATTCGTATTCGTTAGTAATGCATATTAAGGTCCGCCAGACCGAATTTCGGTCACGGCGGCTAGTCTCAACGGAGAGCAGCACAGGTTACACCCTTTATTCCCTCTTCTTAATTTATACATATAATAAATCTGTAGAAAAATCGTGTCTGTAATTCTAATATATTCTTGAAAAAAACAAGTCCAGGGGACTAATTAAAGGGTTCTGAAGCCACATTAGTGGTTTTTAGAATTTTTGTCTGTCTGTCTGTCTGTCTTTCTGTCTGTCTGTCTGTCTGTCTGTATGTCTGTCTGTCTGTCTGTCTGTGTATTCCGGATTCACGCAAAAACTACTGGACCGATTTACATGAAATTTTGTACTACTTTTTATCCGATTACGGAACTTCGAAAAAAGAAGGTTAAGTATTTTCCTTCCTTTAGATGTTAATTTTCTATTATATCTTAGTTTTAGGCGGTATGACGGGTGTTTTTCAAATAAATAAGGCATAAACATATTTATAAATAAAGATTAAAATATGGTTATAGCCTTGGTAAAATAATTTGAAACTACAGATTTATTATCAAAACAGCGCTATCTGTCTTCAACTGGCAAAAGTAGTATATTTTGCCTTCAGTTTCATAGTTATAAATTAAATAATATAAATAACTTACAAAAATTTAAATAATTACATTTTTAAAATTATTTAAAAATTCTAACGTTTAGTTTTGTAGTTATTTTGATATTTTATTTTAAAAGTGTAATAATTTCAATATATAAAAGTGACGTCTATCAAAAATATGAAAATTGATAAGGTTTTTCTTAGAGTATTTATAATAGCTTGCTTATAAAAACTCTAAGAGGTTTTATATTGTTCGCTTCTTTCGCTGATATTACTAGATAGTATAGTTTTGAATTTCATTACTTCATCTAATAATAGCGACATCTACTTATTTCTAAATAAACTAAAATGGTTAGTGACTGATAAAATTAAATAATAGAATGCTACTGAATATACGATGTAAATAATTGTGGTATCGTTGGATGTGTAATTACCTAGGTAGATGTGGTTAAAAATCATGCAATAGCTTAGTTTCAGTTTTTATGAATTGTATTTAAACAAATACGAGGGTCGTGTAGTTCGCCATGAGATTTCATCATGGCACGGGAGCAAAACGTGTCGGATTCCCTCGAGGATGAATCTGTTGATTGATGTAACATGTATGTAAACTGCTACTTTTTTACTTTTCATGGGGCAATATATGCAGTTTTATTTCATTCGTATTTTCGGGTATGTTACTTTTTTGTTTTCACTCTACCGTAAATATTAAAGGTTGCAAAGATGAGTAGAATTTCATATGGTCAGCCTATCAAAAATCCACTGAAATGAACATAGGCCTCTTCTATAAATTGTCAAGTAGCTGGATATTTGCTATAGTTGCCACGCTTGATAGGGGTTGGCAACCACAGCTATTATTATTGTGATCTGTTGTCAGGAAGATGATGCTGCCCATCTCCTGTTTGTTTTCCTATGTCGCCTCTTACAATGGGACGGTATGGGGTGGCGGATTTTCTTTCACCGCTACAACAAGGCGGACATTTTTCTACTCTCATGAGTAGTAGTAGTAGAATGAGACGAATAAAACTAATTTTAAGGATTTTTTGCGTTTAATTTTAACTTTTTTAATTCCCGATGAATATAATATAATAGAATAAATGCAGTAGTATTAAACTTAGTAAAAATAACTTTGCACACGCAATCATTTTTACCAACTTTAATATAATGGATTTCCGCAAAGTAACGCCTGATTCTATAAATCATCTTCCCTATTAAAATTACGATGTTTTTTAATTTCAATAGCCTCGAGATTCATCATTGGTAGGAATCGGTGTTCTAATGCAAGCATTTATTGTATATCAGATCCGATATAATGGTTGGGACGATACTAAACATGTCACTGACATGACATGACATACGAGTACTTTAGACTTTCCGGGTCGTCGGTGCTTCACATCATCATATGTTTTACGCGGGTTTTATAGAACTTTCATCCAAAGATGCGTAAAACACCCTCAAAAAGTTAAAATTAAACGTGATAAAATCCGTGACATTATTTTTATTCCATGTGTAGTATACATTATTATAGAACTGCATTTACGAAATTTTGAAGTCTACTCGAACGTAAATAACACATCTACATCTATTTTATGCTACTAATCAATATTAAATAGGAACAATAATATGAATGAAATATCTCAAATAAACATCATACCGTAAATTGATAGAAGATCATGAAATTCATCATTATTTTGTTAAAACTAAATTAACTTTAATTATGAATGAATCTAAAGAGTAAAATGTAAATAATATTAATAAATTTTGATTTCAAGACAATTTACCTTTCTTATGGATACATAGGAAGACACGCCCGATATAAAAAATAGTAGGTGTTTCTAGACATATATATTCACGTGTTCCTGTAGCTATTATATTTATGCCAAATACCAACCATCTACGTCTAATAGTCTTTTAGAATTACAAAAAACCTTTGACAAATATAGATACACAGACACCGAGGTGACTCTAAAGGTGATCGAATTTCGCTAAATTTGGCACAGAACAGCATTTAATGATGTTTTTAAATTCAAGCTCACGCGAGCGAAGCCGCTGGTAAAAAGCTAGTAGTATATATTCTCGAACACCACCACTACACGGCGAAAACTTTATTTAGACCGCCACAAATTGTAAAATATCGTTGCACTTAGAAAAACTGTTTTGGAAAAAATAATAACATTATAAACCTACAAAGCAACATAAAAAAGTAATGATATTAGAAGAAAAAGCCAGTTATATATCAAATAAAAAGCAGTAATATATGTAGGTCAGTGTGGAATAAACTGTTTCTGAGATAGACACTCCGAAACACAACACATTTAATAAGAAAAACGAAGTCGAGCCGGGCCTCATAACACGTAATGTGATTCACGAACTGCTGTACTTTAATCATAATACTTTCTATACAGTGAAAAATATTTATTTTTGAGTTTAAGGAAAATGTTTTGATGCTTGAATAGATTTTTTTCTAGTATTAGTGTGACACACAGTCCACCTGATGGTGAATGTATGCTATGGCCCATACACATCTAAATTTATTTTCAATTAAGAATCAAAATACAGATGTCACCCTGAGGACTAAGACAGTATACCTCGTTTTCAGTAAAAAGTGTCTCTTGTTCTTTACACTCGCCATATGAAACACAGCAGCACTAGCCTGATATTTCATGCTGGTATTCTGTTAGAGTTTGGTCCTTCCCCGGTCCAGCCGACACATTCGTACTAAAACTCTATCTCTATCTCTATCGTTCTCGCTCTCATCTCTATCGTTCTCGCTCTCGGGCCGAGCGCACGTACTTTACAGAGCTCCGTGTATTTTTAGTTCTTGCTCTTATAAAGAGCTTATTTTTGTCAAACACCTATCATTGTATCCTTTAAAGTATAAGTGTTAATTTATATTAATCAAATTATAAATATCGTCAGTGAGTAAATATTCAAAGATTTAATAGTGTTTTGTAGTGATAAAGTTGTCGGTGCCGCGTATTCTCTGTGGTGACTCATCCTTCGCTGCGCTTGGACGCAACATTACCTTATATGGTCATGCAGTGTTGTTTAACTGATTTTAAACACACTGTAACAATCAGTTAAGATATTTCGAGGTCTCAGGCGTCGACTGCCGGTGTAGCTGTCAATGGTACTGCGTCACGCGCCAACGACCCCGGATCGAATCCAGCACATCGACAAAAGTTTGACTAGTTCTCAATAAATTTATTTTAAATGTTTTGAATATAATTTGTCCAAGGAAAGCAATAAGATTATCCAAACACAATTTATTAGGATTATTTTCTAATATGGAATCCGTCAAAGAATGTGCGGCTTGTTTGAGCAACTCAAAGGATGTTCCTGTCCTGCTCTGTTCACGCTGTGCTGCAAATTATCATCTCTTGTGCATGAACATTAGTTCGAAAGATTACAACAAGATGTCGCAGGAAGACAAATCAAACTGGATTTGCGTACAGTGCCGCCAAGGAACGTAAATGCGATAACACAAACACTCCAATTCGTAGTAACCCGCCCCCGTCGCCGAAGCCCGATCACGTTACAAAGCGCGGCAAGGCACGCACCACCGCTACAAACTGTTCTTGTCTGTCGGCTAGTAGCATTCGAGACATAATCCGCGAAGAGTTGCAACATTTATTTAACCACCAGATGCACCCGCGTCTTTTAGAGGTCCAAAACGCAGTGTCCTCCCTCGAAGCATCTATGGCTCATTTCAACGAGGAACTTGAAAAAATCAAGGCTAGCAATGCCGCACACGTAAGCACGATTGAGAAATTAAGATCTGAGACAGAATCTTTGCGGGTAAATAATTTATCCTTGTCGTCACGAATAGCCCAAATAGACCAACAATCACGCTGCTCAAATATTGAAATCCAATGTGTACCTGAAAATAGGCAGGAGAATCTTATCAACACTGTAGTGCAACTGGGCAAAGTTATAAAATGCCCCATCACTGAGTCACACATTCATTACTGCTCTCGACTAGCCAAAATGAATAGCTCAAGTCCGCGCCTCGATCCATCTTAGTGAAATTTGGCAGTCCGCGCCTGCGCGACGATTTTCTCGCTGCGACCGCACGTTTCAACAAAACCAATCGGGACGACAAACTCAATTCAAGCCACTTAGGCATCGGAGGAGATAAGAAGACTGCTATCTACGTCATGGAGCATCTCTCCCCGGAAAATAAGAGCTTGACGCTGCCGCGCAACCAAAGCTCGCGAACTGAAATACAAATTTGTATGGGTGCGTGATGGTAGGATATACATGCGCAAAAATGAAGAATCAAACTACGTCCACGTAAAGAACCTCGACCTTTTGAATCGTTTATCATGATTACGCTATATTTGCTATATTTGTACTAAAAGGCACTTTTACTTGTTACTACCAAAATGTTAGGGGTCTGAGGACAAAAACTATTGAACTGTTTAATAATGTAGTTTGTTGTAATTTTGACATTATTGTTTTCACAGAGACATGGTTGAATGGCACAATTTTTGATAATGAATTATTTGATGACCGTTACACAGTCTACAGACGCGACCGCGAAAACAGTGGGTTCCATGCTGAAAAAATGGGAGGTGGAGTTCTCATTGCTGTCTCTAAACGCTTTAAATCATGCCGTTTGTGTGCAGGAGTCAGATTGAAGATTTATGGGTAAAAGTGGAAATATATGATAGCTTTAATAAAGACAGACACCTGTACATCTGTGGTATATATCCTCCTCCAGTAAAATGCATATACTTAAGCATTTTATTAGTAATGCCAATCGCATATTAGAAAACCACAGTGGAAACACTATTATACTTGGTGACTTCAATTTGAGTAGCTTATGTTGGACTAAGACTGTTAGTCACACACTCAAACCTGCAACATCCAACAGTCTACTTAATAACATGCTCGTTGATTTCATGTCTCTTAATAATCTAGTTCAGCACAATTCCTGTTTTAACAATAAAGACAAACTATTGGATCTGATAATGAGTACATTGGATATCACCCGCCTCTACGTAGTACCGACCCATTATCGGTGATTGACCGTTACCCTCCTATCGAGTTCTGTGTGGGACTTAAATGTGACAATTATCTCCCAACCAAGCACGAACCCAAATTTATGTTTTATAAAGCAGATTTTATTAAAATTGTAAATGAATTGAATAGTATATCATGGGAAGACGAATTGTCGCGTTATGAAAACGTAGATGACATGGTAGCACATTTCTATAAAGTACTTCAATCCATCATAGTTAAACATGTACCCAAGTCCAAACCTCGTAATAATAAGAAATACCCCATATGGTTTTCAGACACGTTAATTAAGGTAATCAAGGAAAAATATAAATACAGATCTAAACACCGTAAGTTTAACAACCCTCGATTTATTGACCTTTGAACTACTTAGAGATAGATGTACGAAATTACTTAGCCAGAATTATAAAACCTATTTGCTGCGTCTAGAGACATCTTTGAAATCAAATCCTAAACTACTATGGAGTTTCATTAAACACAAAAGAGGCAGTAGTAGTACCTACCCCACCCAAATGTCTTCTGAACTACTTCTGCTACTACTGCAGATATCTGCGAACTCTTTTATTCACAGTTCTCTTCAGTCTACAATATTGATAAACTATCCATTCCAGACGAGCACTATGCAGATAAATCCTCCGCCTCTAACATTATTACTAGTATTTCAGTGACTAAAGACCAAGTATTTAGGGTTTTAAAAAGACTTGACTCCACTAAAGGCGCTGGCTCAGATGGAATACCATCTATCTTTGCTGTAAGATGTGCTGGTGCTCTAGCTTTACCTTTGTCCTTGATAATTAATAAATCTCTTCTTCTGGAACCTTTCCCAGCGCTTGAAAACTTCTTTGTTATACCGATACACAAAGGAGGTGATATAAACTTAATGAAAAACTATAGGCCAATATCAATTATTACGGTGTTTGCTAAAGTCTTTGAAAAACTACTGTGCCCTAAAATGTCTTGGCATCTAAGACACTTAACTGCACCGGAACAGCACGGTTTTATGAAAGCCCGCTCTACCACGACTAATCTGATATCCTTCGTTGAAGGCTTGGCCGAAGGTGTTGATCATGCGCAGTCTTTCGATGTCATATACACTGACTTTAGTAAGGCTTTGATAAAGTCAATCACGATATGTTATTGCACAAATTATCATATGTCGGTATAGGCGGCAATCTCTTGCGCTGGTTCAGATCTTACCTAACGAACAGACTGTCTGTGGTAGTAGCAGGGGGATTCAAATCTGGCTTTTTACTGCCTTTCCGAGTTCCTCAAGGATCCCATCTGGGTCCCGTGCTGTTCAACGTTTTTATTAATGATATCGGTAAGTGTTCAAAATTCTAAGTTTTATATGTTCGCCGATGATTTAAAGTTTTTAGATCAGTAAATTCTTAGAGGATGTATTGTTGCTTCAAAATGACTTGAACAATCTAGTATTATGGTGCAAATCGAATGGTATGAGCTTGAATATTGACAAATGCCACGTGGTACGCCTACTAGAAAGCTCTCAGTGACTAGATATATTGTATTGACGATGTACCATTAAAAGAGGTTGATCATATTAGAGATTTGGTGTAATTCTCGATACCAAATTGCGATTTAATTTCATACATAGATAGTATTAAAAAGCCTTCAAGACCTTGGGGTTTGTCTTACGTACCTGTAGGGAGTTTAAAACTCGAGCACAAAATTGCAATCTATGTCACTTGTGCGTAGTAGCTTAGAATACTGCAGCGTGGTGTGGAACCCGCACTACGACGTATACAAAAAACGTATAGAAGGTGTACAAAAAAGATTCCTCTGGCACTTGACTTACAGTTGTAATTTAGCAAAACTCTTGCCTAGCTATAATGATCGTTTAAAATACTTTAATATGAAACCTCTCGTCGAGCGCAGAGCGATGTCGGACATCTTGTTCCTCTACAAAATGATAAATGGTTACATCGACGCTCCTGAGGTTATATCTAATATTAATTTTGCTATTCCGAGAAGATCGTCCAGGTATAAGAAATACGCTCCATTCGTCACAAAGTTAGCACGGTCGCATCTAGGCTATTATGCTCCTCTAAACAGATTAATGAGGAGTTACAACGAGATACATAACAAAGATATTGGTAATACCGGGAGTGAACAAATTATATTCAAAGATAGTCCATGTACTTCGAAAAAACGTCGAATGACACAAACATTGGATATTTTCTCAGACCCCTTACATCGCTTTAAAAGGGTAATCTCTCAATTGATGAACGATTTTTAAAATATTTATTGTGTTATTTTTTAATGTTTCTTTTTTATTACTGTATAAAATAATTTTAATCTTAATAATTGTATTTTAATAATTGTATTTTAATTTTCTTAATAAGTAATTTAAATTGAAATTATTATTGACATTAAACTGACATTGTTTTCATTTTTTGATTTATTCATAAATTTTTTTTTTTTTTTTATTCTTATATAATAACATTTTAATTATTTGACATTGAAATTTTGGTACTGTTTTATATTTTCGTAAGCAATATGTAATGTTTAGGAACTGTGTATTTGTAAATCTGATTTGTACTGTTTTTATTGTAATATTCCCTTTAAGATAACTCTTTATAAAGCAAAAAGCAATGTGAGTATGACGCTCAATATTCATGTAGTTTACACCTATAAAAGAGGTATCACTGAGCATTAGATTATTTATTGTCTACTTTTAGAAAGCTTGTAGTGTATATCTTGTTGGTGTGACAAATAAATAAATAAATAAATAAAAACCATAATATAGCTGCAGCATGACCCTACCACGTATAATATGCTGAGTTTAAGCTCAAACTCGAGATTGTCTCTAAATACGGCCACTGATGATACTGATGTACTGTGGCACGTAGACATCTTCATCTATCCTTGATAAAGATAAAAAAGTCGATGCGTTTCACACCTGAAGACTTAGATAGAATGGCACGTTACCAGTAAAAATGGACTACGTTTCTCCACACTCACCATTAAGACACACAGCAGCATTAGGCTGCTATTTTACGCTGGTATTCTGTGAGAGCGTGGTCCTACCCAGGTCAAGCCGACCCATTCGTACTATAAACATAATATAGCTGCGGCGTGTCTCTACCACGTGTATGATATAGTCTGTAGACACCTATATCTGTACTCGATAAAAGTTAAAAAGTTTAGGACTAAGATAGAATGCCAGATTACCAGTAAAATTGGACTACGTTTCTCTACATCCACCATTTGAAAAACGGCAGCGTTCTGTGGAGCGGGAAAAGATGCCTGGTCAGGTCGACGCTTATGACACCAAAGATCGCCTTATAGGAGGGATATTTGCCACAGTTGCCATGTTTGGCAGGAGGGTCGTTAAAGAACATACTGCTGCCCATCTCCTGTTTCTCTGTCGCCTCATACGATACCCACCAGATGATAGGAGATAGTGGATTCTCTTGTAGTGTAGTGGTGTAAGTACCTATATAGATTTCCTAATAAAAACTGTCTTGTAGGAGGTAAAGGAGACATTAATAAATTAGTCAGTCATCGAACAACACGTTTTTCATTAAGACCTGAGCCCCCAACATTACATGGCGACCCTGCCAGGCGGTGCGCTGCTAGGAGTGGGATTACAAATTGTAGTTTGATCTGTGTTGTTATTGTTATTGAAAATGATTACGTTGCTTTGACTTCTTTGTTCTGTATCTTAATATGAAGTGTAATAATTTATTTTCGGTTTTATATTGTTTGAACTTTTAAATCATAAGCTTTTAACTATTATAATTTATTATTTTCTCGGAAACTAGTACTTACTTGTGTGGATTATGAAAATATTTATTTTGCTTAATACGATTTTGAAACTCATATTATGTATACAATTAATTAATTCCAATTTTGTTGTACCCATATTGTGAGCCTCAATCCTGACTGACAATGATGTAACTAAATATTATACGAGACTATTTTATGATATAAATTTGTAAAATATGTGAGTAAATTTATGACTAAGTTACGAAATACGGAATTGTAAATGAAAATATTGATAGTATGTAGTTGTGAAAGGAAGGTAAAGAAAAATTATCGGAGGTTAGCATATCCACATACAATCGGCCTGATCAGCCGAGAGTTTGGAAAACCTAATAACCGATTAATTTTTTAAGGTTGTTCGGACACGATTAGACACGGAATAAGTTTTATTGTATTGTTAATGAGGAAATGAGAATTTATTACAAATTGTATAGGAATATTGTCCATAATCTTGATCATTTATGTACGCGAGCCGTGTACGTGAAAGTTATGGTATAATTAAATAATGATTATTATGAGCTGAAATGTTATAAATGTAAAGAAGTGAATTAAATAATATTGGTCATTGTCTTGATCATGTATGTACGCGAGCCGTGTACGTGAAAGAAATGACACAAATATTTAATGAATAGCTAAAATGCAGAAAAGAAAAATGGAAAATAAGTAATGGTTAACAAAGAATAAGTAAATACATGAAGTAAAATGAAATATTGAAATGTGAAAACAATCTAAGAAAATGAAAAGAGTATTATTATTGTTCGGAGTAGAAAAGTCGTATAATGACAAAATGATTTAAGTGACTCAATGACTTAATACCTAAGTGACTGAGTTAAAATGCACTACAACTTAATTGTGAAAAAAAATCAGAAAATTTGTAAGCGTATGTAAACGTTAAACATTAATAGACTGTGACGAAACTATGTACAAGATTATGACCCCGACATTAATATGGGACAAGGGGATCTGGACACCCGACTTGCCCATAGAATATACTATCTATTTTATTTTTGTAATTTATGTTCATAATAGTCCTAACTTTTTTATTTATATATATAATTTTTTAAAAATGTATTAATCTCTTATTTATATTTTTTTTGTCGGTGGGAGGTGTAGTGTAGCCCCCACGACAATATATATTAGTGTTAAGGTAGAATAAGGATCAGTATAATTAAAGTTATAGAAGCATCAACACGTCTCCTAATTCACACAAGACCTTTCCTACATATATCACATGGCGACCCTGCCAGGCGGTGCGCTGCGACAATGCACGCGCACCGCCGGGGCCTACTACATAAAAGAAGAAAAAAAAATATTATAAGAAATCTAAATTAAATTATGAAGGGCTTGTTAAGAAGATTGACAATAAAAAAAATAACAAAGAGAACATAATACCGGATGTGACAAATAAAATTTAAATTATGAATATAAGAAGAGACAACAATTTTACTTATATTTAAAGAAGATTTTTGAAGACCAATTTAGTAAGACAACCAAGAAATGACAAACAAAGAAGAAATGAAGAAAGACCTGAAGAAGAAATTATAGAAGAAGCTCTAGTAACATTGCTATTAAATCAAGATTGACAAGTTTCAAGAAAGAAGATTTCAAGATCCAGAAAACATCTTAATCAATATTCCTTCAAGATAAGAGTACCAATTTTATCAAAATAAAAACGAAAGAAGAAAGAAACGTGCCCAACCACATCGGTGAGCTAACAACATCTTTGAGTGCCAGAGCAGCAGAAAGAAATCAGGAGTACAACCAGCGACCAGCCAAGTTCCGTAGCAGGTACAAGACATACTTATCTCGAAAGCGCCGAATGTAATATATACATATATGTGTCAAATTATATATACATAAACACTCACGCCTGTCACCCAGAGGGGTAGGCAGATACTACGGACTTCCATTTGGCACGATCCTGACACATCTCTCTCGCCTCCTTCACATCTATATACCTACGCATACACGCTCGTCGGTTAAAGGTACTCTTAATTTGGCCCATTTTTAATATAATTACTATATTATTACTTAAATAATGTTATACACAGTTCTGGGGAAAGAAAAACTTTTAAATCATTAATTAACAAGTAGGAAAACATTAGTACTTATTAATAGAAAAATTCAAAATGATGTATTAAACCGCAACAATTAATCGGTAAATAACCACTTGTTAATAATAATAATATTCTTTTTTGCAACAATATGGTTGTACAATGGTGTTTAAGTATAATTTAGTTTTACATATTATATTATAGTAGTGTGCAAATATTAATGGTCAAGTAACTATAACAATATTTATCGAAATTTTAACAACACATAAATTATTCAATATTATTCAATTTATATGGTAACTAATTAGTTATGTAACAGCGTCAGAGGAAATACCAACGTAAGATTGTTATTATGGCTCAATGTCATATACTATATTCTGTTATACTATATACATATATTATACTATAATTATATGTTGATATGACCATTAATTTGTCAATCATTATATATTATAAATTATAAATGTTACATCCAATTATCATTAATTTATTTCTGTATTTATGTCCAATTTATTAATTATGACAAGTTTTATATAAAGTAATATTCAATAAAAATAATTTATTACTAAAACAAAATTTAAGTAGGTCGTTACTGTATAAGAGTTCTCCTAATTAAGAATAACAATAATATACACAGGTACATAACACCAGCATATCCTTAGATAGGGTACACTTGTAATAAAAACGGAAAGGAAATTGATTTAAAAAAATGCTATCCTATTATAAAGTTTATATGTCGCCGACCTAAGAGAGTTTTATTAGTAATATTTCTTAACAGAGTTAAACTTTGACTGACAAAATATTATCCCATTTTGTACAAAAATTAACAAGGATGTATTTAAAAGGTGTGAAGAATGAAAGAAAGGAATGTTCAAAAGTGTGAATATGAATGATTGGGTTGTTAAGTTTCGTCAATATTGACTGATCACCCAAATATTGATGAATGCTTAAACTCCTGGTATGGAATTCATTATGAACGAGAATAATGCAAGTTAGTATAGTAAGTGAGCATGCAAGTGTATAAAAGTAATCGATAGAGTCAAATAGATAATAACATGTTAATAAGGAACACGGTAATGTATAAATAAAGAATGAAATAAGAGTTATGAAGAAAATAAAATTAAAACAAAAGTTTATCTTGATATGATATTAATGGAGAGATACGGAACAACGTCCATCACTGGTATAGCATATAGTCCTCGAGCAGGGTATGTTTCCATGATTGGATGATAAAATCGGAGATAACGGGTACTAGGGAACAATACCTTCAGTACAAGTGATGTGAAAGAGTTTACTCATATTAGTACTGTTAGACCAGAGAAGTCTTAAATTTGTTACCCTTGATAATGGTACATAGAGGTCACGTCCTTCATTGGATCATAGTGTGAACTTAGTTTTCCTCTGTGACAATTGTTGAGTCCTTTTAAAATTACTTAAACGTAGACCTCAAGGTTGTGCACAACCCAAGGTACAGTTTACCTTGATATAGTATGATTTAAAAGTTTATGTACCAATAAAATAAAATGAATGTAATGAAAATGTAATATAGTACCCAAGTAAATGGGGCCCATATGTATAAAGTACCCGCATGATAAACATCATGAAGTAAAATATAAATGAAGTGAATTAAAACCCGATTCCCGGTATCTAAATAATAAATAAATATATAAGTGAATAGAGAGAATAAAGCTCGGTAAAGGTCAAATATATCACAAAAAATTACGTACAAGAATTATGGAAAAAAAATTATAATATAAAGGCCTAACAAACGAAAATAAGGAATAAGGTGATCCCCGACCAAATCTATAAAGTTAGATAGGCAATTATTTGCATTTCTGTATTAGGGCTATTAATGCTGTCCAAAATGCTACTAACACGTTACACATGTAATAACTATAGGGATCGATGCACACAACTACACGTAAACAAAAAATAATAATATTAATCAAATACAATAAACATTTCGCATAATTTTTATATGAATTTACGAGATTTTTCATATTTAGGCATTTTAGGCATTCATGCTAATGCAAATTTGAATGTGCCTTAAATTTTTGAAACTCTACCTTAAATTTTTGTTTATGTAAAATTTGTACATTTTAAACTATATTAGGTATATTATATTGCTTACTATAGTCAAATCCAAAGTGTGTAGATAAGCTGTTATTATGTAGTAATGTAATAGTATTTTTTTTCTTTATAAAAGACAACGAAACCTAAAATTATGTTATCTGCTTAAAATACAATTGTCTTTTCTAATGTTAATAAATATTTTGTTAAACAAACTTTAGCTGTGTACCTAATAATGTATTCTTTTTTTTATATAAATTTCTGTCTCAATTAAGATAAACATATTCCTTAGAAGTCATGAAATAATGAATTTTGAAATTATAAATAACTTAAATAATAAATATTTATTAATGTACCTATGTAAAAGTATTATAAAATTGCATGTAACCATCTATATTAGAGGTATAAACTATGAGGCAAGATAAATTAATTTTATTCACGATATCATTTTAATGCATTGTTAAAACTAGGTACCATTATACGATGTAATCAAAAAACGTTCCCATAAACGTACTCAGAAATTTAAAACAAAGGTGTCACAAACCGCTTACGCGGCTGGGATTGTAAGTTGTATTTTGATCCCTGTTGTTAATGATTCTGATTATGTTGCACAAGGAAAACGTGTAATATTAAACGATTATCATATGCTGCCGACAAGCGGTCACGCAGGTATTAGACGCATGATAAACAATATAAAGCAGAGATATTACTGGCCAGGTATAGAAAAAGATGTATGTGACTTTGTTAGCCGTTGTGACCAATGTATTAGGCAAAAATATTTTAAACAGATTAAAGAACCAATGGTCATAACAGATACGGGCAATTCCTCTTTTGATAGAATTTATGTAGATTTAGTGGGCCCATTAGTTAAGGATATAGATAATAATTCGTATATAAAAAAAATGTTTTGTCATTTCATATAAAAGAAATCATATATTTTTTTAATATTTTAAGTTAGTTAAAAAAAAATGAATTTCGTTTATCATTTTTTTTCTTTTCAGCCGATAGGCATGTAGTGTAGTGGTGTAAGTACCTATATAGATTTCCTAATAAAAACTGTCTTGTAGGAGGTAAAGGAGACATTAATAAATTAGTCAGTCATCGAACAACACGTTTTTCATTAAGACCTGAGCCCCCAACATTACACTCTCACACCATCACTAGACGGCGTTCAGTTCGTACTGCAACCATAACAATGTCCTCCAGACCGAATTTCGGTCACGGCGGCCAGTCTCGTCGGAGACAAGCCATCTGCGTAGGACAGGGTTATAGTGCCCGTGTGTGAAATTTTATATTAACTCGTAAATTATGAGATAAGATATTACATAAATTTAAATTATAGTTAAATAAATTTAGATATAATAATATGATAAAATTATGGTTAGAATAAACGCAAAAGAAAAAATCTAGTCCATGAGAATTAAACGGACAGCCGTGTGGCGACGAGTCTCCATTATTTCAAAACTTGTCGATCGGAACTAAAAATAAAAGTTTAAAATATTTTTCAGTGTTCTTTTTTGGAGCAAATTTAGAGGTTAGTATATTTGACAGCCTATATAATATGTATGTATATGTATGTTTTTTCCTTTGTGGCGCTCTAGAGATTAAACGCGCAGGCTTTTTCTTAATCTTGTGAGTGTCACTAAAGACAGTAATCAAAATTTAATATTAATTTTCTAATATTTTTTTTTACCATTGCCCCAAAAGTTGTGTAATATTTTGGGGCAATTGTAGTGAAAAGGAAGACATTTTTTAGGTCCAAAATCGCTGTATAAGATCTATGTAAAAACTACAGACAGCTGTGAGTCTGTAGTTTTTAGATTTGTTGATTTTGATTGAAATGTTGTTGTTAGATGTTTAGGTCACTAAAAATACTTACCTTCCCGTGTTTGTTTATTTTGGAAGTTGCAATTTTTGTTAAAACGAATTTAAATTTATTTCCGTCACTAGCCGAGATTAGGACTCGTTCGGGTCCTATGATTATACAGTATAAAAATTTATTACATACTGGTAATAACAAAACAGCACTACTTAGAAAAAATATCACGTCAATGGGGCCTATAATATACAATAAAATTCCGCACACTTATAAAGAACATCCTATAAGAATATTTAAATTTAAGCTGACTGCATTATTATTAGAAAAATGTTATTATTGTTTAAAATACTTTTTAAATGATAAATATATTTAAAATAGATTGTAAATGACATAAACGAGAATTTACATTATATATGAATGACATATTAGAAGTTAATTTGCTATCAGAATTGTATCTTTTAGTTTTTATGACTTTGCATGCCGTAAGGTAGAATGTAGCGGAAACACTTAGTGATGTACCATCTTATACCTGTACCTACATTGTGGCAAATAATATATATATAATATAAATAACAATATATATATATAATAAATAAAAAGAAAAGGTTGATCAAAAAGAAATGGAAAAAAAGAAATTTTATTTCTTGTGTTCCACAAATAATTTACGGCTTGGTAGAGCTCTATAAAGCGAAAAGTTTCTTCATTAGTCATTGTTACTGCCATTTTGTAGACATTGGTTACGATGCGTGAATATAAAATTTAAATCAGGTGTGTGGATCACTCTGGGAGCTTGTAGCAAACTAAACGTGCGCCCAACGTGTGGACGCGGCGGCCAATACTCTGCCACAACCCTTTGATCTTTTGTAAAAAAACGACACCACACGGATCACGCGCCAACTTGTGGGCCATCATTCCAATACATACCAACATAAGTACAAACACCCGCTCTACACGATGGCCATTGGAATTGGCCAACACATTCGCCACTATGTTGGCCAATGTGAAGAGCCGTCTTAACAGAGTACCGGCGCAAAATAGCAGCTTAATGATTTCATTTTATATTTTATATTCATTTTAGAATTTCAATAAACTCGTAACTTTTCATTAGGATACTCTAAAACAGGGTGTACGTACGAGCCCAGGGTTTCCGGCATGACATGTTGAAATTGTTGAAACGCGTGTCCATATAATATTTATTAAATTAATTTATACACATATGTTTCTAGCATATTGTATTATATACAACAGCTAACCATTTATCATTGGCGTGGCCGTGTAGTAGCGGTGTAAGTATATCCACTACCCCATATCGTGTCGTGGATGTCGTAAGAGGCGAAAGAGGGAAACAAACCTGGTGATGGGCAACAAAAAATAAAAATAAAAACTGCTGTTGTCGACCCGCCTGCTGAGCGAGGCGACTATGGTAAATATCCCTATGAAGCTATCTATGGGGACGCCTATGTTCAGCAGCGGACTCAGATAGGCTGTAAATGTTTAGTTATAGTTTTTTATACTTTCTATAGTCCCCGAAACGTTGCGACTGCATGATGTAAGCCGGCTCTTTCCACAATATAAAATGATGTATTAGTTATGCAGTCAATAAAGATTTTGTTAGGGCTGAATCTGAATGACAGATTGAGAAATTGTGACCAGGATTAGGAAAGGAGTGCTTCGGTAGTTTGGTCATGTGGAAGAATGAATGAGAAAGGAGAGACAAAGCAAATTAATGTTGCAGAAGTGAACGGCAGAGTCGGCAAGGGACGCCCTGGACGAAAGTTTATCGACCAAATTTGCGATATGTTGAAGTTAAAAGTACCCTTAATCGACGAGCATATATGCGTAGGTACGAGTATATGGATGTAAAGCAGGTGAGATAGGTGCTGTCAAAATTGCGTCAAATGGAAGTCCATAGTCTCTGCTAACCCTTTTGGGTGATAAACGCGAGTGTTTATGTATGTATATTTGTATTAGCAGTTATCTTCTAGGGATCTAGGATAATAAAATGTCGTATCGACCACTGATCCAAACAAATCAAATAAATTTTGCAATTAAACAAAACATTTAGGAATTATAGTCCCAAGTATAAAGCACCAACTGCAAGTCACCGATTCAAATTTTTCTACAGGCCTATAAAATAACTTTCATCCTCACCATTCTTCTAAGGTGAAATATTACATCATGTACATGGTTATTACATTTTACATACATAGTACATACATGCATACTCTCAAAAACATTACCCTCCTGTGGCAGTCGGGTAAAAATTTAAGCCAAAACAGACAATGAAGCTATTGGCTTTTCTGTTGCTTTTTCTTTCGTGTGAAAATATAAGTTTGTATTTTGGAATTTTATGGAAAATTATTGTAGCAGCATAGGTATTAATTTACTAATTAATCTTTTCATAGAAAGCTATTTAGTTAATAATTATAAATATATGACAATTATTTTTGCTTCCTTTCATGCAAAGGAGTCCGTCTGGGTACGTGGTACTCTCTCACCTATTTCTGCCAGCAAATAGCAATGTTTGCACTGCTGTGTTCCAGTGTGAAGGGTATAGAGAGCCGGCATAGATAGTACAGGCTGTGAGGCATTCCATCTTGTTGCCCAGAGGTGACAACGCATCTGTAGGCTACAGATGCGTTGTCTTTGTTCAAAGTTGGCTGCAGGGGTCCACATGGACTGCAGTAGCCATTTACCATCAGGCGGCTTGTAAATTCATTTGACAGTTCAGTTATCTATACATATAAATAAAGTTGAAGTGTCTGTCTGCAATATTGAAATAACTGACTTCTATTAAGATAAATTTTACATTAAAACTACTTAAGAGTAAAATCCAATATTTAAAAGGTTTTAGGTGTAGTAGTAATTAACGTTAACTTTGTGCTTTGCCTATGTCAACAGTCACTGGGAGCCACTGGAAGGTATGCAAACTTGGTGGCTATGCCTACATTGTTGAAGTCTGGAAAGCTCGCTGGCGCTGGTGCGGCGCTGCGGCTTGCTGATGCTGGTGCGGTACAGCGGCTTGCTTACTGGTTATGTATTTGGATGTTGTTAAGACATTGTCTGTCTGTCTGTACGGGCTAATATTCAGAATAGCTGAAATAATTGTGATAAAATTTTACGAACACATAGAGAGCATCTAGACTATATTTTATAAGAAAAACTTGAATATTTTTGTGTGAAATGTAAAAGACCACTTTAATAGATCCTATCCAGACGAAACCGGCGCGGATTGTTGGTATGAAATAAAAAAAAAATGTAACTCTTTAAATTTAAAAAAAATCACATCACATAGGTATTGGTGAACGAACAAACTATATCTATAATGTTTGATAATACCACCTGCACTTGTTATTACGAGTATATTAAGTATTTTAATTCTCTTTTGTTTTCTCATTTATTAGAAAGGTTACCTCCAAACTAGACATTTTTCTGTATCTTAAGGCGTTTTATATATAAATAGTTTATAGACAATCGTACACGACGTATAGCGTATATGCTATTAAGTAAGTGGAGGACTCGCCATCCTATCCACAACAGTCAAGACAACGTCAAGTTACTCCAAAGTACACTCCGACACTTGGTAAATCAGTAAGTACTTAAAATTACAATTAACAATTTAAGCGGTATCGGTGTAGCTTTAAATATGAAAATTAAAATAAAAGTTTTTTATATATACCTATACTATTATGTATTCTTTGGTGGGTATAACGCAAAAATGAAACAAATTATGTAATTGAAAAGGCAAAGAAGCTACGCATATACGTGAGCTACGAAGGCGTAGCGTTCGCGTAGCCGACTACGTTTTTGCTACAGTGCAGTCCTGAGAAGAACGATTGCAAGCAGTAAGCTGCCGGTATACATAACAAGCTAAAGTTTCAGATAATATAATAAACATTTTTTTTATAGGTGTAAGTGTGACAAACAAGCACACAGTCCACATCATGGTAAGTGGATGCTGTGGCCCATAGACAACTATATTTATCCTCCATTGTTAATCAAAATGGAGAATGCGCTTGTGACCACTGAGGTCGGTCGATGAAATATTTTATTACCAGTAAAAGGGGTCTCCGGTTTTCGTTACTTACCGTCAAACACGGCGTTATACTGCTATTTCACGCATGCTATTCAAAACGTGGTACTTCTCCGGTCTTGCCGACTCATTCGTGCTGCAACCATGATATAGTTGCAGCGTGTCTCTACTACGTTGAATACGTCCATGAGAGTAACATAACCAGTGCGAGAGACACCTACATCTATCATCACTTAAGAATCTAAATACAAATGAGTTGTCACCCCCAAGGACTAAGATGGAATGCCTAGTTACCAGTAAAAAGGGTCTCCGTTTTTCTACACTCATCATACGAATGACAGCAGCATTGTGTAATTTCACAGTGGTGTTCTGTGAGAGCGTAGTCCTCACCGATGTAGTCCCATTCATACTGCAATTATTATACAGCTGTAGTGGAGCTCTATCACGTAAAACGTAAAATAATATTCTAAGATACTGTTTTACATCGATGATGTCATCTTGAAGAATAGTGCATTGCATGTGGATTAGGGCTACTGGGGATACCACGGTACAAAAAACACCACTTACTCTACCTCATGTTAAAGTAGACTTTGCGGAACTCATACGCTAAAACTATTGATTTTATTAAAAAAATGGTGTTGAAATAAATTATAGGATTTTTTTTTCTAGTTTAATTTATTACATGAATGTTTTATAGTAAAATGAATCGGAAAGGAACTATTGTCAAAAAACGCAAGCGGCAAAGATACGAGGTGGCAAACTAGAAGTTCGAAAAAATCTATAAAATCACCAATTTTCAAAACTCTCGGAAAACTTTCTAAGTAAACTCTTTTTCCGGCACCAAATAACTATATAATATGTACAAACCAAAGAGAATTTAGTATTAACAAATACGTGAAATATCCACTGATCAAAAGAGATGACATAATAAAAACATCAACTTGTATCCACTTTCGTTTTAATTTCATAAATGAGTGTCGTACTTAACTCAAATATACCGTTGATTAAACAAAACAATTTGAGCGGCGGTGACAGGCGGCAAATGTCTGATGATAACAATACTGTGACAGTTGTCAGTGATTAATTTAACGTAATTGAGGCACTTTGACCCTTTTGTATTCAGCAATTAAATTGGTGGTTGGTTATTTTTGCACGGTTTCGTGAATTTGAATTTTAAGCGTATATGAATTCACTCAGAGGCTTTTAATAAAAAAACTTACAGCTAAAATTTCACTGCTTATGAAATAAAATAAAGTAAATTTATATAATATGTATACTATGCAACATGTAACAAAAACCCTGTGGTTCCCGTTAAGTGCGTTTTGAGATCAGTCTTCAAACATATAGAAATAATTTTACTTCAGAAAAGTGGACCATAATTTTTTTAAATTAAATTAAAATATTTTTATTTGTAACATCCATGTGATTTTATTACCTCAGCATTGGCCAGAGAGTAAGAGTATTTTCAGAGATCCTGCTTAGCCCATGCACGTGTCTACTAGAGATAATAAAACTACATACAATTTGCTAATAAAATTTAATTTTTAATTTAATTTTTATGGTCTACTTTTCTGAAATAAAGTTATTCTATTCGTTTGAATACTAATTCTAATAACGTACTTAACGGTAACCACAGGGTTTTTGTAAAGGCGGCTTTTCACGTTGACCAACATAGTGGCAAATGTGTTGGTAAAGATATTAGCCAAGAGTTTGCGATGGCGTCCACACGTTCACAGTTTGCTTCAGTTCAGGCCAATGTGCGGACGAATTTATTAAAATGGATATTGAGGCGCTTACGGCTGCTGCGGTTTATTTATTCACAGCATACCGCTACTACGTGAATGTGTATAAGAAAAGGGTGATAAAAAGAAATGGAAAAAAAGAAATTTTATTTCGTGGGTTCCACAAATAATTTACGGCTTGGTAGAGCTCTATAAAGCGAAAAGTTTCTTCATTGGTCATTGTTACTGCCATTTTGTAGACACTAGTTACGATGCGTGAATATAAAATTTAAATCAGGTGTGTGCGATCACTCTGGGAGCTCGTAGCAAACTAAACGTGCGCCCAACGTGTGGGCGTGGCGGCCAATACTCTGCCACAACCCTTTGATCTTTTGTAAAAACTACATGGATCTCGCGCCAACTTGTAGGCCATCATTCCAATACATACCAAGTGAAGCACAAACACCCGCTCTACACGATGGCCATCGGTATTGGCCAACACATTCGCCACTATGTTGGCCAACGTGAAGAGCCGCCTTAATATGTTGTATAGTGAGCGTACCGTGTAGTGGCGGTGTAAGAATATCTATTATGGGATATTGGATATTCTTACACCGCCACTAAAAATCCTATTAAGTAATAGATTGTAAATATGATGGTTATATAAGAGAATTCATTGCCGTATCATGGGTGTCGAGATATAACTAGCGAAAAATACCAAGAACAGCGATTGAACAGTCCCATGTGCATCAGTGAACTTTTGAGCTGATCAAAAACCTGACAAAACTATTTCTTCTTTTCCATAAGTCAATAAGAGTAAATAATAATATATAGTAGTAGCGAGCGCTTGCGAGTCGCCTGATGTGGCTTCGACATCATATCAGCGCTGTAGCTGTAGTAATATGCTGAGCCGGTAACACTTTTGTTGTTACTATAACTTTTTTCAAAATTTAATTGCTTTTTATAGAAATTTAACGTAACAGTCTATCAAAAGTTCACTACTGATAGGCCTCTACCATTAATTGCCTCATAATATCCCACATATTTGCCATAGTTGCCACGCTTGGCCTGGCATTTTAAATGTTAATATTAAGACGCTGCTGGCCATCTCCTGATTTGTTTCCTCTGTTCCTTCTTACGACACCCACGGGATGATATAAGGTACGTAGGTCACTCAATAAGTCTTGAGATGCTCGAAATTTAAAAATGGAACGCACCCGTGTTATATGTTTCTAAAACCAAATTTATTTAAAATAGAACTCCATAAGCCAATTGCTCAATATTAAAAAACAAAGTTCTATTAATTCTCCTGCAACGCTTCCCGCGCTTTTCATTTAAAACGATGCATCTTAACCGTGAACATTTGCGCGCTATGATATATTATGATTTTAAATTTGGTTTAACCGAACGATTAAGTTTACAACGGTTACAATCAGCATTAGGGACTCAGCTCCATCACGCGCAACAATTTTAGGTGGTTTGCTGAATTCAAAAGGTGTAAAATTAATCTTAAAGATGACCAAGAACCGGGGCCCCGCAAACAGCAGTAACGGCAGAAAATGTATGGACTACTGAAATGTTGGTGCGAAGACCCACGAATCACATATACGGACATCGAAAGATTGTAGGCATTAGTTCGGGGAGCATTCATACCATCCTACATCAACATCTTGGAGTGAGGAAGCTTTGTTGTCGATGGATCCCTCGTTTGCTCTCCGAAAGCGAAAACAGACTCGTGTGGATTGGTGCCATGAAATGCGTCTACGTTTTGAAAACAGGGCATCTAGGCGTGTTTCAGAAATTGTTACTGGTGACGAGACATGGATCTATCAATATGATCCGAAAATAAAAGGCAATCATCGGTATGGGTCTACTCAGAAGGACAGTTAACGACAAAACTGCAAAGACCTCGCAACGTCGGCAAAAAATGGTGGCTAGTTTTTTCGCGGAGCGGACATTTGTTGACGTCAATGCTGGAAAATTGTAGTTCAGTAAACTCTGAATGGTATACTGCAGTTGCACTACCCAAAGCTTTTCAAGCTGTGCAGGAGAGAAGACCAAAGACCGGGCTTCGGGGAATCATGCTTCATCACGATAACGCCTCTTCAAATACCTCCTTAGAACGAAAACATTTATTGAGGAATCTGGTGTTGAAACTCTAAGTCACCCACCTACAGCCCTGACTTAGCTCCTTGTGATTTCTTTTTGTTCCCAAGAGTCAAAGAAAAAATAAAAGGCAAGTTTTTTTCAAGCGCCAAAGAAGCCGTGGCTGCCTACGAAGAAGCGATTTCCGACCTGTCAGATCAAGACTGGCAAAGGTGTTTTCAGAGTTGGTTTAGGCGAATGCAACTTTGTAAATAGCATGATGGAGAATATTTTGAAAAGATGTAAAATAAATATTAATAGTATCTAGAATACTTTTTGTATATCTTAAAACTTATTGAGTGTCCTACGTAGAGGATATTCTTACACCGCCACTACTCTTAGTAATGTAATAATCTATATTGAATAAAACAATTCAAAAATATCTCTTCGCTTAGTAACTTTTATTTATCGAAACAAAGAATATTCCTATATTTTTAATGTTTTATTTATTTTTATATTTTATTAGGTAAAACTACATAACCTATCATTATAGGAAATAGGCTTTGATTACCTAGGTCTAAACTTATCAATATAGTCGAAATGGTAAAAATTTCCATCCCTGTATTTCGTATTAAGACACTGACCTCCGTATATACTAGTAAACTGGACTGGCTGCCTACAAAAGGTTTTTGCCGATTTGAAGCGCCGCCATTGAGTGTACCGGGAACTAAATTTGACATAATTCGCAAATGGCCGTTGTTTTGCTTAAAACGCCTAAGAGTATTTTAAAGTTTTAAACGAGAAAAGGAATGCGTGTCGCGTAGTTCGGTTGTTTCATGTTAGTAATATAATAAAAAGTATTTTTAGTAACGGTGATAATGTAAAATTCGTTAACAGAAGCGAAGTGTGGTAACATTCTTTAAGTAAGGGGATTTACAGTTAATATTAAAAAGTTAAAACTATTTAATATAGGCTCTTATTCAATGGGTTTGACAATTTCCTTGCCGATAACGCTTATCGATGTTTTCTTCTACCTATATCTGTTTATAACAACGAAAGTCTTAACTCTTAACTTGCCAACGACATTCTCTCTTCCTACTTGCTCGCAAATGTCTGGACATACGTAACTGCTGGACCACAGATGGCAATATTTTTATTAAGGCACAGGACGGAACGCGTTATCGTATTGATTGTGAGGAGGATCTTTCTATTTTCGCTGACACTGCGAATAAGCAACCTGCCTCTGATGAGAAAAGCCCGAACAGTCAGCCAACTCCCCTTGTGGCAACGGCTCCCTCAGAGCAACATTTGATAGCAAAGAGATCTGCCCGTGTTAAGAAGTGATAAGTAGTATTTGTTGCTTTACACTGGTTATAATAAAATAATATTACATAAACACTCACGCCTGTCACCCAGAGGGGTAGGCAGAGATTATGGACTTCATTTGGCACGATCCTGACACTTCTCTCGCCTCCTCCACATCCATATACCAACGCATACACGCTCGTCGGTTTAAAATAATATTATTTTCTGATTATATACTTCAAAGATTATACATCGTTTTTTGCCGTCTTTTGCACTTGTTATGAATTTGTGTTTTGTTCTAGGTCTAGTATTAGTTTAATTTTTATTGTTTATAATGTGCTAAAGTAAGTAAGTGTTTACAATTTAACATAACCTATAGTCACAAACCACAATTATCAATGTTTTTAATCTATTATTTTTTTAATCTTAACTCATTGTTGTCTTGCCCTGGACTTTTAGCTTTAGGCCAGTCCAATTTCTTTCCCTTCAATTTTGTATTTTTTTTTTCATTTTAAGACGATGTTCGATTAGTTGTTCTTAGTACTATTATTATTTAGGGTTGCTATTTTTGAATTGTGATAGATATGTATATAATACAAAAACTGCAAATTATTGTCTTATGTAAAATTTAAATAATGTATATTTTAAATTGTGTAACTTTTGTTGATAAACTGTTGTTATTATAATACACTAGCTCGTACCCGGTGTGTTGCTGCCTCAGAAAAATAATTGTCGAAATATCGTTTTAAATTTGGAAGAGTTATATTGTTTAATTAGGAATGATAATACATTCATTGAAGTTGAATGATGTATAACTTTCAAATAAATTTGTTGGTACGATACGCGCGCCACCTATTGTAAGTTAATTGTACTATGCCTATAACCTTCGCACAAGTGGAAGCAATAAGTTGACAAAGTTTTAGCGCAATCTGATGAACGGTATGGCAGCGCATAAAATACGAACAAACAAAAATTAATTTTTATATATTAGATGTACATTTTATTGAACTTGATAATATGTGTTCTGCTAGGTTAGCCGGGGGGATTAATAACTTTTTTTGTACTCGTATCATTATTTTTTTTGCATTTATTCATTAGTATTTTATATTTATATATATTTTAATTTTATTATATATTTTTTTATACCGTAAAATAGTATTTTAAATAGGTACATATTTATTGCTGTTCTAATTAATATTATGGTATGTTGTCTGATGATGATTCATTCTATTCTGCTTGCGATTTTCTGCAAGCTTAAATTCTTTGATGAACCTTTGCTAGATAACTCTTCTGTTAACTTTACCTTTTCGTTCAACGTCTGCCATATTAATGCACATAGCATTCCCTCACATTATTCTGATCTTTTAGAGACTTTCTCCTCTTCTTCTTTAACTGTGCAGGCCATTCTTATTTCGGAAAGCTGGCTTAAGCCTTCACTTTCAACTTTCTCCTACAGCTTACCCGGGTTTGTCTTAATTAGGAATGACAGAATTGGCAAGATTGGAGGTGGTGTCGCCATTTACCTTCGTTCTAACCTTTCTCTTTCGGTCATTGCTTCGTCACCTTCACAATATTCTGCCTCTGCCGAATATTTATTCCTTGAAATTCAGGTGGGACGTTCCAGACTCATTCTGGGTGTCGTTTACTATCCCCCTTATGCAGAATATTTCTCTAGCTTAGAAACCGTCATGGAATCTCTCAGTGCGGACTACCTACATCACATTATCATGGGCGACTTTAATACTGATATTCTCAAAACTTTCTACTCAAAGTGTCCTCAGTTAACCTATAGGATATAGTGATTGGGAGAGCAAGGAAGAATGGATATTCTTCCTTGCTCTCTAATCACCACAATCTGATTCTTTAGACACGTGACTTGATTTAATCATAACCTCCTCTCCCCAACTCGTAGTTAACTATGGTCAGTTGACTGCTTCCGGATTTTCGCGCCATGATTTACTTTACCTTGCATATAAAAACCACCTAAATCTAAACTGGACATCATCTGGATACGAAATTTTGCTAGAATGGACCCTGTTAGTTTAGAAAATGATGCATATACTATAGATATTTCTCCGGTGTATGGTGCGTCTTCAGTGGACGGTAAAGTTTCAATTTTCACTGATTTAACTCTGAAACTGTTTAATGTCCATGCACCGGTGCGAGCTATTAGAGTTAAGCGATCTCCAGCTCCGTGGATTACGAAGGGAGTTCGCATGGCAATGACTCGATGTGGCAGGGCTTTTAGAAAATTCAAGCGTGACAGGTGTGATGACAACTGGCGTTTGTATAAAGTGGCTCGCAATCGCTGTAACCACATGGTAAGAGCAGCGAAACGTTGCTATTTCCATGATAATATTTCTAACTCTTCTCCGGCCGACGTATGGAAGTTCCTCAAATCTCTTGGTATTGGTAAGCACTCTGAAAAATGTCATAACATTTCTTTTACTCTTATTGACCTTAATTCTCATTTTTCAGCTAGTTCTACATTATCTCCTATCATTAAGTCCATTACAATTTCAGAAATTACTTCTTTGGCCACATCTTAACATGAACCATTTTCATTCTCGTTTGTCTTTGTCGACGATGTTCGTAAAACTTTTGTATCTATTAAATCCAAAGCAGTGGTCTGTGATAATGTGAGTCGCTTCATGATCTCTTCTGCTCTCGAAAACTTTCTCTCAGTCATAACTAACATATTGTTGCGCGCCACTATTAATGTCTTGTACATGGCAACACTAGCCACTAGCGTTCATCTAGAAATTTCAGGACCGATATGTACACGAACATTCTAGATGTTTCTACAGTAGAAGGTTCTGGAAACTATCTGAGGCCCTATATAAGGCCGGTATAGACCGTGACCGATGCAGTATTGAATTGGCGATACAAGCGAAGACTTCGAAGCGATACAACTGCGAACTAAAGTGATCAGTAGTACAATTGTGTTTTGTTATAAGTGTGGTTTAAGTTGTAATTAGTGTTCTGTAATTGAAGTGTAAATTTTGGTAATTCACTCGGCAGTTTTTAATTGTCTCGAACCCCAAGCTCGTAACAATATTAAATTTTTCTCTGTTGTCTGGGGTCTTTCCTGCTTCTTGGTGTAAAGCTTATATTATCCCTCTTCCCAAAATGCAAAACTCACTCAACTCATCAACTATAGACCTATTTTTATCTTACCCTTTCTATCAAAACATCTTGAATCTATAGTTCACCAACAATTGTCTGCCTTTATTTGTAGAAATACCTTGCTATCTCAGTTTCAATCTGGCTTTCGGCCTGGACACAGTACGACCACTGCACTTCTCAAAGTCACAGAGAACATTCAGGAGGGCATGAGAATAAATAATAGAAAGGTCACAGTACTTGTATTGATTGATTTTACAAGTGCGTTCAATATGGTTGACAATGATATGCTCCTTGCCATGCTTTAAAATCTCAAATTTTCGTCTACTGCTATAGACTAGTTTTCTTCCCACCTTTGTGGCCGTTAGCAAGCTGTTATTAATGGTCGTGACATATCTGACTGGTGTCAACTCTCCACTGGCGTGCCACAAGGTGGAATATTATCTTCACTTCTGTTATCCATTTTATTAACTTTCTCTCTTCTCAACTAAGCTGCTCTTACCATATTTACGCTGATGACCTGCAAATATATATTCAAGCAGACGTCAACTCTTTACATGACGCTATTGCCAGACTCAATATGGATTTAACGAATCTCCACAATTGGTCTCGTAAGTTTGGTATTAGTGTGAACCCCAATAAATGCCAAGCTATAATAATTGGTAGTGCTCAACAATTGTGTAAGCTTGACGTCCATTGCGTTCCACCTGTCACGTTTGATAATTCTATCATACCGTATTCTGACAGCGTTAAAAATCTGGGTGTCTACTTTGACACAACCTTATGTTGGTCCACCCAAATTCAGAATATCAGTGGTTCTGTTTTTGCTAAGCTCAGTGCTTTGAACCGTCTCAGGAACTTTCTTCCGGTCAAGGTAAAGATAACTCTGGTGCAATCTCTTATTTTGCCTATTATTGACTATGCTGATGTATGTTTTCCTGATCTTAATGAGGTTTTCCTTGATAAGCTGGATCGTCTCGTCAATAACTGTATCCGTTTTATTTTTCGTCTTCGCAAGTTTGATCATGTATCCTCATTCCGCACTCAGCTTAAATGGCTTCCAATTCGTCAGCGAAGACACATTAGGATACTTAACATAGTTTTTCTATTTTATTCGATAACCACTATCCAAATTACCTGAAACATAAGTTCCTGCGCGACACTCATGACAGACAGCTTCGTTCATCGGAGACTCTTGCTTTCTTTATACCCTTCACCCTTCGAGTTTTATATCTTCATCGTTTGCTGTCCAAGCCGCGCCTATGGAATGACTTGCCTGAAAAATTAAGACAACCTACCTGCAAACAAACATTTAAGAAGAATGTTCGATATCATTTTCTAAAATTGCTTTACAACTGCTAAGTTCCGTCATCATTATAGTTGTAATCTCTGTATATTAGTTTCATCAGTATATTACGTATCTTTATGTATCTTGTATTATATTATATTTTCTTATAATATATAAATGTATATATTTGATGTATGTATATATGTATGTATGTGTGTGTGTATATATGTATGTATATATGAATATGTATGTATAATATGTATATGTATGTGCGTATGTATATTTCTTTGTAACCGCCTTCGTAGTTCTATCAATGCCCTAAGGTTGACTGGCAGAGAATTCTTTTAGCATTAAGTTCGCCTTTTGTTCCTGTACTTAATATGTAAGGTTCAATAAAGTTTAAGTAAAAAAGTCGTTTACAACAGATAATTATTAAACATTTATTAATTTAGAGGTTTTCAAATGACTGACTAAAACTGTGACTAAAAAGCATAAAGCTTGTGAATTGGCAATTGATTATGACGCTAATGATTTGTGGTATGGTATTTTTAATTTAATTTTTATGGTCTACTTTTCTGAAATAAAGTTATTCTATTCGTTTGAATACTAATTCTGATAACGTACTTAACGGTAACCACAGGGTTTTTGTAAAGGCGGCTTTTCACGTTGACCAACATAGTGGCAAATGTGTTGGTAAAGATATTAGCCAAGAGTTTGCGATGGCGTCCACACGTTCACAGTTTGCTTCAGTTCAGGCCAATGTGCGGACGAATTTATTAAAATGGATATTGAGGCGCTTACGGCTGCTGCGGTTTATTTATTCACAGCATACCGCTACTACGTGAATGTGTATAAGAAAAGGGTGATAAAAAAGAAATGGAAAAAAAGAAATTTTATTTCGTGGGTTCCACAAATAATTTACAGCTTGGTAGAGCTCTATAAAGCGAAAAGTTTCTTCATTGGTCATTGTTACTGCCATTTTGTAGACACTAGTTACAATGCGTGAATATAAAATTTAAATCAGGTGTGTGCGATCACTCTGGGAGCTCGTAGCAAACTAAACGTGCGCCCAACGTGTGGGCGTGGCGGCCAATACTCTGCCACAACCCTTTGATCTTTTGTAAAAAACCGACAACACACGGATCTCGCACCAACTTGTGGGCCATCATTCCAATACATACCAAGTGAAGCACAAACATCCGCCCTACACGATGGCCATCGGTATTGGCCAACACATTCGCCACTATGTTGGCCAACGTGAAGAGCCGCCTTAATATGTTGTATAGTGAGCGTACCGTGTAGTGGCGGTGTAAGAATATCTATTATGGGATAGTGGATATTCTTACACCGCCACTAGAAATTCCTTATTAAGTAATAGATTGCAAATATGATGGTTATAATAGAATCCATTGCCGTATCATGGGTGTCGAGATATAACTAGCGAAAAATACCAAGAACAGCGATTGAACAGTCCCATGTGCATCAGTGAACTTTTGAGCTGATCAAAAACCTGACAAAACTATTTCTTCTTTTCCATAAGTCAATAAGAGTAAATAATAATATATAGTAGTAGCGAGCGCTTGCGAGTCGCCTGATGTGGCTTCGACATCATATCAGCGCTGTAGCTGTAGTAATATGCTGAGCCGGTAACACTTTTGTTGTTACTATAACTTTTTTCAAAATTTAATTGCTTTTTATAGAGAATTTAACGTAACAGTCTATCAAAAGTTCACTACTGATAGGCCTCTACCATTAATTGCCTCATAATATCCCACATATTTGCCATAGTTGCCACGCTTGGCCTGGCATTTTAAATGTTAATATTAAGACGCTGCTGGCCATCTCCTGATTTGTTTCCTCTGTTCCTTCTTACGACACCCACGGATGATATAAGGTACGTAGGTCACTCAATAAGTCTTGAGATGCTCGAAATTTAAAAATGGAACGCACCCGTGTTATATGTTTCTAAAACCAAATTTATTTAAAATAGAACTCCATAAGCCAATTGCTCAATATTAAAAAACAAAGTTCTATTAATTCTCCTGCAACGCTTCCCGCGCTTTTCATTTAAAACGATGCATCTTAACCGTGAACATTTGCGCTCTATGATATATTATGATTTTAAATTTGGTTTAACCGAACAATTTAGTTTACAACTGTAACATTAGGGAACTCAGCTCCATCACGCGCAACAATTTTTAGCTGGTTTGCTGAATTCAAAAGGGGTAAAATTAATCTTAAAGATGACCAAAGAACCGGGGCCCCGCAAACAGCAGTAACGGCAGAAAATGTATGGACTACTGAAATGTTGGTGCGAGAAGACCCACGAATCACATATACGGACATCGAAAAGATTGTAGGCATTAGTTCGGGAGCATTCATACCATCCTACATCAACATCTTGGAGTGAGGAAGCTTTGTTGTCGATGGATCCCTCGTTTGCTCTCCGAAAGCGAAAACAGACTCGTGTGGATTGGTGCCATGAAATGCGTCTACGTTTTGAAAACGGGGCATCTAGGCGTGTTTCAGAAATCGTTACTGGTGACGAGACATGGATCTATCAATATGATCCAGAAAATAAAAGGCAATCATCGGTATGGGTCTACTCAGAAGGACAGTTAACGACAAAACTGCAAAGACCTCGCAACGTCGGCAAAAAAATGGTGGCTAGTTTCTTTTCGCGGAGCGGACATTTGTCGACGTCAATGCTGGAAAATTGTAGTTCAGTAAACTCTGAATGGTATACTGCAGTTGCACTACCCAAAGCTTTTCAAGCTGTGCAGGAGAGAAGACCAAAGACCGGGCTTCGGGGAATCATGCTTCATCACGATAACGCCTCTTCAAATACCTCCTTAGAACGAAAGCATTTATTGAGGAATCTGGTGTTGAAACTCTAAGTCACCCACCTACAGCCCTGACTTAGCTCCTTGTGATTTCTTTTTGTTCCCAAGAGTCAAAGAAAAAATAAAAGGCAAGTTTTTTTCAAGCGCCAAAGAAGCCGTGGCTGCCTACGAAGAAGCGATTTCCGACCTGTCAGATCAAGACTGGCAAAAGTGTTTTCAGAGTTGGTTTAGGCGAATGCAACTTTGTAAATAGCATGATGGAGAATATTTTGAAAAGATGTAAAATAAATATTAATAGTATCTAGAATACTTTTTGTATATCTTAAAACTTATTGAGTGTCCTACGTAGAGGATATTCTTACACCGCCACTACTCTTAGTAATGTAATAATCTATATTGAATAAAACAATTCAAAAATATCTCTTCGCTTAGTAACTTTTATTTATCGAAACAAAGAATATTCCTATATTTTTAATGTTTTATTTATTTTTATATTTTATTAGGTAAAACTACATAACCTATCATTATAGGAAATAGGCTTTGATTACCTAGGTCTAAACTTATCAATATAGTCGAAATGGTAAAAATTTCCATCCCTGTATTTCGTATTAAGACACTGACCTCCATATATTAGTAAACTGGACTGGCTGCCTACAAAAGGTTTTTGCCGATTTGAAGCGCCGCCATTGAGTGTACCGGGAACTAAATTTGACATAATTCGCAAATGGCCGTTGTTTTGCTTAAAACGTCTAAGAGTATTTTAAAGTTTTAAACGAGAAAAGGAATCCGTGTCGTGTAGTTCAGTTGTTTCATGTTAGTAATATAAAAAGTATTTTTAGTAACGGTGATAATGTAAAATTCGTTAACAGAAGCGAAGTGTGGTAACATTCTTTAAGTAAGGGGATTTACAGTTAATATTAAAAAGTTAAAACTATTTAATATAGGCTCTTATTCAATGGGTTTGACAATTTCCTTGCCGATAACGCTTATCGATGTTTTCTTCTACCTATATCTGTTTATAACAACGAAAGTCTTAACTCTTAACTTGCCAACGACATTCTCTCTTCCTACTTGCTCGCAAATGTCTGGACATACGTAACTGCTGGACCACAGATGGCAATATTTTTATTAAGGCACAGGACGGAACGCGTTATCGTATTGATTGTGAGGAGGATCTTTCTATTTTCGCTGACACTGCGAATAAGCAACCTGCCTCTGATGAGAAAAGCCCGAACAGTCAGCCAACTCCCCTTGTGGCAACGGCTCCCTCAGAGCAACATTTGATAGCAAAGAGATCTGCCCGTGTTAAGAAGTGATAAGTAGTATTTGTTGCTTTACACTGGTTATAATAAAACAATATTACATAAACACTCACGCCTGTCACCCAGAGGGGTAGGCAGAGATTATGGACTTCATTTGGCACGATCCTGACACTTCTCTCGCCTCCTCCACATCCATATACCAACGCATACACGCTCGTCGGTTTAAAATAATATTATTTTCTGATTATATACTTCCAAGATTATACATTGTTTTTGCCGTCTTTTGCACTTGTTATGAATTTGTGTTTTGTTCTAGGTCTAGTATTAGTTTAATTTTTATTGTTTATAATGTGCTAAAGTAAGTAAGTGTTTACAATTTAACATAACCTATAGTCACAAACCACAATTATCAATGTTTTTAATCTATTATTTTTAATCTTAACTCATTGTTGTCTAGCCCTGGACTTTAAGCTTTAGGCCAGTCCAATTTCTTTCCTTCAATTTTGTATTTTTTTTTCATTTTAAGACGATGTTCGATTATTTCTTAGTACTATAATTATTTAGGGTTGCTATTTTGAATTGTGATAGATATGTATATAATACAAAATGCAAATTATTGTCTTATGTAAAATTTAAATAATGTATATTTTAAAATGCGTAACGTTTGTTGATAAACTGTTGTTATTATAATATACTAGCTCGTACCCGGTGCGTTGCTGCCTCAGAAAAATAATAATCGAAATATCGTTTTAAATTTGGAAGAGTTATATTGTTTAATTAGGAATGATAATACATTCATTGAAGTTAAATGATGTATAACTTTCTAATAAATTTGATGGTATGATACGCGCGCCACCTATTGTAAGTTAATAGTACTATGCCTATAACCTTTGCACAAGTGGAAGCAATAAGTTGACAACGTTTTAGCGCAATCTAATGAACGGTATGTATGGCAGCGCATAAAATACGAATAAACAAAAATTTATTTTTATATATTAGATGTACATTTTATTGAACTTGATGATATGTGTTCTGCTAGGTTAGCCGGGGGGATTAATAACTTTTTGTGCTCGTATCATTATTTTTTTTGCATTTATTCATTAGTATTTTGTATTTATATATATTTTAATTTTATTATATATTTTTTTATACCGTAAAATAGTATTTTAAATAGGTACATATTTTTTGCTGTTCTAATTAATATTATGGTATGTTGTCTGATGATGATTCATTCTATTCTGCTTGCGATTTTTCTGCAAGCTTAGATTCTTTTGATGAACCTGAAACTCTCCGTTTAACTTTAACTCTTCGTTCAACGTCTGCCATATTAATGCACATAGCATTCCCTCACATTATTCTGATCTTTTAGAGACTTTCTCCTCTTCTTCTTTAACTGTGCAGGCCATTCTTATTTCGGAAAGCTGGCTTAAGCCTTCACTTTCAACTTTCTCCTACAGCTTACCCGGGTTTGTATTAATCAGGAATAACAGAATTGACAAGGGTGGAGGTGGCGTCGCCATTTAGTTTCGTTCTAACCTTTCTCTTTCGGTAATTGCTTCGTCACCTTCACAATATTCTGCCTCTGCCGAATATTTATTCCTTGAAATTCAGGTGGGACGTTCCAGACTCATTCTGGGTGTCGTTTACTGTCCCCCTTATGTATAATATTTCTCTAGCTTAGAAACCGTCATGGAATCTCTCAGTGCGGACTACCTACATCACATTATCATGGGCGACTTTAATACTGATATTCTCAAAACTTTCTACTCAAAGTGTCCTCAGTTAACCTATAGGATATAGTGATTGGGAGAGCAAGGAAGAATGGATATTCTTCCTTGCTCTCTACTCACCACAATCCTGATTCTCCAGACACGTGACTTGATTTAATCATAACCTCCTCTCCCCTACTCGTAGTTAACTATGGTCAGTTGACTGCTTCCGGATTTTCGCGCCATGATTTACTTTACCTTGCATATAAAAACCACCTAAATCTAAACTGGACATCATCTGGATACGAAATTTTGCTAGAATGGACCCTGTTAGTTTAGAAAATGATGCATCTACTATAGATATTTCTCCGGTGTATGGTGCGTCTTCAGTGGACGGTAAAGTTTCAATTTTCACTGATTTAACTCTGAAACTGTTTAATGTCCATGCACCGGTGCGAGCTATTAGATTTAAGCGATCTCCAGCTCCGTGGATTACGGAGTTAGGGAGTTCGCATGGCAATGACTCGATGTGGCAGGGCTTTTAGAAAATTCAAGCGTGACAGGTGTGATGACAACTGGCGTTTGTATAAAGTGGCTCGCAATCGCTGTAACCACATGGTAAGAGCAGCGAAACGTTGCTATTTCCATGATAATATTTCTAACTCTTCTCCGGCCGACGTATGGAAGTTCCTCAAATCTCTTGGTATTGGTAAGCACTCTGAAAATAGTCATACCGTATCTTTTCCTCTTAATGACCTTAATTCTCATTTTCAGCTAGTTCTACATTATCTCCTATCATTAAGTCCATTACAATTTCAGAAATTACTTCTTTGGCACATCTTAACATGAACCATTTCATTCTCGTTTGTCTTTGTCGACGATGTTCGTAAAACTTTTGTATCTATTAAATCCAAAGCAGTGGTCTGTGATAATGTGAGTCGCTTCATGATCTCTTCTGCTCTCGAAAACTTTCTCTCAGTCATAACTAACATATTGTTGCGCGCCACTATTAATGTCTTGTACATGGCAACACTAGCCACTAGCGTTCATCTAGAAATTTCAGGACCGATATGTACACGAACATTCTAGATGTTTCTACAGTAGAAGGTTCTGGAAACTATCTGAGGCCCTATATAAGGCCGGTATAGACCGTGACCGATGCAGTATTGAATTGGCGATACAAGCGAAGACTTCGAAGCGATACAACTGCGAACTAAAGTGATCAGTAGTACAATTGTGTTTTGTTATAAGTGTGGTTTTAAGTTGTAATTAGTGTTCTGTAATTGAAGTGTAAATTTTGGTAATTCACTCGGCAGTTTTTAATTGTCTCGAACCCCAAGCTCGTAACAATATTAAATTTTTCTCTGTTGTCTGGGGTCTTTCCTGCTTCTTGGTGTAAAGCTTATATTATCCCTCTTCCCAAAATGCAAAACTCACTCAACTCATCAACTATAGACCTATTTTTATCTTACCCTTTCTATCAAAACATCTTGAATCTATAGTTCACCAACAATTGTCTGCCTTTATTTGTAGAAATACCTTGCTATCTCAGTTTCAATCTGGCTTTCGGCCTGGACACAGTACGACCACTGCACTTCTCAAAGTCACAGAGAACATTCAGGAGGGCATGAGAATAAATAATAGAAAGGTCACAGTACTTGTATTGATTGATTTTACAAGTGCGTTCAATATGGTTGACAATGATATGCTCCTTGCCATGCTTTAAAATCTCAAATTTTCGTCTACTGCTATAGACTAGTTTTCTTCCCACCTTTGTGGCCGTTAGCAAGCTGTTATTAATGGTCGTGACATATCTGACTAGTGTCAACTCTCCACTGGCGTGCTACAAGGTGGAACTTTCTCTCTTCTCAACTTAGCTACTCTTACCATCTTTACGCTGATGACCTGCAAATATATATTCAAGCAGACGTCAACTCTTTATGTGACGCTATTGCCAGACTCAATATGGATTTAACGAATCTCCACAATTGGTCTCGTAAGTTTGGTATTAGTGTGAACCCCAATAAATGCCAAGCTATAATAATTGGTAGTGCTCAACAATTGTGTAAGCTTGACGTCCATTGCGTTCCACCTGTCACGTTTGATAATTCTATCATACCGTATTCTGACAGCGTTAAAAATCTGGGTGTCTACTTTGACACAACCTTATGTTGGTCCACCCAAATTCAGAATATCAGTGGTTCTGTTTTTGCTAAGCTCAGTGCTTTGAACCGTCTCAGGAACTTTCTTCCGGTCAAGGTAAAGATAACTCTGGTGCAATCTTTTATTTTGCCTATTATTGACTATGATTATATATGTTTCCTGATCCTAATGAGGTTTTCCTTGATAAGCTTGTTCGTATCGTCAATAACTGTATCCGTTTTATTTTTTGTCTTCGCAAATTTGATCATGTATCCTCATTCCGCACTCAGCTTAAATGGCTTCCAATTCGTCAGCGAAGACACATTAGGATACTTAACACAGATTTTTCTATTTTATTCGATAACCACTATTCAAATTATCTGAAACATAAGTTCCTGCGCGACACTCATGACAGACAGCTTCGTTCATCGGAGACTCTTGCTTTCTTTATACCCTTCACCCTTCGAGTTTTATATCTTCATCGTTTGCTGTCCAAGCCGCGCCTATGGAATGACTTGCCTGAAAAATTAAGACAACCTACCTGCAAACAAACATTTAAGAAGAATGTTCGATATCATTTTCTAAAATTGCTTTACAACTGCTAAGTTCCGTCATCATTATAGTTGTAATCTCTGTATATTAGTTTCATCAGTATATTACGTATCTTTATGTATCTTGTATTATATTATATTTTCTTATAATATATAAATGTATATATTTGATGTATGTATATATGTATGTATGTGTGTGTATATATGTATGTATATATGAATATGTATGTATAATATGTATATGTATGTGCGTATGTATATTTCTTTGTAACCGCCTTCGTAGTTCTATCAATGCCCTAAGGTTGACTGGCAGAGAATTCTTTTAGCATTAAGTTCGCCTTTTGTTCCTGTACTTAATATGTAAGGTTCAATAAAGTTTAAGTAAAAAAGTCGTTTACAACAGATAATTATTAAACATTTATTAATTTAGAGGTTTTCAAATGACTGACTAAAACTGTGACTAAAAAGCATAAAGCTTGTGAATTGGCAATTGATTATGACGCTAATGATTTGTGGTATGGTATTTTTAATGTAATTTGTTTTGTAAAATAATACTATCAAAATTTTTAATTGTAAGATTAGAATGTTGAAATAAGCATAATATTTTGGCAGCTCATTGATTTTCTATAACGAGGACTAAATTAATGGTTAACAGTAAATATTTACAAAATTATATGTCTTTTAATTTGTAGTTACCTACTCCAGTTTTTCCTACTCATTGCACCTTTTAAACCTCACGAATAAACCATACATATTACATACTCAATTGTGAGATTTGCATTGTCATCCGAATTTCAGCTATATTCAAAATTTCAAGTTTCCAGCTCATCGGAAAGTTAGTTTAAATTCAATTACTAAATTCCACCTGGAACGACAGACAATTATGAAAGTAATTTAATAATAACGTGGTAAAAAATAAGTCTTTTTACGTGTAGATTTCATATACAAATAGTTAGATAATATATTATTCTTGATGGTCGTGGGTCACATTGCGATATTATATATATCATTTATTGATGTTTTTAAATATTATTAAGCTAAATTGACCCTAAAATCTGTCCGTGGATATTCAAAGTTATTTTGTGATTTGTATAAATAAAATTTACGAAATTTTAATGTAACTGTTTTAATATGTAAATGCGTCCAAAAGTATCTTAATTTTTTTATTATAGTAAATAATATTGTATTTAAATAAAAAAAATTAAAAATCTTATAAAATCTAATTATTAATAATCAGTGTTGCCACCTCTTACATTAATTACACATCGACATAGATTGTTCACACTTAAAATTAATTTGTTAATGTCTTGCTGCGGTATGTCCCATATTCTTTGCAAGTGTTCGTAAAGTTGTTGTTCTGTCGTCAAATTTGGCGGAAATCTCTCAAAGCTTTTCGCTGTAACATGTCCCAGGCATGCTCGATAGGATTTAAGTCGGGCAACTGTGCAGGCCAATCAAAACTTGAACATTGTGGTCTCGGAGAGCGGCCGACACCAGCCGCGCCATATGGGAAGGAGCATAATCGTGCATGAGTAGAAATTCCTGGCCCATTTGGATTCTGTGTGGGACAATAACAGGCTCTACTACCTCCTCAGGTATATTTGTGCAGTCATGCTGCCTTGGATCCAAACGAGCTGGGTTCGTCCGCCAAGACGAATTCTGCACACACAATGATTACCCCGCCTTGGTATGAATGGACCTCCTGAGGGTGTCGTAGACGGCTAACTCTCACTGAAGTTCTCTAAACGCGTGTTCTACGTGAATCCAGATGAAACCCAAACCGGGACTCATCGGTGAACAGCACCAAAGACCATTGTTCGTCTCTCCATGGTAAATGCTCCCGAGCCCACGAAAGCCGCCGACAAAGCCCAACTTCATTCAACCTCCTTCAAATGGTCGCTTACCAGCAGCTGGTGGTCCTCCTGGAGCTTTTGTAGTAGTTACATCGCTGTGATATTGAGTTGTCTTCTGGCGGTCATTTGGAGAAATCGATCCTGTCTCTGCGTAGTAACACGATATCTACCCGTGTGCCGTTCAGCCACATCCCCAGTACTGCGATATCGTGACCACAACCTTGATATCACCTTTTGGCTGGTGTGTAGGGCCTGAGCAACGACGCGTTGAATAGCACCATTTTCTAACATGCCCACGGCTCGTAACATTTCATATCGACTCAAATGACGACGGTCATGGCTCTTAAAGCTCACGGCACGTTAAATTAAAAAAAAAACAATCTAATCCCTTTTCATTAATTAATATCAGTAGAACAATTTTAATTTTCCTGACGTAACGAATTACTAACAATTTTACCGCCAGTATTTTGTTTTTCATTTGTTTATTTTTACTTAAATTTTTAGAATAAAAGAGGTTTCAATCTGTATATAAAGTTTTATGGAAACTAAAAGATTTTAAACTATAAAGTCGTAAATAATTATATTTTATTTTATATATATAAAATAATATAATAAGTATATTATTCAGTTTAATATGAAATAAATCTTATACAGTTAAAATCATTTACAATGAACAAAATATGTGGATAATTACTGCGGAAGTTAGGGATAACAGATTAAACAAGAGACAAATCTAGTAATCCAAGAGACAAATTCACAGGATTTCAAATACTGATAATTGAAAGTTCGAAATTCAACATGACTCCACACTTTGAAGTAAATAAAGTCTCATTTACGTATGTTTGTTGATATGGTGGTATATTAGTGAACTTCTTTATCCCACATATCAACACAAGTCATAAGAAATAATTATATCGTCTCCAAACTAATTTCATTCTTACTCTGCCTGTCTCTCATGAATACTCGAATATTTTATTATAAAAATAGATTCTGTAGTTATTTTATGAACAAAACAATGAACTTAAAATAAGTCATCAAATTGAATAGTCATACTAACGCGACAGAACGCTGTAATTTTAAACACCTACAGAATTGTCACGAAGTTGATGCAAATAGAAGAAAATGAAATAACCGAGACTAACGTCTGCATTAATGCATTTAAGGATCTTTAGTGAGTTTAAGAATTTAGTTTGCCGCGCAATGTAAATGAAGTTTCTTTTGTTTAATCTAAAGCATTTTCATTCTTTCCACTCCTATTTTAGCAAATGTTTAAAATGTAATGTTATCAATTTCGTGGAACTAAGTGATTTTTAAATTTATTAATTCATTTAACAACTTATGTACACACAAACAACGGAAGGACACATCATGAAGAGTTTTACAAGTACAAGTAAAACAACAACTACTCGCTACATGCTTGTGTGGTGCATACCGTTACAGCATTTCAAAGTCCACTGCTGAACATAGGTCTCCCCCATGGATTGCCTAGTAAGGACGATACTCTCCATAGTAGCCACGCTTTGCAGGAGGGTTGGCAACTGCAGTTTTTTATTTTTTATCATGCATGAAGATTATGTTGCTTATCTCCTGTTTCATTTCCCTCTGTTGCGTCTTACGACACCCACGGCACGATATATTATATGGACTAGTGGATTCTCTGATACCGCCACGGCGCTGGTTAGTTGCAAATGATTTTGGATGCATATATTTGCGTGAGTGCATGCTCTTACAAAAAGTTGAGCGTGGAGTTGATTCAATTTCGGCGTCACTTAAAATTTACGCAACGCTACGTCATGTTATCGTTGTTCTGAGATTATTGGAGGATATATTTTTCAGAATATGTCTATTATATAAGGGGCATTATTTTACTTGAATTACCAGAAATGGTTGTCGTATATTTTCTTGATGATGACTTCATACTATATATACTATACTACTGATCATTTGCATACATCAGTGCTAACGTTATACTCAAACGGTAGAATATGAAGGTGGTGCTAGGAAACAGTCATATTTGTTTTGTCCCATGTACCTATGTAATAATTTTTAAATCGTATAGATAGATAGTAGGATGTAAAAGTTGTCTGGAAGAAATTGCTCTTAGCATTAGGACCGCCAACTGTGACACTTAATTTTTTTTCTTATTTCGTTCCTGTTTTGTTTCGTTTTGCAATAAATAGTTATCTATCTGTCTACCTAGGTACATATATATACACATATATTTTCGTTTTTCTGACTTTTCCTTACCTATAAAATTACCGTTACAGGCTGTGAGGCATTTCATCTCAGCCCTCAGAGGTCACAACACGTATGTAGACTTTCATGTTTGAAGTTGGTTGCAGGCATCAGGTGGACTGGTTCATTTTTCAATTCAGTATATAGAAAAATAAATATTGAAACGCAGTTACTCATATTATATCGAGTTCCTTTTGTTAACGTAAATAAAAATATATTTAAACAATTACTTTTTTTTTGGTAATGGACTCGCACGGTTGTACTTTGCCAGTGTCAAGTAATAAGATATTATTGTCCTTTATAATAATAATTTGTTTAAAAACTTCTTCACAATGTATTGATGCGTCAGATTGTGAAGTTTTGGGAGATTTTGACGGCAGCTTGAGCCAGCTGACAGTCGATGACGATAATATCTCAAGGCTCCTTAACACACACAATAACTTTAGGTTCACATAATCACCTTCAGAGCACTTGTTTCATCGTTTCTACTAATAGTTCACATGCGTAGACATTTAGCACACAAAATCGCAATACTTTTACGTATTAATTAATATCCACTTCAAACCATTATTTAAATAATAATGGAGAATCAGCAATCTGCCGGCAGGCAAGTTCCCTTCAAAACTCCAATCATTATTAGTTTTATTTCTCCATCACTTTTTTTTTGCAATAAGATTTTAATATCAAATAGCTATTATAAAATATTACTACTATGATTTATGTACATATTAATATTTATTTTAAATACATCTTTTCTTTTTTGTATTCTTTTTTATCTATATTTTTTTTGTTAAGTCTTTTTTATTTTAAGCCAGTGTCAAAATATAATTAGACTTTAAGCCTTATGATTGCTTGTGAATTTTGCTAAAAGTAAAGTGGTAAAAGTAAAATAGCATAAACTACTTTTAGTAAAAGAATTTTGCTAAAAGTAGTTTATGCTAAGTCGGTATCCGTTTCATTGCAACAGCCCAATATTAGTTGTAGGAATATTTTTTTTATCTTCTGTTTTTTGTGCTGTATATTGTGGTAGCTAAAAATAAATATTATTTCGTTACATATTGAATAAAACTACTTTTATGGATTTTATCGCGTTTAATTTAACTTATTTTTACTTCTTCCAAATTTCATAAATGCATTTCTATAATGATGATTACTACACATGTAATAAAAGAAATTTTAACAAATCACGTTACATTTTAACTTTTATTGAAGCGGATTGTACATTTGTTGTCTGAAGTATGTCAATTGTTGTCTGAAGTATGTCAACATGTTCAGTATCGTCCCAACCATTATATGAGATCTGATAGACAACAAATCCTCGCAATAGAACACCGATTCCTATCAAGAATGATACGCGTGGCTATTGAAATTAAAAACATCCTAACTTCAATAGAGAAGGTGGCTCATAATTGATCCCATAATTAATAAAATTAAATCCAAAACAAAATTTTAAAAATTGATTGCAGTGTTCGTAAGCTATGACATCAGGACGTTAAACAACTCAGCCCCCCCCCAGTCTCCATAGGTTCTTTAAAGTGCCCGAAACGTCAGGAATTAAAAAAGTTAAAATGAAACAAGATAAAATCCTTAAGATTACTTTTATTGCAAATGAAGTTCTATTCGCAGTGAACGTGGGTAGAACTACACTCATGATCGGAAGCAGAAAAATGTTTGCCTTGTTGTGGCGGCGAAAGAGAATCCGCTACCTCATATCGTTCCGTGTGTGTCCTAAGAGGTGATAGAGGAAAACAAACAACATCATCTTCCTGACAATAGTTCAAAATAATAAAGGCTGCGGTTACCAACCCGCCTGCCAAGCGTGGCAACCATAGCAAATATCCAGACTATTTGACAATTTATGGGGGAGGCCTATGTTCAGTTCAGTGCAGTAGACTTTTGATAGATTGTAATGATAAAGATGATGAGTTTTATTCTTTCGAATTTTTGCTACAGTTAATATTTTTACGGTAGTGTGAAAACAAAAAGTAACATCTCTAAAAATATGAATGAAATATAAACAGCATAATTGCCCCATTAAAACTAAAAAAGTAGCAGCCTACATAGATGTCACTATTGGGCGCAGGCCACAGAGCTTTTGGCCAAAAAAGTGCCAACGCGGTCACCTCAACTGGGGAACTTCTCAGATAACCACGTTTTCTTTCACCGCCCAGAACGTGGTAAATCGACACTTCAAATTGCAATTAACATGTATGTAAAAATATATAATAATGCTTATGTACTATGAAATTTACGTTTAGATCTGTTTGATTAATGCCCTTGACAAGTAAAATAAAATAAATCTTTGTTTAGGTAAAATCTGTCTCTTTGATATTTACACTATTTTTATCAACAGCTTGTTCATTTACATATCTAATGTAAACTATGAAATCAGGACTGTCACAAAAATCTTGATTTGTCTGATAATATAAAAACTCAAAAATATAAAATCTTGAATGACAAACTGATTTATAAGTCTCATTAAAGGTATAAATTCTAAAGTAGCAGCTTACATACGTCTCACTACTGTACACAGGGCTCCTCATTACCTATAGTGTTTTGTGGACAGAAAAGAGTATGTCGCAATCCTTCAATGCGTATTAACGGTTTTCACATTTCCACGACTTTATTCACTACTCAGACATTTAGGTTTGCCCACAAAGTTATTCTTCACCACTTCACCGGATACGTGGTAAGTCAGCACGTAAAATTTCCCATAACAGATTCATTTGTCCTCAAAGGACTCGTACATGTTTTGCTCCCTTGCCGTGATGAAATATCACGGCGAGCTACACGGCTGTCGTATTCGTTTAAATGAAATTCGTAAAAACCGAAACAAAGCTTTTGTACGATTGTTAACCATACCTACCTAGTAATTAGAAACCCAACGATGCCACCTACTATTCCATCAAATAGAGATAAAATCTCACAGTGCACTTAATTTTCAATTATTACTACAAATAACGTGATAACATATGAAGTTGGTAAAATGAAACCTATGCCGACAGACACCCAATATATTCAACTAAAGAGCTTCTCTCTTAATCTCAGTTTTGTGTACACAGTACTGTGCACACAAAACACATGTGTTGTGTATAACAGTGTTGTTAGCCATTTTGCCAAACGTGGTAATTGTCATAAATCATCCCGATAATAGCAACCGGTCAAGATATTTTTAAGCGTGGCAATTTTTGATGCTGCAGGAATAAATATTCAGTAGCATTCTACAATTTAATTTTATCAGCTACTTATCATTAGTTTATTTAGTAGAAAGTAGAGGGCGCTATATTACATTAATACTATGAAAGTCAAAACTATACTATATATTAATATCAGTTATAGAAGGTTGGGGTGCGACTGGCTCAAGAGCCACACCAAAGTCGTGAACATTTATTTATTAAATAAAAAAGGTATAAAGTGATGTTGATTCTGTTAAAAATCTGTTTCTGTTAAAAAACACGTTATCAGCGCCGCTATCGGTGAAAAACTATTTGACGATATGGCTATATTATCATGAAATAGCAATGTTGTCTTTAGTTATTAATATCGTTAAACGATCTCTATTCATTGATTTGGTTAAGCTATAATATTAAGCCATGTCTATGACATGGTCAACAAACAGTAATAAATATCATGAAATGACACCATTTCACGAAATAATGATTGAATGAAACTTTTACAATAATTGCAGGCAGACCAGTTTTAATCAGTTTACATACAGACAGTATCAAACGTATGAAAATTGATATGTTTTTTAGTTCAAAAAATATAAATTTTCATGCGTTTGATAGATGTCACTATTATCTATTATTTTTTTAAATTTTAATTATTACACTTTTAAAATGAAATAACGATTAAATTAAACGTTAGGATTTTAAATAATTTTATAAATCTAATTATTTAAATATAATATAAATGTAAGTTATTTATATTATTTCATTTATTAGTTTACTAAAGGCAAAATATAGGCTTTTTTCATTTGATGATAGATGGTGTTTTTAGTTAATAAACTAACATAACCATATGTAATAGAAAATTAACATCTAAAGGAAGAAAAATACTTAACCTTCTTTTTAAGTTCCGTAATCGGATAAAAGTAGCCTTTAAGTTGCCCCGGGTTACTAACTACCTAAATATAAAATTTAATGGAAATCGGTCCAGTAGTTTTTGCGTAAATCGGTAATACACAGACAGACAGACAAAAATTCTAAAAATCACTAATTTGGCTTCAGTACTCTTTATTTAGTCCCCTGGACTTATTTTTTCGAAAGTATATTAGAATTACAGACACGACTTTTCTACGGATTTATTATATGTACAGATTAAGGATCAAAATGCAGATGCGTTGTCACCGCATCTGCATTTTGATTTTACGTTTGTTCACCGCACGTAGACCGCACGTACTGATAGTCTTTACAGCAAATTACACAAATATATAGTCATCTCTCAGAGTCTTTATTTGCTCCAATAACTCAGTTCAGTCGCCTCTGATGCGACTTACTTTGATTTAAAATCTACATTCGTGGATGGATTTAAAACCTACGTAAGGTGAAATTTCGGCAGCATTACGTTGACCTGTAAATGCGACAAAGCGGTCAAATTTTGGCTTAATGAATACTTTGAGCAGTCCCCGCGGGCGAACAATTAATTTTCCCTCGTATTTAAAAGCTAACTACACGGTTAAATACTCGGAACGTTTTATATAAAACCACGTATATGGTTCGTTCCTAAAGACTGATTTCAATCTTCGTGACAAATTTAGAATAATGTCGTGAGTATACCTGGGCGACCGAACTTTACTCGGCCTTAGAAAAAATTATAAAAAATGACGGCGAAAAAACAACATCAGCGATATTCGACGAATATGTGACGAATTGCTAACGATCTGTATAAAATATTCTCTTCTATTTATATTGTTATTTTTATAAAGATAAGAATAATAGTTTGTTAATTAATTAAACCTTGTATTTACCCCATCCATCATGAGTGCGATCCGAGAAGGTCCATCCGTCGCCTTTTATATATTTTTCCTAACGCCGAATTTATATAATTCGATAAACTTGGAAAGTAAAACATTATCTAAAAACAAAATTTCATCCAAGTAATTACGTATACAGGGTATTTTGAAACGCTTCCGAAAACGAAGACAGACTACAGTACTAACTATATCTTTGATGATGGGTGAAATATAAAATCGATCCTGATGAAAAAAAAATCAACTTTTCACAACGTTTTATTAGCTTTATTCACGCTCCATCGTGTTAGTACAACTAAATAAAACGTTAATTTCATTAAAAAAATCATGAAAATACTGAAACATAAAACCAGCAGTGGAATTACTGAATTACAATCAGCTGACTACGTACGCGCGAACGCCGAATTCGCGCGGCCCGCACCTAGCGATGGTACCACAATACCTAATAATTTACAACACTTGTCTAAATACCTAACTTATCTACTTAACCTACTATTTTGCCACTGTGCTTGTCTCCACGTAGCCACTTTAATTCGAATTTACAGGTTAAATAAACCAAATAACTGGTTCGATTCCCCGCTAATGAAAAAAATACTTTAATAAAATGTTAACAAGGTTAGAGTCATGCTTTTTTATCCATTGTGTAGGTATGTTTATTATTCTGATGTATTCAGTTATGTGCCTATTCAGATCAGTTCAGTACTAAGTTATTTAAAAAAAAATAGGTATAAAACAGCTTGGATCGGTAAGCTGTTTCGTTCCGTGGCCTTATGAGATTCTCCAAAGCACATTGACATGTTGCCGTATTTACGAGCACTATAAACGTACCTACGCGTTAGGCATTATTAAAACAAAACAAAAAACACAAAACGTAACAACAAGAATAATATCATTAAGTAATAAATAACAAGTAATAACGAGAATAATTTAATAAACAAAACAATTGAACTGTTGCTCGTAATAGTCAACACGGAACTGTCTCAAAAACTAAAATTATTAATCAATCCCGCCAAAACAAATGCGCACGAGGTAACGTCCTTGAAGCAATGAGGAGTGAGGACTCCACAGACTGTTAAATCGTAAAGACATCGCCAACGTTTATTTTATTTATAAGTTTAGTTATCCCTACAACTAGCCTTCATATGGAATTTAGAAGTTATGGTTGTCATTTTTAATACAATTACACAATCAATTGAGCCCTGACGCAACAAGCAGTTCTTTACTACAAAAATTATTAAAATTAATAAACGTACCTAATTGGGTACTCAGTACTCACACAATTATAAACACTATTTCATCGTTATCTTTGATTTTGTACATTAAATGGTACTGAATAATTTAATAGTTAAAATCAATTGCAATTATGATCGACAGTTAATTAATCTATCAGAATTAATGTAAAAAATAATACTTTTATTTTATTTTAATTGACTTTCCGTATTTAATCCGACCAATACTTTGAATTTAAAAAGAGGTACGTCAAATTTATTAAAAATTACTTGCAAGTTTTATAGTGATTGCCGCCTCTAATTCTTATGTCGCCGGCAAACTAAACTTCGATGCAACATGGCAGCGTTGCCAACACCAATTTGTCAAATTCCCCGAAAATTCATGTCAAATTCCCTAATTTAAGGACAAAACTTCAACAGATTCCCCATAAATTCCCCTCAATTTTTTTAAAGAAATGTATCATTTTTCAACTAGTTTTATAAGATTTACTTTTTAATTAACATTTTTTTTCTTTAAAATTAAAAAATAAAGAAATGAAAAGCATTAAATTATACACAAAAGTTGTCGAAATAAATGCGAAAATTAAATGTGGTGCAATGAAGATAATTAAAAAAAGGGAGTCATTCGATATTCATAATTAACCTAACAAAATGTTAAGATAAGTATTTAGATTTCTTGAAAAAAGGTTCTGACTTGGCCCTAGCTATCGATTTACAAAATCCCCGCATTTTCCCCGCATAATACCAATCCCTAACCAACTTTAAATTCCCCGCAATTTGAAGAATTCCACACATGTTGGAAACGCTGACATGTGTAAATTCCACAGCGCGAGGCGACATGAGGCAGCACGTGTGTGAAAGGGAAGGGTAGAGTAAGTAGTATACCTAATGCATTGTTTCGTACCGATCTAGATAAGAGTTCGGCGCCCGCGAGGATATTGACCCTATTGTCAGCTGATTTTCTTTTTTAAGTTTCACTGCTGGTTTTGTTTAAATATTTTCATGATTTTTTTTTACGAAATATCGTTCATTTAACTGTACTAACATGATGGAGCGTGAATAAAGTTAATAAAACGTTGTGAAAAGATGATTTTTTTCCTCGGGATCGAATTTCTTTGCAACCCATCATCATAGGTATCCTTAGTACTATCATCTGTCTTCGTTTTCGGGAGCGTTTCACAAACACCCGGTATACATATGTAATTAGTTGGATGAAAAAAATGGTATATGCAAGAACTAGCTATTTACCTGCGGCTTCACTTAGTAGTTCAATGCTGCTGTGTTTCGTATGGTGAGTGTATTGTACTGGAAACCCTTTTCACTGGAGGCGAGGCATTCCATCTTAGTCCTAAGGGGCAACAGTGCATATACATTTTGATTTTTAATCGAGGATAGATGTAGATGGGCCATAGGGCCCGAAGAGTTCCAGTAGCAGTCACCGAAGTACATCTTCAGATCACTCTATCAAGTCTGGAGGTAAAGTCTCACCATAACTAACAAAACATCTGATGCTGAAAGTGGATGCTGTCATCCACTAACCATCAGGTGGACTTTATAATATTATATAATTGTATAATATTTATTTGCGATATTTCATTCCTATCACCACCTCATCCCCACCCCCGTGACCATGGGTGCAGTAAAGCACCCAAAACGTCAGGAATTAAAAAGTTAAAATTAAACGTGATAAAATCCAAAAATTAGTTTCATTTATTTTGTGGTGTTCGCGTAAATATAAGAAAAAATTAAAATGAGTTAAAATATCTACACCCAAATAATAATTAAGTAAACAAATAATAAATGAAGATTGAGAATAATTATATAATATAAAGAAGTAGAGTTTAATTTGTTTATAGTTTAATTTTATTTTGTTTTCTATTCTCAATCTTGTTTTGGTTTTTAGTGCATTACTTTTAAATTGTCTTTTTTGCAGTCGGGTTTTTGATTTTTTAATTATTTATTTTATTTTAGACTTTTTACTGCCCCGACACACTCCTATGAACTAAATTTCATATGATGGCACAAGGTCTGACACAAACGTAGTTCATTTTACGCTATCAAAAACTTTTTAAACTAATTTATTATTCCTAATTAAATTTAAACATTTAAATTATGTACATTTTTGTAATCCCCTTTTAATTTCCTTTATTTTGATACGCTACTCGATAGGTTTGGTCATATTTTTTAATAACGTATTACTATGTTGCGCCAAAAATCCGCCAATTTGTATATTTTTCATACAGCTATCTTAGAACACTTGAGTTTTTAAGACGAATAAAACGATACCCCAATTGTGGATATCCATCCAGCCGTTTGGAAAATACGAGGTAATAAAGAAATTTACAAAAATACCGAGGTAATAAAGAAAATTACAAGATACGCGCGAAAAACACCTTCCTTGGCAGTCAGGTAATAAATAGTTGATACTGAATACTTTTGATCAAAATATAATGAGTACTGTAGTGATAAAAGTTCAGATAAAATATAGAAAATGTGCACATACACACACACACACACACACACACACACACACACACACACACACACACACACGCACACATACACACACACACACACACACACACACACACACACACACACACACACACAAACACACACGCGCGCGCACACCCACACTAGCTGAGGGTGTGGGATAAGTATAAAGAATACATTCTATAGTTTTATTCATTTTCAAATCATACTATAGAAAAACTTTAGCATTTTATATTTTTAAACTTACGGAATGATATAATTAAAAGGCGGGTAATATTTTAGTATATATTTTAAATTATAATTACAATGTAGAAGATTTGTGAACTTATGAAAAAAGAAATTGTTAATATTTTCATAGTAACGATTTTTTTAATAATATATAGGTGACAAACGAGCACACAGTCTACCTGATGGTAAGTGAATGCTGTAGCCTATAGACATCTGTATCTCGTATCTATCTGTACCTGGACATCTGTATCTATATCTCGATTAAGCACTGGTAAGATTGGATTAAATTGAGGATAAATGTAGATGACAATCGACCACAGCATCCATTTACCATCAGGTAGACAGTGTGCTCGTTTGTCACCTATATATTATTAAAAAAATCGTTACTATGAAAGTATTAACAATTTCGTCTTTCATAAGTTTATTAGTTATTCTATAAAAATCTAATCGATAATACATTCACATTTATAAAATATTATGTACTAATTGATGAGATTAAATAACGCACGCTGAATTATGAATTTGGAGTCTTTTAAATTGTTTTCTGAATTTTAAGTTTTTTTTATTTTTGAAAATTAATTGAAAATATATTTTCCATTTTCCGCACTTTATTTTTCGGTTTATTTCTCCCTCTGTTTATTTTTGTACTGAGAAGCAACATAAATGCTTTGTCAATTCTGTCGAAAGGTGGCGCTACGTGATGTACGATGTTTACAGGCAATAGCGAACGTCGAACAGAATAGAAAGTCATTACAGGAAATGGGAGCCTATCAACTCGATATGATAGGAACGTCGATTTATATCAGGGGTACAATATTGATTTCAAATAGTACATATGAGACTTATTGAGGGGAAATAAAGATATGGCGAGGTTTATGTTTCATAATTTATTGTAAACATGAAACAGGTACTTTTTTTCTTATGGAACAATTTACTATAAAGGTGTTCGAAATGACTGTCGAATACTGACAAATAACTTAGGTCACCACCGGCCCGTGGAACGTATATTTCACAGTATGCGAGCAACCTGGGTTCAATCCCCTCCGGCACCAACAAAAATTTTAATACTAATTTTAAGTGCTGTTTTACCACGTTCTTGGCGGCGAAGGAAAACATTGAAAAACATTAAAAAACAAAAAAAACATTGGAAGCCTGCATGTCTAAGTAATGAAATATTTCGAAAAAATGCGAAGTCTGCCAACACGCAAGCAGGAGACGGACGAACCCTTTCATAAAACTAAGAAATGAGAGGAGGCCTGTGTCCAGCTGTTAGATGAAGACAACTGACAAAACTCTTTTTGTTATCAATATAGCAAGTTTAATTATTTATTAGCTTTTCAGTTTGTCACATGAGATATTATTAAATAATATCTAAGTATTACATACCAATTCTTTAGTAAAGACATACTCGTACAAATGTGTATTATTTTGTTGTTTTTTTTTTAGTTTGTTTGTTTGTCTTCTATGCGTTCCTATACCATTCATCCGATTACAATAAAACTGACTGAATAGACGTAAAATATATATATTAGTTTGTTTGCGCTATTCTATGCATTCGTGTACGTGTCATTCGATTACGATGGAACTTAGGGGAGTTGCTGTGTGTGTGCACCCGCGAAGAATTCTTATAAACTAAAAATGAACATATTTGTTTGTTCGTCTTCTATTCGTTTCCAAACCATTCATTTGGAATCGTTTTTGAATTCGTTTCTATGCACGCGTACACGTAGTTTGCTGACAAAAAAGATGCATTTTGTATAGAATAAGGGTGACATACGAGCACATAGTCCACCTGATGGTAAGTGGATGCTGTGAACCTACAGACATCTACATCTATCCTCGATTAAAATCAAAATGCAATGCGGAACACAGCAGCATTGAGCTGCTATTTTACGCTGGTATTCTGTGAGAGCGTGGTCCTTCCCCTGTCGGTTTCGCTACAACCATAATGCAGCATGCAGCGTGGCTTTACCCTATACAAATTTAGCATAAATGCAACACATGCCGGGCACGGCTAGTATTTGTCATATATAATATGTAAACGCTAACTTACACTCAATTCTACCGCTGGTAAAAAGCTGGCAGAAATTATTCTCTCTAGTATGAAGCAAAATGAGGCTGATTTGGCGAGGTCCGTTCGAATTCCGAATCCACCAATTAATTCGTTTTTCATGTTTTTTTTTTATAGCAGAGGGGGCAGCATGTGGCTCACCTGATGGTAAGTGACTACCGCCGCCCATGAACAACTGCAACACCAGGGGAATTGCAGATGCGTTACCGGCCTTTTAAGAAGGAGTAGGCTCTTTTCTTGTATCCCACAAATCATGAAGAAATTGGAAAACTTATATCAGAGTTGCAAGACAATAAGGCACCGGGCATAGATGGAGTTAGTAACGCGATTGTAAAATTTATTAAACACGAAATTATGACTCCACTTGCGTATATTTTTAACCTCAGTCTCTCGTGCGGTATATTCCCAGATAGTTGGAAAACCGCTTCGGTTTGTCCGATTTATAAAAAGGGACCTAAGAATTCTGTCAACAATTATAGACCCATCACGCTTTTAGTTGTATTTTCAAAATTACTTGAAAAACTAGTAAATAAACGCCTTGTTGATTATCTAGAGAAACACAGCTGTATCTCTCCAAAACAATTTGGTTTTCGTAAGGGTAAAAACACAAAAGACGCCGTAAACCTTCTAACGACCACTCTACCTGCGCATCTTGATAGTAAAAAATCCTTTATTGGGATATTTTTGGAACTATCCAAGGCTTTCGACACTGTATCCGTTTCTATTCTCTTGAAACAAACTAGAAAAGATAGGTATTCGAGGGGTGGCCTTGGATTGGTTTAAAAGTTATTTAACAGATCGAAAACAGTGTATAAGAATTGGTCAGTTTATGAGTGGCTTACAACATGTCAGTTTTGGAGTCCCACAGGGTAGCATCTTGGCACCTACATAATTTATGTTATATATTAATGATATTCACAATATAATACTTGAAAATGCCGATATTTTATGCTACGCCGATGACACCGCGGTCATTTTTCACGGGTCTTCATGGAAATCTGTTTGTTCTATTGCTGAACGAGGTATGTTGCAAATTTCTCAGTTTTTACGGAATAATCTACTAACTTTGAACTCAAAAAAGTCAATGTACGTATGTTTTCATAAAACAAATGCCTTTTCTCCGAAATTTGGTTTGAACATAAAAATTCATGAAGATTCGTGCGACATGAATCCATGCTGTTCATGTGAGTCACTTATGCGGGTTAAGGTTATAAAATATCTAGGTGTGCTTGTTGATGAAAATCTAGGATTTAAATCGCACATAGAAGTTCTTTCAAACCGAATCAGAAGGATTATCTATATAATGAGAAAGCTACATTATATAGCAAATAAGGTAATACTAAAATCAGTATATTACGCCCTTTGTCAATCGCTGATAACTTACTGCATCACATGTTGGGACAGTGCGTCCAAAACATATATAATACAGGTCAAGAGAGCACAGCGGGCAGTTTTAAAGGCTATGTTAGGAAAACCATACAGATACCCTACTATAAGCGTATACAAAGATGCCGGAGTACTCACTGAACGCCAACTTTTTGTACTAAATACGTCCTTTGCAGTACATAAAGGCGTATTATCTTCCCATGATCACAAACTACTGACTAATCGCAGGCTATACAAACTATCCATACCATCTGTCAATACTAAATTTGCACAACGTTTTGGCGACTTTATCAAAAGACAAATTTATAATAAGGTCATAAAACATTGTAATATTAGTAATAAAAACTACATATCTGCGAAATTAACTATATTGAAATGGTTGGTCACCCTATCATATGAGGAAACAGAAGAATTGTTAAAAACTGGCTTTTGTTAATTGATTGTATTTGTAAAATTATTAGGTAAATTTTATTATTGTTTTAATTTTAATTTTTTCTTTTTTAAATGCACATAGTTAATACATTTCAGTTTTATATAAGTTGGCCTTGTTGTTATAGTTTTTTTTTTCTTTTTATGTTCAAAGATTTAAAGCAATAAGCAGTTCTGTTATTGCTGTTTTGTTTATATGTTAATACATTCTGTCTGATAAGGTGTATAAAATAATGCTTAATGAACTTAGGTCTTAGGTTTCCTCGATACAGGCTTGCCTAGTGAGGAAACCAACAGATATTACCTATTGTATTTTTTTTTCTGATAATTAAACATTTTTTAATTTTTTTTTTCAATTCTTTGTAACTTCTTTAGTCGACTGCGAGCGAGCGAGAAGACTAGTTTTTTGTTTTTCTAAACCGCGAATGTTATATTCGACCATCTAACACTAATTTCGTTTCATGTGACTAAGAAAATGCTTTCATTATTTATGTGCGCCTTTTGTCGACGTGATTTTAAGTTTATTTCATTTAAGTATGTAACTTTGCCTATGACTATTTATATTTGCCTTAAATAAAAATATTATGTCGTAAATGCATATTACGTTATACGTCACATGACGTTCTGATTGTTCATTCTTTAATTTTCATAGCGTTAATTATAGTAGTTATCTTTGCTTATTCTATTATATATTATATAGAAATTATTAATTTTTATTAACATTTTATTACTCCTGATGATGCCTTGTTTAGAGAAAAAAAAACACTTGTCATATTATAGACGTTGCGGTGGTATGTTTCCTAGTGTAGTGGTGGTAGTGTTAGTGCACGCAATAGTGGGAGGGAGGGTAGCGGTGTTTAAACTATGTAATACACAATATTTTTATTTTGCAAGCGGACCTTATTTTTTATAATTAGGTTAAGGCTTCATATTAACACTGATGTATTATGTAAGTTTTCGTGATTTGGATAAACACTTCTACTTGTTTCACAATAAAACAATATATGTATTGACATATTTTAAAATTTTAATTTACCGAATTATTTTTTATATTTATGGAAACCGACCGGTTTCGCTCATGGCATTATCAGTCGATTTATATAGTTAGTAAAATAGTAACTTAAAATTAATATTGTGAAACACGTACGAGTGTTCATTCAAATCATAAAAATGAAGCTGAAGTTTCACTAAGTGACAACAAGTGCAATTAAAAATTATGTTATATTATGTAAAATTTAACTTTAAAACAAATTAGTAGCTTTGAATAATTAACCGCATGAAAACACACGGGTTTTTTAAAACATATATGTCACTTTAGCAAGCTTATCATAATATTCCTTTTGCGGACATCCACTTAGCAATTATGAGTGGTTCGTTTGACGATCCACTATGTATTCCAGCGCTCGTTTGGCGCTCGTTTATCGTTGCATTACGTAGTTATTCGATTTCGTATTCGAAAGCTAGTAATCGATTTGATCGTGGTTGCAACGCTCGATGTAAATTTCACTGTATGTGAGCAACCTCGGTTCGATCCCTACTGTTACTGTTACAGCCTATCCAAAGTCCACTCCTGAACATAAGCCTCTTCCAAAGAGTGCTTTATAGGGAGAATTTTGCAACAGTTCCGTAAACGTGAACGTAAAGGTGACAAAATCGGAAAAAAGAGCTTTATTAAAGGATTTTTTCGTTAAAGAGTTTTATTGAATAAGAGACTAGTTGCATTGAACTATCTGATGGCGGCGTAAGAGAATCATTTACCACATTTCTTCTCGTGAGTGTTGTTAGAGGCGACTATGTGAAACCCCGAAATATCTCGTGGCTTCTCATATATTGCGATATAATCATCTCGTGTATGCAGACGTAAAATATTTAGACTGGCCACGGGGAGCAGCATCAATGGCGCGAGATGTCTGGTACTGCGATCTCCAATCCGCCTGCCAGGCGAATCCTCCAAACAAAAGAGACCTACGGCCAGCAGTTGACTTTTGCGATCTAAAATAAGAAGGTGTACTGAGAGCTAAGGCTTTGGAACTAATCGTGCAATAATTTACGTAATTTTGCATTGATCTAGTATCAATTTTAATTTTATTGAATGACTTTCAAAAAAATTACATCTCTTGAATACGCGCCACCAAAAATTACATTGTGAACTTTCAATTCCACGCGAGTAAAGTCGAGTAAGAGCTAGTTAACACAATGCATTGCCTTCTTAGTTACAGTATTAGCGGCGATCTACAGAATAAACTGAATGTGTCGTTAGGAGTCTAAGACGCAGTTTATGTGCATCCAGAGAATGCTGCATTAGTGGAACTACTTTGAAGTCCATTTCTATAAGCCATTAAAGAGGAATTACGCACCCTTTTATCAACACTTTTACTTTTGTTGACGAATCATAATATAGAAATATATATCATTAAGGGTTAAAGCTTAAACAGAAGCTCGAAGCTTAATTATTCAATTTATCGCTTATCATGTGATGATATTATATACGTGGTAGAGCCACGCTGCAGCTATATTAGTAGTAGCGAACGAATAGGTTGGCTTGTCCAGGACCGCTCTAACTGAATACCAGCGTAAAAACCAGTTTAATGCTGCTGTGTTTCGTATCGTGTAAAGAACCGGAGACCCTTTTTACTGAAAAAGAGGCATTCCATCTTAGTTTTTAGGGGTGACAACGCACTTTCGTTTTGATTCTTAATCGAGGATAAATGTAAATATCTATGGGCCACAGCATGCACTTACCATCAGGTGGACTGTGTGCTTGTTGTCACCCTTGTTCGATTAAAAAACCCGTAAAATTTAACTTTTTTAGTCGTTCTATTTTATACTACAAACAATTTAGTTGAATATAAAACTTATCATGTTACAAATTACAAATTCAGGTCAAAGAAAGTAACAAATTTTCTTTTAAATCAAATGAAGTACGTTGTATATAGAAATGTACAACGTACTTCATCATAGCTACAGAATAGCTATGATTTAAGCAACTGCTATGGAACTTGGCACTCGTTCAGATCTTAACCCTTTTATCGGCGAAACCGACAACCCCGAAAGTCGTTTGCAGTCGTTTGTAGTCGTTTGCGGTATAATTATAACTTTAAGTTTCGCTTTGCTACCGGATTTGAGGGTATACTTAATTAGCAAGCAGACTTAGTTCTGCAACATATGCTAAAAGAAAGAGTAGAAGACTCATCGATGTTGAAACAGATTTATTTTACCCACAGTCTTTCAGAAAATGTTAAATTTTTGTTGTAAAACTAGTTGAAAGATGTTATAAAACTCTATAGAAAAATGTTATTATAATATTATGGAATTGGTGAGTGAAAATAACCTCTAGAAATGAAGTGATCACTGCCATGCTGGTTCTATTATAATTCATATAAAACTATTGTATACCAATATCGAAAAATTTTATGTTTAACAAAACTCCTGCTGTGTTTCTTGCTGGTTCTTTGCGGAACAAAGGTGTTTTCCGAACCAATGGTATACAAAAAAATATTTTCCGTAAGTATTATGTTTATTACGTTGAACGTGTAGTGGCGGTGTAAGAAAATCCACTACCCCATATCATCCCGTGGGTGTTGTAAGAGGTGACAGCAGCGTCTTCAAAATAACGACTAAAAATAAAAATAAATAACCGGCCAAGTGCGAGTCGGACTCGAGCATGAAGGGTTCCGTAACATCGTAATACACGTTTCTGGTAGAGGAGCCCCTTTTTAATTTTTAATTTATTTTAATTTTTATTAGTTGTTATAACGGCAACAGATTCTGTGAAAATTTGAACTATCTACCTATTATGGATCATGAGATATACAGCCCATTGACAGACAGACGGATGGACGGACGGACGGACAGCGGAGGCTTAGCAATAAGGTTCCGTTGGTTACCCTTTGGGTACGGAACCCTAAAAACTGAGGTTGCCAACCCGCTTTGAGCATTGCTATGAGGCAATCTATGGGGAGGCCTATGTCCAGCAGTAGACTTTAATAGGCTGTAACGGTAACGGTAAGTATTATGTACCCCATATCGTCCCGTGAATATCATAAGAGGCGAGAGAGAAAAACTGAAACAGGAGATTGCCAAGCGTGGCAACTTTGGCAAAATGATGAGGCGATGTATAGGAGAGGCCTATGTTCAGCAGTGAACTTTTATCGGCTGTAATGAAAGTATTATATAATAATATATATTGAATAAAAATATTATGCCATTCTTCGATTCTATAAAAAATACACGCGTATTCCATTCAGTAACCCTTGACTAAGCATCATTCGATTGGTTCTCTATGGATCTGAAATAAAGGTTGTTTAAGTAATTTCGTGGTAAGGATAACGCTCGACGTTCGTTGTTGCTTCGTTTCGATTTGAAACTTCGACGTTCGTTTTTCGGAGTAGGCGCCCAGTTATTACGCCTTCAGTTGGAAACTCAGTCAAAGGGAGCTTTGTACAAATACACAAATAATTGGTTTTCGAGTCTAGGTCTCAAGTTGTGATTATCTCCGAGTCTCCAACATTGCCTTTCCGTGCTCAAGTACTAAGTAATTTTAGAGCTTACTGGGCTCCTAACCTATTTTAATAAAACTCGTTTTAACTAGTAGTTTTAAGCACAGATAATAAAACAAATGTAATATTACATTTGATTTTTTTTTATTATTATAACACGTTGTATCGGATTTTACATTAAATAAGGGTGACAGATGACAACAGGTACACTACCTGATGTTTAGTGGATGCTATGGCCCATAGTCATTTACATCCATCCCCAGTTAAGATTTGAAATGCAGATGCGTTGTCACCCCTAAAGACTAAGACGGAATGCCTCGTTTCCAGCAAAAAGTGTCTCCGGTTCTCTACACTCACCACAAACGCGTAATATGAAAATATATATTTATTTTACGCTGGTATTCTGTGAGAGCGCCGGTCCTTCCCCGGCCGAGCTGGCCCATTCGTGCTACAACCATAATAAAACTCTACAGAGTGAAATATTGAAATATTTATTAATTCTTTCACGTTTTATTCGACAACGTAAAGAATAACACGTCCCATTTACGTATTCCGTCACAGACTCGACTCCTCTTTATGGCGAATTATGAAATTTGCGAGCCCAAAAGCGTTCGATTGAGAGAGGAACGCTCGAGCAAATCGCATTAACTTAGTTATGACGTGTTATCCTCTCGTGTGATGGGTAAAGCGGGGCAGAGAGGTTTTATGTATAGGTATTATGTTAATTTTTTAAAGTACACACAATTCAAATAACTGCGTGAAATATTTCTTATATATTAGGTGACAGGATTCCTTTTCTGCCGAGGAGTTCATCTGTGTAGATAGCACCCTCTTACCTATTTCCTCATAAAGTATAATAAAAGATCTAATATTGTTAGTTATAAGAAATAACTTAATATTCTTAAAGTAAATGCACTTATAAGTCCAAACGACAGTGCGAGTGAGACGTAGACCCGTAACCCCAACCTAGCCGTGACCATCTAATTGTTGTTATTAATTAGCTAAATAAAACTACTATTCTGTGACAATCTAATTTAATTAATTCTTCTATCCCTACCTCAAAACCTAGCCGTCACAAGTATGCTGTGTTCCGGTTTAAAGAGTATAATTATTAATTACCGTCAAAAAGAAGATATGGTAATCAGTATAAGTAAATCGAAATCTTCTTGTTCATCGCCTGCGCTTTAAAGTCCATAGTTGAACATGGAGCAGGAGAGTCGGTGGATATTGTATTACGATATTTGCAGCGATCTCGCGTAACGATTCTCCACTCAACCTATTTAATGTTCTCTTTATACACTTTATACAGCTTTCTCGGCTCAAAAACATTGAACTTGGCTTTGGAAGTCTTATCTCACCCTTCATATTCACGCGACTTCGCATCCAAATTATATAAATTTGAACAAGTATGAAGTTTTTTTTTCAATTCTAAGCCCAAAGAATTTTCTAGGTCAGGAATCTGGTTACCAATAAAGTAGCAAAATTATGTGGATTACTAAAGGCGTTTTTGACACCATGTTTATTACACTAAAACGGGCGGGGATTTTGCACATACCTGTTAATATTAAAGAATTATAAGCATTTTGACAGAATTTATATCACTAAATGTACTTCGGACACTACTAAACATCATACTAAACATCAAGTTTAGATTTATTGCGTTTATTAAAATTATGGGCATCACTCATTTTATTAAAGGTATTAAAATAGATCCTTACATAAATTCATCGATTTTATTCACTTTAAAGAAAACAAATCATTAAGTTACTAAACAAGTAATATTATGGTTAGCAAAGTAACACAGCCGGTATAAACTTAACGCGTCGACCAATAAAATTACAAAGATCTTCAAATAAAAAAGCTTTCACAAACCTTAGCTAAGAAATATCCGTTAACTTGTACTAAACTTTTACAAGACTTAATGTCTATCCTAGCTAACTGAAGGAATAGAGTCTTGTTCAAAATTTCCGCACACGTAGTTTCCTGCAGTTTAATAACTCCGATCGAGGATACGGAAGCATTCAGTTCTAAGTATGTATGATATACAGTTTCGTAATTTTTTTTAAAGTGACAAAAAAAAATTGGTAAAAATTAGATATGTTTATTATTTAGTTTTATTGTTAAAATATTATTATTTCAAACGTATTTTTTTTGTAAAACTGAAGTGACAACCGAACTTACAGTCCACCTGCAAGTGTATGCGACTACTGCAGTCCATGGACACCCGCAGCCAATTTCAAGCAAAGATGGCCACAGATGCGTTGTGACTGTTAGGAATAAGATGGAATGATCTCTATACCCTTCAGATTGAGACATGGTAGTGTAAGCCCTGCTTTTGGGAGGTGGCTACCGAGACTAACTTTTAGGCAGAAAAGGAGTCCTAAACAACACAACACAAGCCGCTCGCTCTGATACAATATGTGGATCGCTCGAGCGACTGATCCGACTTTTCGCTGTCACCGAACGATAGTGTTATTATGTGTGTGTGAAATTGTTAGTGTATTGTTTTAATTGTTATGTATGAGTTTCGTAGTGACAGATGATGACAATTGTTTTTGTGTGGAAGTCTGGGAAAGACGCACCCTTTGCGCAGATTTCTCCCCGCAAAATATGATAGAGAGTTCTGTATCGGGAAAAAAACGCTATGACTACTTTCCTTCGGACAGTCGGTGGCCCGTGTTGCTCTATGGGTAAAGTGCCACTTAAAATTGTAATCAACAATTACATAGGTGCGGACGGTTATCGAACCGGGATGCCTCCGTGCCTTCAAATTTACGGTAAGCGTTCATCTCCTGAGCCCGTTGTAGCTCTCTGGATTATTATAGATATTCGTCACTTATATATATCACTTTCGGTGATAGACGTCATTACAAGATATCACCAAAATAGATTTATTATTTAAATCTACGACAACACTGCTTATCGCAGTGTAACGACAGCTTTACCACAGCACACTAGTCTTCGCTTGTTTTAGCGGAATAACCATAAAAGACAGAATCACAAGATAACCGATCGAATAGTTTTGACACAATAATCTAGCAAGTCTCTTGCGTCAAACTTAATACTGCGCAAGCCTTCAGACGGTTTCTAGTCCTACCATCATTTCTGTTCATTATTAGCCGACTTCATAAAAAGGAGGACATTCATAATTCACCTGTATGTTTTTTGTATATTACGGAATATCTTCGTCAATTGTGAACCGATTTTGATGATTTTATCTTATATAATGTATTATGCTACAGGGATGGTTCAATAATATAAATTTGGTGACAAAATCCCACCCCTAAGAGTGGGAAAATAGGAGCTAAAGTTCCCAATGTAAATATTTAGACTCAAAATGGAAAGAAAATAACTTTAAAAAAATAAAAGTCAACTAAAAAGAATAAATTAATTTCAAATTCTAAAGTCGGGGCTTTAATTATTCTATACACTAAGTATGTCTTAACACTGCCTTCAGAATGTGCAATTATTTTTTACGTGGTAGAGACACGCTTCTACTATATTATGGTTGTAGCACGGATGGATCGGCTCGACCGGGAAGGGACCACGCTCTCACAGAATACCAGCGTTAAATAGCAGCTTACTGCTGCTGTGTTTGGTAGAGTAAGTGAAGAGAACCGAAGAATTTTTTACTGGAAACAGGGAATTCCATCTTATTGCCCAGGGGTGACAACGCATTTGCATTTGCGATTCTTAATCGAAGATGGATGTAGATGTCTAAAGGCCATAGCATCCACTTACCATCAGGTGGACTGAAAAGTATCCTCATCTGTATCTATATCTATTCTATATATTCTATATTCTATACAAATAAATAAAATTGAAGTGTCTGTTTGTAATGTTAAAATAACAGCTTTTTACTAAATGCATATGAAAGTATATACAGTACTAATAACAAAAAACAATTTTAAAAACTTTTGGTCTGTCTGTCTGTCTGTCTGTCTGTTTGTTCCGGCTAATCTCCGAAACGGCTGCACCGATTTTGACGGGACTTTCACTAGCAGATAGCTGATGTTATAAGGAGTAACTTAGAATACTTTCACTTTAGAAAAAGAATTAGGGTTCCGCGCAAAAAAATTAAAAGCCATGAAATCGTAGTAAATTCCACGCGGGCGAAGTCGCGGGGGACAGCTGGTTTTATAATATAATTTATACCAATTTTTATCGTAAGCTGTTAGCACACTTATTTTATTTTATCTTTAAATTATACATACCTCTACCCTCAAATTACCTACGGGCAAGCATTACAGTAAGCATTACGATGCTTGTTAGAAACCCTGAATATATAAGCATTAATTGGAGCCCTGTAGATGGCTATGGAATAATTTATCTATAGGTCATGTACAGGGTCGGCTTTTAATTTTTTTTATTTTAACTTTTATTTTCTCTTAACGCTATTTGCATAAAGAATGTCGATTCTTTGTGTTATTCGAAATAGCCCGAAAATAATAATAATCTACATCACATTTCCACAGAATAAGTTAAAAAAATCCAAGTTTTCTAAAAATATTTCTCAGTGGAATTAATGTTTTCACAATCAAAAGCTCTTATCAAAAATCGAAAGAAATGTTAGTTCGGTAGTGCGCGTGTAGCAGTGGCGAACAATGTTCGATAAGCACGTGCCAACTGCTTGAATAGAGCTCTTTCTGTGCAAGGCATGACGCTTGGTTCTTTGATAGATTTTAGGTTTCATTCACATTTTTTTATTGTAGCGTTAGACGATATTTTAGTAATGGTATATAGTTTGAGAATTTTATTTTCTCATTTAGAATAAAAATTAACAATGGAAGAGCTGTTTATGTGGAAAGCATGGTACTTGGTTCTTTGATAGATTTTAGTTTTCATTCAGAATTTTTTTATTGTAGCGTTACTAAAATAGTGTATGTTAGTAAAGAAATATAGATTGAAAATTTTATTTTCTCATTTTAATTAACAATACAAGACTTGGTTCTTTGATAGATTCTTGTTTTCATTCAGCATTTTATTTTACTGTAGCGTTATACGCTAATTTAGTAAAAGTCTGCGGTTTCAGGTCTTTATTTTCTCATTTAGAATTAACAATACCTCTTGTACTACCACTTGTAAGGTTCCTGATGTATCCTAATTATTTTGCAACTATAATATAGTTTATATTATAAATTATAATTTATAATTCATCACCGCCAAGGGGCGTGCATGAGGTGCTAGCCTAAGACGCTGTCGACATTTGATCCGCCTCTAGTGGTCCTTCCCCGATCAAGACAACCCATTCGTTCTACAATCATTATAAAGCTGCAGCATGGCTCCACCATATATGTAATTATAAGAACTTTGTAACAAATTAATAAGTTTATAACATCAAACAAGCAAACTCAGATTTAGATAAAAAATGCTACTGGCTAGATGTGGAATCAATCGCTGAGTGCTAATAATGTTTGGAATTTATTTGTAACCTGTAATAAATTTCATAAAATACTATAATATTTTTAAATTCACTCATTGGGATCCTCATTTATTGTTATGGTTCTCTAGTGTCATCTGACGTGTTTAGAAAGCACAGCGGAACATTGTTGTGACACCGGACACCAGCACGGCGTTTAACAACACGGAGATAGTTTCATTTTAATCTCGTCCATAGATATTGTAGAAGAGTTTGCAATGTATTTGGTGTTTTACCTGTCTGCCCCTTTGTATAGGTACGAATTATATACGTCAATATTTGTGTTAAATCACTTATCGAGGATGTATATAGAAAATAAAAGAAAGGAACATTTATTTGTAACGCACAAAGATACACGCATAAAAAGGAAAAAGATGACTAAATCAAGTTTTAAAACTATACATCATAGCCTCGTCTATAGATTGAAAGAAATTAGAATATTAATAAAAAGTCAAATTCAAAGTCAAGGATCTATTAAGAATAAAATAATTTCCACATAATACTCTTAGCTTCAGAATTCGATGCAGAGACAATGTAAATAAGTATTAAATCCCCGACTTCACAGGCTATTATGCGGAAATTGTTTACGGCTTTTACTTTATTAAGAGTCAAATTTTTGATGCTGTCAAGGAATGTCACAAGCTTATTGCAGCTCTTCTTTATATTATGAAGTTGGCTGCAGGTGTCCATGGACTGCAGTAGCCACTTACCATCGGGTTGACTGTAAGTTTGTTTGTCACATCAGTTTTATAAAAAAAATGGTATTTAGTCCCACCGACACCAGCATCACCTTAAGCAGCGTGGGAAAGAAGATTTTCAGTCTTTCAGTATTGTGACGCGCCGCTCTCCCTATACTCCGCGTCCGAAGCTTGGCTGGCGGCGCTGGCAGAGATCAGATCCGCCGCTGGGTCAGGAAGGCCGATGCTTCCGAGCGCTCGATTTTCCTGGCACTATGACCTCCGGAGACAGAGGTCACAGATAAAGGCACGCCTAGTGTTCTGGTTCGAGAAGGAGAAGGGGGAGGAGTTGTTTTCTCCCGAGGAGTGGCTGCCACGAGGCGGCCGTGATGTTTGCGAAAGCGTTCCCGTGGCCCTGCTAATATGCGGCGAAGGTGCAACACCCCGAGGCGGATATGCGTTGGCATTTACCCCGCTTGTGTGCGTGCGTTGCAATATATTTGCATGAAGCTTGCGCATTCACGATCACGTTCAAGCCTCGAAGGCCGTCCTAAGAAGTAAGGTAAATTTATGATCACAATTTTATCAGACAACGAATAATAAAATGGAAAATTACATTTTAAAATGTAATAACTAATAAAAAAATTTCAAATCGCGTATTCGCAACACATTCGTGGTAGGGAATTATACGATTTGTCATCCGTCTTCCATAGTTCATCGACTAGAACTTTCGTGCACCATTATGGTTTTTCTTGCAGCATAAGAGTGACAAACGTGCATACAGACCACGTAATGGTTAGTGGATGCTGTGGCCTATACACATTAACATATATCCTCAAATCAAAAATCAAAATGCAAATGTGATGACACCCCTGAGGAAATATCTCACATCTGGGCTTAGGCCTTCCGTCATTTTTGAAATGGTTATAGAGCAATTATCTCTAAATTAACTCTCGAATATCATCCAATGTTGTCGTAAGAGGAAAACAACCCAGGATATGAAACACTACAAAACAATTCAAAATAATAAAAAACTGCGGTTTCAAATCTGCCGGCCTAGTGTGGCAATTAAAATCCCCCTACGAGACATTCTATGGGGGCAGTCTATTATCAGCAGTGAATTTTTAGGCTTTAATGGATATTTGGATAGATAAAAATCAAGAAAATTTAGAATCCAAATTAACAAACAGCACTGGGTGAAACCAGACTTTAATTAAAAGCGAAACATAAACATTTCAGCGTACACAAAAGCGCGAAAAGCAAACAATATAGCGGTATTGTTTTGCTCGCAGCGTTTACAAACTACGTAAATATTGCCTTACACCTGTATTTGTGTTTAAGGTTTAATTTAACTTTGGAACAAACAATGTAACAATATTTTACGAGCATCATGTACAAAATGATTTCTCATGTTTACGCGAACACTACACATTTCATTGAAATTAGTTTTTACGGATTTTTATAGCGTATATTAACTTATTTTATATTCCCGACGTTATGAGTACCTTACAGCACCCATAGAAACTACGTTCGCGAGGCTATTGAAAACAAAAAACATCCTAATTTTAATAGAGAAGATAGCTGGGTGCTATAGTGCTATATAATCCCAGTACAAGCATACAACTGCAAGACTTCAATATAATATACAATACAATACAATACAATAACTTTATTTCAGGCATCAAGGACTTAAAAATTAAGAACATTGGCCCATAGCAATATATACCTTAACCTAAAAATATATATAAAATATAGGCATAACTTAACACTATTTAGGGAACTTTCTTCTTTGGCACGTCCCTGTATCAGCGAAACACTACCCCAGAGGGCCCGAAATCGGGAGCGAGGAATGTCTGTTTGTGTTTTGCAGGAACCTGGAGTACGTAGGATTTGAAGTTCGTTGACCTATTAGACTGCAGATGCTGCAAATGTAACGAGACGCTGCAAATGTAACGAGACGCTGCAAATGTAACGTAAATGTAATATAAGCTCATTCTGCGTGGATCGGACCACAAATTAATAATTATAAACTAAAGGTAGCCGTGGTTAACTATGACATTAGGACGTCGAACACCACAGTACCCTCCCCTCCGTCCCCCGTGCCATGAGTGTTCGAAACGTCGGGAATATAAAATAAGTTAATACACACGATTAAATCGGTAAAAATTGTTTCACTATACCTAACAATAGAAAAGGCATTTTACGTGTAAAAGATGTAAATGTTTTACGTGGTAGAGCCACGCTGTAGCGTATTATAGTAGCAGCACGAATGGGTCGACTCGACCGGGGAAGAACGCTTGCACAGAATACCAGAGTAAAATAGCAGCTTAATGCTGCTGTGTTTTGTATGGTGAGTGTAGAGAAGCGTAGAGAAACGCAACCCCGTTTTTACTAGAAACGATGCATTCCATCTTAGTCCTCAGGGACGACAACGCATCTGTACTTTGATTCTTAATCGAGAATAAATGTAGATATCTTTTTGCGGCTCTGGGACAGGCGCAGGCTAAGGTAGCACTAGATCGCAACACTGCAGGGCTGTGGGCTAAAATCCCGCACGGAGTAAGAGTTTGTACGGCCTACAAATAATTGTATGTAAACCACGGTACAGGAGAAAATACTATTGTAGAGTTAACATTTTTTTAACTAAAATAACAAAAAACAATTTGCTATGTTTCGTAAAGTAAGTGCTGAGTATCGAGTAACGAGGCATTCTATCTTAGTTCTAAATGGTGATAACGCATCTGAATTTGTTTTTGAAGTAATTAAAGACAACACGACGATAAGCACTTATCTAATGACACCTTGCAATTCAAAAGCCGACAAGACTACAGGAGCTTACAAATTACTAAATATACATATAAAAGTACACAAACACACACACACACACACACACAAAAACCCGCGCACACACACACACACACACACACACACACACACACACACACACACACACACACACATACGTTTTATTCTTTTTTACCGGCCCGTAAAAATTATATACATCACTAAAAAAGAATTGTAGGCAATCAAACTGACCATGTACTGGCGGTGAAAGAACATTCACTACCCCATAACGTCCCTTGGATGTCGAAAGATGCGACAGAGGGAAACAAACTAGAAGACAGCAACATCTTCCTATTAGCAATTATAAAATAAAAAACTACGGTTACCAACCCGCCTGTCAAATTTGATAAGTATGACAAATGTCCCTTTTATGAGGCAATTTTTTTTGGGAGAACTATGTTCAATATTGAACTTTTGATAGGCTGAAATAGTAATGATAAATATTAAAAACAAAGAGTTTTAATTAATTATTAAATTACCAAAAATATAGTTTAGTAATAAGACAGGAAAAAACAACAAGGCAAATTAAATTCGTTGCAAACGAGACTATTCTATGACGCAAAAAACGGTAATTTTAATTAAATATTCGATATGTGTCCAATAAGTAATGCCAGCCGCAGAGGCGACGCAATTTTGAAACTACTAACTGCATGTTTTGTTGAACACGTGTTGCCTTTTTTAAATAAAATAAATAGGACTTTTATCGCGTTCATTTTAGCTTATTTTACTTATTTATAATTCCCGATTTTTCGGGAGCATTGCAAGAGCTATGGTCATGGAGGGGACTGAGATGAGACGCCCCGGTGTCATAGTTAGCACAGGTTACCTTCAATAAAATCCAACCAAATCCAATCCACGCATACCACTGCAAGACTTCAAAATATTGTGTAAGGTATTTTTGCTTAGATTAGACCAAAAATTTATACTCAAAGCTTTAAATACATTGAGAGAAAAATAGTCAAAGGGAGAAAAACAGTTTCTTGCCTTTTCTTTTTACAAGATTTGCCGCAATAAGTAATTCTTGAAACGATGGCGTAGCTCCTGACTTTCAAAAATGCTTCGTAAAAGACAATTTACAATAAAAATATTTATCTATTATTTAAAAGAACTTAGTCGGTTTGATTGTCTGTTATCTTTTTAAGCCTGCTGAATAGATTTCATAAAGTGATGACATATACTGACTGCATCCTGAGGAAAGACCTTTTACCACGAGAAAATACCTGATTCTCACGGGAAATTTCGATTAGCGAAACCGCGGGGTGGAAAGGTGTAAGTTCATACTGCGTAGATCGGAACAAAAATTAATAATTTTTAATCTGGAGGTAACCGTGGTTAACTATGACATCGGGATCAAACATCTCAGTACTGGGGGAAACGTCGGGAATTAAAATAAGTTAAATAAACGCGTAAAATCCGTAAACATTAAATTTATTCAACAGATAAAGACATAAAAAATTCTGCAATAAAATCCTGTAAGAATCTTTTTTTTGTTTAATTTAGGCAGGGCGTTAATGTTTCTGCAATGTTTAGCCATTAATAATGTTGATAAAAGCAACAAGGACAATCTGTCGCGCCCTCTATCAGCGTCTCGACAAATTGCTGGCAATTATAGTATAATGGATGAGGGTCGAGGATTAGCAGCTGCGGGGGCGCTGAAAGTCCATGCAAGAGTGTATTTGTCAACAAAAGGAGCAAACAAAAGTAAGTTAAGATTTCTTAATGCTTATTTATTGTATTTCTTAATCTTTCATTTAGGCACGTTTACATAGATTTCTACAAAGTGCTAATTGCCTTAATATAGTTTAATTTTTCTGACACAACTTAATGTTTAGAAAGTTGTGGGAGAATTATACTATAACCTAAGGTATAGTATAATTGCTTAAAGCAACAAAAATATTTATTTATTCAACAACACTATAAGCTTACAGTACTAGACCAAATCGCTTATGTGTTATACTAAACTATTACATTTTATGAAATCACTTATTTAACCTATTCAGATAATAATTTTATATGATATTACATTTTACATGATATTACATTTTATGATATCAATTATTTAACCTATTCAGATAAGAATATACTTCATAATTAAATCGACTTTGTCAAAAAATATATCGGCATCAGGGTTGCTTTGTGAAGATCTATTTATTAAATTTATGGCTTTAGCGGTAGGGCTATTATTAGCTTGAGGTAAACTCCATGTTGAGGGTAAGGTAACAGAAAAGCCGGCGTCCAACTCCACGCATATAATTTCACATTCTTCATTCATTTAATAACACATTCGCATACCGATGGATTGTCTTACCTTATTGGTTATTAATAAATAATAATGTAATATTTGTGTATATTCTCGTCTGAGCTGTAGAGTATCAAAGCCGACCGTCCCTGACACGAACGCGGAAGGATAAAGAAACGGGTAGTATCCATATTGACGTTTGTAAAGGTACGCTTTTATCGCATGTCATTTGCCGCTGTATGTAGACTTGTAGAGAGCAAGCTCTCTCTAACCACGTCATTATTTCGTCGAGAGCCAATTACGATAAAGGTTAAGATTTTTCGATCAAACACTAACTCGGCTTTTTGTAAATAAGTGTGGAAAAGGAACACATAGTCCACTTAATTACAAGTAGATGCTGTGAATTATAGACACATACATCTATTCTCGATTAAGAATGAAAATGTAGCTGCGTTGTCACCTATGAGAACTAAGAAATTAGTGTAGCTTTTTTTTAAATACAACAACCCATGTGGTGGTAAATTGCTATAAAGCAGCGAAGAAGGCTACAGAAGAATTGTTACCACTGACGACAGGATAAAATATGCCTCTCAGTCTGTAGTCATACTGCCTCATTGGGCTAGCGGTTGTAAAACTCGATTGTCGATCATGAGTTCCCGGGTTTAAATCCCGGGTCGGGCTAAATTAATTCGGTCGTGTCGAATGACCGTCCCATCGGGTTATGAGAGTGAAAGAATTTAGAGTGCACCTGTGCTTGCGCATACACCCTGCCACTATAATACTTGCGCAGATGGCAAATCACCGTTAAGACTGACCGCCATGATCGAAATTCGGTCTGGAGGACATTACTATATTGGTTTTCCACACTCTTTAAACAGAAACACCGCAGTACATACAATGGCTGGGTGTATACTGCAGCAGCAACACGATGGAGTTCGACTGGTGGGGAACCACGCTTTCATAGAAAATTACAATAGCAGCATAATGCTCCTATGTATTATTTAGGGAGTGATGAGAACCGGAGACTCTTTGTAATTATAGTGAGGCATTTAAATTTGGTCTTTAGGTTTGATAATGATCTGTTCATTAATAAAAAGTGAGTGTCTATGGACCACAGTATCCACTCACCATCAGGTAGACTGTGTGCTCATTAGTCATTCTTACTAATTGACATATACTTATATTATTTCGTTTTTCTTGCATTAAAATACTAAAATGTCAAACTTTTATCTTAGTTTGATATTTCAGTAAATGTTAGGTATTTCAATACGTTTCAATACGCATAAATTCCTACATACTTACTACACGGTTAATAAAGACTATCCACCGTAAGATAAAAGATTTCCACTTTCCCATATTATCCCGTGGGTGTCGCAAGAAACTACAGAGGGAAACTGAAACGAGAGACGGAGCATCTGCCTGAAAACAACTGAAAATAAAAAAAAACACTGTGGTTGCTACTAACTAACTAGCACTAACCAAGCGTGGCAACTAATATTTTTAACTTCCTGTTTTGAAAATTAATAATTTTTAAAAGTAAGTTATAGACTTCGGGCCAATTTTCAGAATGCGAGTTTTCATCAGATCTCTACGTGTTGAGGTCCTAGGAAGCCATTCCGACTATTCCCGGCTGGACGTCCGGCCGTGTGTGTGAGTGTGTGGGTATGTGTGTATGTATATAAATAAAATGTTGTCGTACGATATCTTTAAAACGAATCAAACGAATCGAAATAGGCGACACGGCGTTCGAAAGTGTTCATTGTGACTTCGAGCTCATTCGATTTTCAAGTCAATCCATAAAAACAAAAATTAAATAGATTTTCGAGCGTTGCGCCCGAAAATAAACGGGAATGGCCTGCAGGGTCAACCGTTTTCATATTTTTATTTATTTATTTATTGTTTATCTTTTATTGCAAACACCTTCAACTAGGGGTGACAAAGGGCGGACTTAACTTGCAGCATTATCGTGGCTGTTTAATCTGTTCATGGACAATTGCTTGACAGATTTAAAAGAGAATGAAAGTGGGTTGAGAATGAATGAGTTACTCGTCAAATGTTTTCTCTATGCTGATGACCAAGTATTACTTGATCTTCGGCCGAGGAGTTGCAGGAGATGGTAACTGCTATGAGTGGAGCTTTTGTTAGAAAGGGAATGAAGATGAATGTAAAGAAGAAGAAAGTGATGGTGTTTGAAAGAGATGAGGCAGTGATAGACTGCAATATCGTGATTGGAGATGAACAAATTGAACAGGTGAAGGAGTTTGTGTATCTGGGTTCAAAGTTTACAAGAGATGGAAAGTGTGAGAGTGATATCGAAAGAAGAGTGAATGCAGGAAACATCGTAAATGGAGCTTTGCACTCCTTTATAAGCAGTCGGAAGGTGTCTAACAAGGCTCGTTTGGGTGTGCATGAGGGGGTGTTGGTTCTGACACTCATGTACGGAAGTGAAAGTTGGGTATGGCAGAAGAAACATGAAAGCAGAATAAATGCAGTTGAGATGAGAGCGTTAAGAAGTATGATAAGAGTTAAATTGAGTGACATGATAAGAAATAGTGAGATAAGGAAACTTTGTGGTCTGAAAGAAGATGTAGTGACAAAAATTGAGAAAGGTATGCTGAGATGGTTTGGCCATGTCGAGAGAATGAATGAAGAATGATTGACGAAAAAAGTGTATAAGGCGAGTGTGAATGAAAGTGTTGGAAGGGACCTAGGCGGACGTTTCTAGACCAAATCAGCGACGTCTTGAAAAAAGGCCAGGTCAAAAGTACCCTAAACCGAAGAGCATAAATGAAGGAAATAATGAAAGTAGACGAAGCGAAACAAGTATGTAAGGATCGTAGCAAGTGGAAAGAAGTGGTCTCTGCCTACCCCTACGGGAAAGAGGCGTGATTATATGTATGTATGTATGTATTATCTGCCAGTCACAATAACCTTCCTATGAGGGAATCTATTGGCGAGGCCTATGTTCAGCAGTGGACTTTTATATGCTGTAATGGATGGATGGATTTTTTTTTATAGAAGAGGGGGCAAACAATCTTGTGTCTTACCTGATCACAAGTGTCGACCGCCGCCCATGAACAACGTTTAAATAACATTTAAGATTGTAGTGCAAGGTGTGAGCCCCAAGAACATCATCAAAACGTTTTAGTAAGAAATGGTTACATCTTTAATTTAGCCATAAATAAATATTCTCCGTATGTATTTAATTATTTTATTTATAAAAACGTTACTATTAGGATTATATAGGATTTTCCCATACTATGACTTACTTCTATCTCATGGAGGCAGTTTACATACACAAATTGCACAAGAACAAACATCCAGATTCGGTACAATTATTTGCAGGCCATACAAATACTCGTTCCGTGCGGAACTGCGCCACAACTTGCTACGCCACTGCGCCACGAAGCCGTTATATTTTATTTTCATGATGCCAAGTAAGAGCTTTATAATATATAATTATTATTATATATAATTATAACTATTAATTACAAATATAATTTTAATTATAATATAAATAACCCCATGTTAATTTAACGGACAGTAGTAATATGGAAAATTGTGCGAACTGTTCCCTATAAGCCGATAGATGCTATCGAAGGATTAACAGCCGTCTGCATCTGCATATCGATTGATAATGTACGGCTTGAAGCATGAAAAGTATTACCTCACCTGTCCATGGTGACTACAGTCACCCAACGACATCTTTCGGGTTAAACGTGTACAGCGCAAAAGATAGCTGTTATTAATACATTAAAAAATTATAGATGGTGCTATTTTAAATTTGTCATCTGTGAGAGTAAATTTTATCTGTATAATAGTGACAAAATATTTAGAAAAAGAAAGTGAAAATGAAATTACGCCATTTTTGTTTGCGGAATGTTAAATGATATGATGATGAAATTCGATCAAAAATATGATAACTTTTCTGTTTTTATACCTTATTTCTAATGTTATTGTACATCTAAATGATTGTGAAGGTATATTCTTTAGGAAATATGTATCATTACGACAATTCCAAAACATCTACATATAATAATTTTGCTCTACATTTTAATCACTATATGCGATCATCGTTTATTGATTATGTGTTATTTAAAAGGTATACTAATAAGTTTTTTGTGTTAAATGAATGCTAAATATAAAATAATGCTTCACTATTAACACGTTGATAGCAATTAATAAACGAAATATCTGTTAAGATGTGCCTAGATATTATTATAACTTATTTTTATTTATTTATTACTTATTTATTCCGGGAGAAAAACCGGCGACGAGGTTCGCCACCCGTCACTTTCTTTCTCGACCTACCCTATTTGCGTTCTCTATATTACCAATGTTTAAATTTAATTTTTGTGCAACAATTTCAACAATTTTCTTTGTATCTTCCTTCTCTGACTCATCCAGGCACGTTATTTCAATATTTTCTCCACTTTGTTCTAAAAACATTATCCTCTTCTAAGGAGTCGTTGCACTTTTGTAAATACTTATTTCTATTTTCCAAAGCAGTCATTTTCTTCTCCGCGGCTTCCTTAAAGTTAAGCATCATTTGGTACTGTTCAGCGTAGAAATCCACGGCCTCTGTTAGGTCATCAATTTTCTTTTGTGTTTGATAAATTATTTCCAGTTTTTTATTGACCTCTGCTAGAAGCGTTTCTGCACTAGCTTTCTCGATATCTACATTAATTTTAGGTACTTGCGTTTTAGGGCTGATTTCACTTTTGAGACATGATTCACACAGCTGGGTTCTTTGGAACTCCTTTACGTTCGATAAGCATTTTTTGTGATACACAGAGTCACATGATCCTTTACACTTAATAACATCATCTTTTGCTAAAGAAACAAATAACTTGCACTTTTTACACTGAACCATTTTACTTGGTACTACCTACGAAATACAGAAATAATCACACCTGATCACAAGTGTCGACCGCCGCCCATGAACAACGTTTAAATAACATTTAAGATTGTAGTGCAAGGTGTGAGCCCCAAGAACATCATCAAAACGTTTTAGTAAGATCTTTAATTTAGCCATAAATAAATATTCTCCGTATGTATTTAATTATTTTATTTATAAAAACGTTACCATTAGGATTATATAGGATTTCCCCATACTATGACTTACTTCTATCTCATGGAGGCAGTTTACATACACAAATTGCACAAGAACAAACATCCAGATTCGGTACAATTATTTGCAGGCCATACAAATACTCGTTCCGTGCGGAACTGCGCCACAACTTGCTACGCCACTGCGCCACGAAGCCGTTATATTTTATTTTCATGATGCCAAGTAAGAGCTTTATAATATATAATTATTATTATATATAATTATAACTATTAATTACAAATATAATTTTAATTATAATATAAATAACCCCATGTTAATTTAACGGACAGTAGTAATATGGAAAATTGTGCGAACTGTTCCCTATAAGCCGATAGATGCTATCGAAGGATTAACAGCCGTCTGCATCTGCATATCGATTGATAATGTACGGCTTGAAGTGCTGAGGAACTATGTTCATTTACGTGTATTAACATTAGATATGTGGTGATATATATTCGTGGTGGTCATTGATCTCTTTATCGTTGACTTAACGAGACCGTTCTACTCAACCGTCCACGGTGACTACAGTCCCAAAAGTATTACCTCACCTGTCCATGGTGACTACAGTCACCCAACGACATCTTTCGGGTTAAACGTGTACAGCGCAAAAGATAGCTGTTATTAATACATTAAAAAATTATAGATGGTGCTATTTTAAATTTGTCATCTGTGAGAGTGAATTTTATCTGTATAATAGTGACAAAATATTTAGAAAAAGAAAGTGAAAATGAAATTACGCCATTTTTGTTTGCGGAATGTTAAATGATATGATGATGAAATTCGATCAAAAATATGATAACTTTTCTGTTTTTATACCTTATTTCTAATGTTATTGTACATCAAAATGATTGTGAAGGTATATTCTTTAGGAAATATGTATCATTACGACAATTCCAAAACATCTACATATAATAATTTTGCTCTACATTTTAATCACTATATGCGATCATCGTTTATTGATTATGTGTTATTTAAAAGGTATACTAATAAGTTTTTTGTGTTAAATGAATGCTAAATATAAAATAATGCTTCACTATTAACACGTTGATAGCAATTAATAAACGAAATATCTGTTAAGATGTGCCTAGATATTATTATAACTTATTTTTATTTATTTATTTACTTATTTATTCCGGGAGAAAAACCGGCGACGAGGTTCGCCACCCGTCACGTTCTGTCTCCCGGAGGGGCGGAAACTGGATTGCGGAGGCCCGTTTGGCTACGCTGAATGTATGTGGAGCAATGAATGATAAGATGGATGAAGTATGCGAAATGATGAATGATAGAGGAATAGATGTGTTATGTGTAAATGAGACGAACGAGGGAAAGGATGCCACTGCACATGGCATGTATACCGCTTACTGGTCTGGTGTAGACGAGACCGAGCGGGCATGCCAGGAGTCGGTGTCATCCTTTCAGAAAGAATGAGTAAATGTGTGAAAGAGTATGAATGTGTAAGCCCAATGTGCTATGGATACGAATGAAAGTGGGCTAAAGAAGTTGTTTGTGCTAGGGGTGTACGCCCCAGACATGTCTAAGCCCACTTATATCCGAGAGCAGTTTTGGGACATGGTAAGGATGGTGTTGATGAAATGTAAGGGAAATGAAAATATTATTATGTTAGGAGATTTTAATGGAAGGGTTGGGGTGAAGAGGTCTGGTTATGAAAGGATATTAGGAACGTTTGGCGATGTCATGTAAATGAGAATGGTAAAGACCTCCTCGCCGTATGTATCTATTGATCCGCGCAGCTATTACTTAACCACGAATTCCTCTTTTCTACGACTAACGCTGTACGCGATGAACCACGCTATTTAAGCTCTCGGCACAATGTCGTCGGCCATCAAGCATGAATCGGGCATCGAGCGTTGTGAGTATGAAATACTATGGAATTTATACTATCCTGGCACATTGAACAGCACGTCTCATGCGCGGGCGCGAGTGGCGCTTCTAGAGCATTACTAAATATGTATAAGGTATCTAACTACGCTAAAAGTTTTATCATTGTGACTTGGGAATATAATCCGAAGCTTCGCGCAACCCCTTGGGAAAAATAGCGTGATGCTATGAATATTGCACTAGTGTGACCATGAGGTGCGGGTGGTTAAGTAAGGTGGTGAAGTAAGTATGCAAATTATCAGCAACGTGACTTTTTCCTTTGCAAAATATGAAAATTAACAAAATAATTGAAAACATTCTATATTTTAAACAGTATATAACTTAAATTTTAGCCAAAAATAAACGCGTCGTAACATTGACGACGTCTTGAGAATTTACCTGTGAAATGTGCAATTATCGGGATTATTTCTATTATTAACGCCACAGTCATTCACAAAACAAGTAACCATTTTGGAAAAAAGCTACTTACTAAAAATAACCACTATTACACTCTAAAAAATTACAAAATATGCAGGAGCTTATTTCTTGCGTGCCGACTTGTGCCGACCTGTCATGCAAAATTGGTTACAGAGTCATGAGATTTGGTATCCTTTTCTATCTTGCATTTTTGCCATAAGGAATTTGCTTCTCCCTTGCACACTATGTCGGTCTATACGCCAGTTTATTCTAAGTCTATGATAAATATTATGTAGGTACTTAACATTAACTAGCCGTGCGTAATTGTCAATGAGCTTGCAGTGAGCCGTGTGTGATGGAGCAATAACAATAATGAGCTTAATTCAATTAATATTAAGTGAGAGGCTAATGAAATGGTAAAACAGATGTTGTTAAAATACGAACAGATGTTGCATCACTTTGCATTTTCTATCGCATTTACTAATGGAAGTGCTCAAAGGAATTATTCGGATAAATTCCATCCGCCAAATTTCACCAACGCATATCGCGACAAAACTCACGTTACCATCCACATCATCTTCACTTCATCACTTACTCGCGCCGCTTACTCGCGCCAAAACGACTTCTGAATCAGTTGTCGGATCGGGTGGACCTATTCTGTTGCACTCTGAATGAATTCACAAGGGCTGCTTTATTTGTTATTTGTTATTCGTAGTTCTGTTTGCTATTTGGGATTGTTTTTAAATTAGTTTTAGCATGTACTATCGCATTAGGTTATGAATCTGTAATGGTAGTATGTATGTGCAAATAAATCAATAAATAAAGCTCCACTCCACTCCTGTGCGATTTACTAGGAGTTTTTTTCCTCGCCTCGACCTCTTTGTGGAATTTTTTACCACCGGCGATTTTTCCGGACCGATATAACTTAGGAACATTTAAGAAACGAGCTTACTTCTTTTTAAAAAGCCGGCAATGCACCTGGTGTTGCAATTGTTTATGGGCGGCGATCAACACTTACCAATCAGGTGAGCCGCATGCTCGTTTCGCCTTATTCTATAAAAAATGATCTCATTGCCTCCAATAAATGTTGGTATTAATATCTCTTATATATAACACATACAAAGGCGACGGGCATGTTGCATCTATATTATGGTTGCAGCACGAACGGGTCGGCTCGACCGGGGTAGAACAACGCTTCACAGAATACCAACGTAAAACAGTAGATTAATGCTGTTGCGTTTCGTATGGTGATTATAGAGAACCGAAAATTATTTTTACTGGAAACAGGGCAGTCCATTTTAGTCCTCAGTGTGACAACAAATCTGCATTTTAATTTTTAATTGAGGATAAATGTAGATTTCTATGGTCAAATGACCGATGAAGTTGAAGACCAATGTTGATAAAATAAATCCAATTAAATTAAATTTGTTGATGCCTCGGCTGTAAATTATTTATTTATAATATAGTGTTTTAGGTGAATTTATTTAAGTATCCATCCTATAATTTTAAGTTCGTAACCAAACATCCTATGGTGGGCACTAGTCAGTTGCCGGGGCCAGATTCTAACCAATAATGTTCTCGGAGACACAACGGAGACTAGCCATCTGCGTAGGACAGAATTATAAGTGCTCAAGTATGTGCACGAACATAGGTTCACTCTCTATTTCCTCACTCTCATAGTTCGATGGGTCGGCAATCCGACACCATCGGAGAGATTAGGTGCAGGACCAACGGCTTTTCATACTTTCCGAGGCACGGTGGTGAAACACTGCCAAATTCCTTTCTGTTCTAAAAATTTCTAGACAAAAAAACCCAATAAATTATTTTAGCCCGATACGTGATCCGAACCCAAGTCCTCTTGGTCAACAGTCGCGCTTATGACGACTAGATCAACGAAGCAGTCAATAGCGATCAATCTGACCAATAGCGATGGGAGCGTCAAAGGTGCCAGATAGTTACTGGGATACTCGATCATCCTGTCAAGCGTGACGATTTTGGCATGTATCACATGCAGTGAGAAAGTTTCATGTCCAACAGTCGTCTGCCTACATAGATTTGTTCATTACAGACTATCAAAAGTCCACTGCTGAATAGGCCTTCCTCATAGGTTGCTTGATACGGAGGATTTTGCTGTAGTTACCACGCTTGACAGGTAGATTGGCGACTGCATTTTTTTATTAATTTGAGCAGTTATGAGAAAGATGGCGCTGCACATGTCCTGTTTCAGCTTCCCCCTTTCGCCACTTACGACACCCACGGGATGACATGGAGTAGTGGATTTTATTTATTTATTTGTTTAGGAAACTCTCGTTACACAAAAATGTACAAAGGTGGACTTAACGCCTTAAGGCGTTCTCTACCAGTCAACCTGTAAGTAAGCAGAGACAGTACTTGGATTCTTTTACACCGCCACTACACGTAAAGAAAGAAAGAAGAATTTGTATTTATTAATAACGACAACATTTACATACATTAATTGCATACAATGTTTAAGTTAAAAGTTAAAGTTACAGCCTATATACGTCCCACTACTGGGCACAGGCCTCCTCTCATTTCTGAGAGGGTTTTAGGGCAAGGAAATGTTCGCCGCGCTGCCCCAATGCGTGTTGGCGAACTTCACATGTGTTCGAAATATTTTTTTTATTTCTCAGACATACAGGTTTCCTCACGATGTTTTCCTTCACCGCCGAGCACGTGGTAAATCAGCACATAAAATTGCAATTAACAATTTCATTGGTGCCGGCGGGGATCGAACCCGGGTTGCTCGCGTACTGTGAAACTTACAGCGAGCGCTAACCATCTGAGCTAGCACGGCTCATACAATGTTTTATTACTTAAAATTTTACATAAATGTATGTCGTCACAAATCGGTCCCAACTCGGCATATGCTGATTGTAGGCAACATGTGCTAGTTTTCCGTTGGAACCCGTCCGGTAATATCATAAACCAGATCTACGTCAGCCTTACACGCTTAAATAAAGGAAAATAATTGGTAACGTGGTAGAGCCATGCTGCAGCTATATTACTGGTATAGTTGTAGCACGAATGGGTCGGCTCGACCTGCAATTCATCATCATCATCATTTCAGTCCTTCACTAGTCCCCTGCTGAACATAGGCCAAGAAATGCCAATTTTCTGCAATTACGAACTTACATTTACAATTGGAGCATCGACCGTGATGTAGACCGATGAATGGGAGAATCTCCACTGCAAAGTTAAGTTTGTCTTTCAATCCGACTTACCTTTTCGTTAGAGCAATGTTCGGTGCTTCCATCCATACATCCATTACAGCCTATAAAATTCCCCTGCTGAATATAGGCCTACCCCATAGATTGCCTCATAGGGGGGATTTTGCCATAGTTGCAACGCTTGGCAGGCGGGTTGGCAATCACAGTTTTTTTTTAATAATTTTGAGTTGTTATCAGGAAGATGCTGCTGCCCATCACTTGTTTCAATTTCGCCCTGTCGCCTCTTACGACACACACGGGACGATAATATGGAATAGTGGATATTCTTACACCGGCTCTGCACGGTTTCTTGCTTACTTTATTTCGGTGCTTACTTAACCTATAATGTATGAATTTCTGTAACTTGATTATTTTGGTTAAATGAGCTATTTACCTAAATTTAACAAAAAAAAATTCGAACACTACTCGATGTAAAAGTGAGGTACTTAACCTCACTTTTACATCACTTGACATAGTTTTAAATTACGTTCTCCCCAAATTTATTATAACAGTTAACATTTTCCAGCAAATATGTGAGACCCTACATCTGAAGTTTTCCTGTTGAGTAGAAACTTTTGCCATAAATAACCGGGTAAAATGGGGTCCCTAATTGTAATGTACATATAAAGGAATGTGTTATACAGCTAAACACAAGGTTCCTCATTACATCTTGCTGAGCTATCTTTAACAATGCTTAAATGAAATTCCTAAGCATTTAGCGAGTTACTTGCTCATTGTTATCATTCCTCCAAGAATAAGCATACCTTTTAGCAGGGAATTTTATATTCAATGTTAATTATTTAGATATTTTTTTCAGATTTAATTTTTTAATGTAATCAAACACTAATTATTACAAACCAAAGGCCCCATCAGGTAGATCAGTAGACGTCGTAGATGGCTGTCCCTACATAAACCACAGGTGCACATGTGTAACGCTCGAAACGTCGGTAAGTTAAAAAAATGTAGTTTTAAAAGGAGGTTTATTATACAGATTTTATTGCGTGAATAATACCGTAAAATTTTCTTAACTTGCTCCTGTATTACGTATGTTCTGCTTGCATATCCATAATTCAAATTTACATCATTACCTTCCGAATCAACATTGACTACAATAAAAGTATTTCAACACCCCTTTTAAATAAACCTGATTTATGTCTTAAGCCTGTCGGAAACCACTTCATGGGTAAGATAGTTCCGGAAGGCCGTGCTTGTACCTTTAGTCAGGATGATTTGGATTAACGGTACCGGACTTCAGCAATTCACATCTCACGGTTCCACGTTTAGTTTTTATAAGAAGACTAGCATGGAATGTCTCGTTGCCGGTGAAAAGAATCTCCGGTTCTTTACACTCACCATAAGAAACACAGCAACATTAAAATGTTATTTCATACGGTTTTTTTCTTTAGAGCCGTGATAGCTCAGTGACTTAGCGCTTGCAGTAAATTTTGCAGTACGCATGCAACCCGGGTTCGATACCCGCCTACACCAATGAAATTGTTAGTAGCAATTTCAAGTGCTGATTTACCACAAGCTCGGTAGTGAAGGAAAACATCGGAAACCGGTATGTCTAAGAAATTATTTTAATTTTTTAGACATGCCAATATATTTCGATGACATGTGATGTCCGCCAATACGCATTGGGGCGGGGTGGCGGACATTTCTTTGCATTCATTCCTTCATTCCCTGAAGCCGTCTCAGAAATGAGAGGAGAAATATGCTCAACGGTGGGACGTATATAGGCTGTAACTTAACGATTTTTTTTCTTTATGTTTCTTCTGTGTGCTTACTCTGTGCAAGCGTAGTCCATACGCGGTTGACCTGAACTACTGCAATTATAATACAGCATTGCAGCGCGGCTCTTGTTCGATTATGGATTCAAAAAGGCTAATTATTCATACTAATCATGAATTAAACATCCACTTACCAGCAGGTGGACAGTGTGCTCGGTTGTCACCCTTACGTACACACATGGATTAACAATAGATAGATAACTCTTTATTCGTTATTGTACACTAAAACAATACATGAACAAAAGATGAAAAATATTAAGTGTCACAGTTGGCGGTGTTATCGCTAAAAGCTTCTTTCAGAGAACCTTTATACATACTTATTGTATACTTCATTAATTACAACTTAATTATTTAATTTACCAATTAATTTTAATAATTTATTACGTGGTAGAACTCTTTTCTCTAAGAGAGTAGGTATCACCCTCTTATGTATTTCCGCTGCCAAATAGCAGTGCCTGTACTGCTGTGTTCCAGTTTGAGGGTACTCGAATAAAGAACAAATAAAATTACTGGCTGGCTGTGAGGCGTTCCATCTTGATCTTAAGCGGTGACAATGCATCTGTAGCCTTCTTTATTTAAAGAATACTTCAACAATATTTACACGAATTCAAACCGTCAAACAAAGGATTTTATAATGCTACTAGCTAATATGTTTTAAGCATTTACTAATTATATACAAATATAACTAGCAATCCACCCCGGCTTCGCAAGTTTGATTTCTGGATCTCAACAACAGCGCCACCTACCGGGACCAATTATAGTGAATCTAAACCATCCAGGGATCTAGTCAAATACACATAAAAAATATTATTAAAATTTGTCGAATTATTTTTCGAGTTTTTGCGAGACACGCACGGCAACTGATTTTTATATAAATAGATTAGCGATCCGCTTGGCCTTTGCACGGGTTATTTCTAGATTTCGACAACGGCACCACCTACCGGGTCCAATTGTGAATCTAAACTATTCTTGAATCAACTTAATCACACCCACACAAAATTTCTTCAAAATTGGCTCAGCTGTTTAGGAAGACTTCAGTCACATACACACGGAGAGAACAATTATATATGTATATATTTTTTTATAGGATAGGGGTGACAAGCGAGCACACAGTCCACCTGATGGTAAGTGGTTGATGTGGCCCATAGACATCTACATCTATCCTCGTTTGTGAATCAAAATGCAGATGCGTTGTCAGCCATGAGGACTAAGATGGAACGCCTCGTTACCAGTAAAAAGGGTCTCCGGTTCTCTACACTCACCATACGAAACACAGCAGCATTAAGCTGCTATTTTACGCTGGTATTCTGTGAGAGTATGGCCCTTACCCAGTCGAGCCGAGCCATTCGTACTACAACTATACAATTAATATAACTGCAGCATGGCTCTACCACGTATATATATAAAAAGATGAGTATAATGTTTGATTATCTACATATTTTATATAAGTATTTTACCTAATGTATGTTGCTGCACCCCTTTTCCAATGTTTTCTTATGTACTAAAAATAAAAGCCTGCAAAGAGAATATAATCACTACGTTTAGCCTCTAGTAAGCCTTTAAGCTAGAGCTTCTTCTGTGTGATTATAGACTGGCATAATATTTTTATATTTTTAAATATTTATTCTGTCCGTATTCTCCACCAACACTTACATTTATCCCATACTGGTTCTTGCAATAACTTTGCGACGCAACTTTAATCCAACTTCAATTGTTTACGTAATAACGTAAATTTACTTCTGAAAGAATACTTTCAGACTCACTAAGTAAATCATCTATTGAAGTTATTTCTTACTCCCTGTATATTTTAGACAAGAGAAACGTTTTAAATACATGTCTCTATTCTCTAGAAAGTTACAACCGAAGCGCATTCTTTGGGGACGCCTTTCGTTTACGTCAACAATTTCCGCGAATCTGTTCCACTCACTTATTGTTTACTGTCGAGATTTCCCAGTAGATATAACCCAGATTTTAAGCAAATTTTTAAATTTATCAATCCCTAAATAATTTCGTATTTATGTAACCAAAAGTATCAATAAGTATCTTAATCCTCAGAAGTGGCAAAGCATCTGTAGCCTTTTATGTTTGACGTTGGTTGCAAGTGCCCATGGGTTGCGGTAGCCTCTTACTAATCAGGCAGACTGTAAGTTCGTTTGTCATTTCAGTTTAAAAAAATCTTACCTTCGAGAACCCGTGCATTCTGGTCTCTCGCCAAGGCTGTTCAAGGGAATTTCTGTAAGCCATCACTACCATCTCTGTACAGGGAGGATGACTCACTGGCCCACGCCGCAAAAGAGAAAGCCGACCTTTTAGGCTCCCTTTTTGCGTCCAACTCGACTTTCGATGACGAGGGGAACACATCGCCGACCATCCCGCAGTGTAAGTGCTCTATGCCTGATGTGCGATTCACACAGTGCTCAGTACGCAAAGCACTCCTCCCCCTGGACATACACAAGTCGAGTGGGCCTGACGGAATCCCGCCAATTGTGCTGAGGACGTGCGCTCCAGAGTTGGTACCGGTTCTAACGCGTTTTTTCCGGTACTCCTACTCCCTAGGCATTGTCACAAATTCATGAAAGACAGCTTTCGTGCACCCGATCCCTAAAAAAGGTAACCGCTCTGATCCGTCCAACTACATGCCTATCGCCATCACCTCCTTGTTCTCGAAAATAATGGAGTCCATTATTAACTGCCGGCTCATGCGGTACCTTGAGGAGCACCAGCTGATTAGTGACCGCCAGTACGGTTTCCGTCGGGGTCGCTCAGCTTGTAAACTTCTTGTTTACCTAACACATAGTTGGGCGCAGGTGATCGAGTCCAAGGGGGAGGCATTGGCCGTTAGTTTGGACATAGCGATGGCTTTCGATCGGGTCTGGCACAAAGCGCTTCTTTCAAAGCTTCCTTCCTATGGACTTCCCGAGAAATTGTGCAATTGGATCACCAGTTTTCTGGCTAATCGGAGCATCAAGGTCGTAGTAGACGGTGCATGCTCCGATTATAAGCCTATTAACGCTGGTGTTCTATAAGGCTGCGTGCTATCACCAACGCTGTTTCTTCTGCATATCAATGATATGTTGCAAACCGGTAACATTGACCGAGTACCGAAACAAACTTGTGTCTGAAGTCAAGTCTTTGCTGAACAAAGTCTCGGATTGGGGGCGACTAAATCTAGTCCAGCTTAATCCTCAGAAGATACAAGTTTGCGCATTTACCGCTAAAAAGAACCCCTTAGTCGTATCTCCTCAGTTTCAAGGCACTCCCCTTGTTGCCTCAGCCAGTATCGGAATCCTCGGCGTCGACATATTGAGTGACGTGCAGTTTCGTGGTCACTTGGAAGAGAAGGCCAAATTGGCCTCTAAAAAGCTTGGCGTGCTCAGCAGAGTGGGACAGTATTTCATGCCGGCACACCGCCTGCAACTTTACAAGGCGCAGGTTCGGCCTCACATGGAATACTGTTCCCATCTCTGGGCTGGGGCTCCCCAGTGCCAGCTCCTTCCACTTGACCGCATTCAGCGCAGAGCGGCTCGAATCGTCGATGACCGAGTCCTTTCCGATCGGCTCGATTCACTGGCGCTGCGAAGAGATGTTGCATCTCTGCGTATTTTATCGCATCTACCACGGGGAGTGCTCTAAGGAATTGTTCGAACTAATTCCAGCCGCCTTAATTTCACCATCACACATCGCGACAAAAGTCGCGATACCATCCATACCATCTGGATGATTGGCGGTCCATCACTGTGTGATTTAGAAGATGTTTTCTTCCTCGCACAACTTCCTTGTGCCACCAGCGATTTTTCCGGACCGATATGACTTAGGGACCTTGAAGAAAAGAGCCTTCTCCTTTTTAAAAGGCAGGCAACGCATCTGCAATTCCCCTGGTGTTGCAGTTGTTCATAGGCGGCGGTAGTCACTTACCATCAGGTGAGTTGCATGCTCGTTTGCTCCTCATATAAAAAAAAAACTACTAAATGGATTTTAATGGAACCTTACAATAATATAGCACATACATCATAATAACACATAGGCTATAATTCATAAAGATATTGTGTAAATTGGCCAAATATAACGATGAATGTTAAGTCGGTGGGAAAAAAATCTGTCATCTGCGAGCTATTTTGGCATGCGGTGCAAAAACTGTAAGAGTTACACGAATATAATTTATAGTGGAATTGTTTATGCTAAATAATTCTACAAAAAAGTCCGCGACAGTATATATCTATAATTTATGTGTAAGCCATTATTACCAATATAGTGAACCATAAATACAATAAAATTTGATACTTTATTTCCAATGCACATTTTTTAATAACAAATAGATTTATATCAAAATAAATATCTGCTCTTTAAATTCTAAATATCTCTTTTATCGCTTCTGATATTCAAAGTAGACAAAAATTGTCTTTTAAACTACGGTCAAATATTTTAAAAGTTACGACGATATAAAATTGTGGGGTCCGGTGCGCACATGGCGGTCGGGCACACTGCTGGCGAGGCGAGGTGGGTAAAACATCGCTCATCGCTAAATATGATGCTTACGTATGGCAGACACGTGGGTCTCCAAACTGCGGCCCGCGGGCCAAATCCGGCCCGCCAGTGCCATCAATCAGGCCCGCGACAGCTTAAGACTAGTGTCATCAATCTGGCCCGCGACAGCCAATGTCTTATTGTTGTTACTATTGCTGTGATAAGTTGAAAAAGAAAACACAGAATAATAATTGCTCGGTTTTATTTACTTGCAAGGTAAAACTTAACGCCAGAAATGATGACGCAGAAAACTTAACTTAAGTATCTAAGCTTAAGCATATTAATAACTAACAAATAATTGAAATGAATTCCACTAATCACAGTAAAACAAAAAACACTAATGACATTTATGTAATTGTAATTTTCCACCGACAATAGTTTATAGTTGTGGATGAATTTTACTTGTACCAATTAAAGAGAATTAAGACGCTCATCGGTTAATTTAGATCTGTAAACATTCTTTGGGTACTTCGTCTTGGAAAACGTTTTCTCACACAAGTAAGTAGCACCAAAAACAGAAAACAACCCACGAGCAAATTTATGCAAATTATCAAATTGTACCAGTGGAAGACTCTTATAAAATTCCAACAAAGATGAATTTCGATATTTGTTCTTAATCATATCAATAATTTCCATTTGGCTGAGCCAGCGTTTCAATGTCAAAATCAAAAGGATTTTGAAAAAGCTTAATTTCATTCGCAATGACATCAAATTCTGAGAAACGAGTATCAAAATTTATCTTTAATGCACTCAAAGTTTCGATTGCAAAATCGAAGGGAAATTCAGTCTCTGTAGTGTGGCTGAATATTTCACATGTTTTAAAATGTGTGAAACATTTTTACGTAATTGCGATTGAAATAGTATTATTTTCTGCCTGAAGGATTTGATATTGATGTATAAATCAGGGAGAAGCTGAATTTCTCCTTGCAATCTCAAATTCAGTTCATTCATATGATTTTTCAAATCGACATAGAATGCTAACTTCCACAGCCATTCACTATTTTCTAAATCAGCAAAAGGGCGATGCTTCTCATTCAAAAAAAATTCGATCTCTGCTCGAAGTTCAAAAAAACGGATAAGGACTTTTCCACAACTAAGCCAGCGTACGGCAGTATAATATGGTAAGTCATTTTCTCCAATCTCTTCAATAAACCCGCGGAATTGTCTGTGATTCAGCCCAGTGGATCTGATGAAGTTAACAACTGATATGACTGGTTTTAGAACTTCAGACATGTCCAAACATTTTGCGCACAAGGACTGATAATGAAAGATACAATGTAAGACTAATGGTTTTAAACTACCATCATTTTCTATAGTCTTTGACACAAGTGCAACCACTCCTTTATTTTTACCACACATATTTTTGCCTCCACCATTTGTGATAGATTTCAAATTTTTCCATCGAAGGTTCGTTTTAATTTATTAATGACATTTTCAACTCCCTTAAAATATCTGCCCTAGTTGTAGTGGCGTGAATACTATCAAAATCAAGAAGTTCTTCATACACTTCATAGCTTTTATCTACTTCCCAAAAAAAATCAACACCTAAGCAGTATCTGACACATCCTTTGACTCCTCCAAGGCTAGAGAAAACCACTCAAGATGTCCATTTTTGTCAGACAGTTGAGATGATATATTTTCTGCGATGTCTTGCAGTTTCAGTATTTGCTTTGGTAAACAAAGATTGCTGCGATTTCAGTCCGCGCTTCAAAGCTTCAATTTTTTCCGTCCGGAAACTTCCTGTATATTTGGTGTAATTTTGAAGATGTTTCGATTCATAGTGTCGTTTAATGTTATATTCTTTGAGAACAACTTTGGTTTCATTACAAATTAAACATAGCGCATTATTACTGGACTCAATCACAAAATACTGAAAGTTCCATTTATCTTTGAGCGTTGTGGATTCACTGTCTATTTTTTGCTTCTTTTCCATACTAATAAATCACACATAAAACAATAAGTCAAATCAAAATACTGTTATGCACGGGTGTTACTTTATTTCACAATAGACAGTTTCACTTACTTCGCCTTTCCTATGCAAACTGACTCGCGGTAGCGCCGCTAGTCTTTTTATATACAATTACTTTCTTCTTATATTCTCGAAGTGATTGGAATACACTAGCTAGAACAAGAACTTTCTCGAAACAACGCGGAAATTCCATAATATTTAATTACAACTTATGCCATCTGTTAGTGGGTAACTGAAATAGATAGTAAATAGTACAATTCATAGTATCACTACTCGCCACTAGATGTCGTTAAGTGTCATAATACACAATAGTAATTGAAATGCAAAGAAAGCCTATGTATGCTTAGGTCGCGCACTTTGCGACTAGTCTAGAATTATAGTTAAGGGCAGAAAAATTAAAACTGTTTTGGCCCTTGGAACATACTGAAAAATCATTATGGTCCTAAGACTTCAAAGTTTGGAGACCCCTGGTCTATACTATAACAAAACTCTAACACGACGTCTGTCTGAACAAGCATCACGCAAAAACCCGTGAATCGATTTGGTACTTTCACTGGCAGATAGCTGGTGCAATGAAGAGTAACTAAGGCTACTTTTATTTTAGGGTTCCGTGCAAAATAAATCCACGCGGGCGAAGTCGCCGGGAACAGCTAGTATCTTATATTATTATATCTTACTACCATATTCGAGTATTACAATATTCGCATTATGCTATAGACGCCTAAGATACACAATGAAATTAAAAAACCCTTCCACATTCACTATCGGACAAACGTACGCTCCACGCATTAACTACACTACTTCATATATTATAACATACACAAAACACATACATACACACATTTGTCAGATTACTCATTATTATATCTTACTGGCTGGTACCCGGCGTGTTGCTGCCGCAGAAAAATTATTTGTGGAAATATCGTTTTAAATTTGGAAGGGTTATATTGTTTAATTACGAATGATAATACCTCTTGGTAGAGAGTAATTGTGTTCTGTGGATAATACATTCGTTGGAATTGAATGACATATTATGACTTTCAAATAAATATCTCGGTAAGACACTCGCGCCACCTACTGTAATTTAATTGTGATATGCCTATAACCTTCGCTCAAGTGCAAGCAATAAGTTGACAAAATTTTAGCGCAATCTGATGAACGGCATGGCAGCGTATAAAATACGAACAAACAAAAATTAATTTTTATATATTAGATTATTATACAATTTTCTTTTTTTAATTTTTAGTGTTTAATTTTAATTTTTTATTTAATAATTTATTTCAACTAGTTTAAACTATTATAAGTTAAGTTGTATAAAATAAAGTAGAATGCAATTAAACTGAATTGAAGTTTATAATGAATTTTAATATTGTTTGTGCATAAAGTATGGGAAGGGACTAGCCTCTGACATACAGGATTGGTAGTTCAGGAGCTAGGGCTCAATTGGATCCTGTGTATAATTTTTATTTGTATTATCGTGAGGAAACCTGCAGTCTGAGGCATTAAATATTTCGAGGTCATGTGAAATCCGATAACCACACTAGAGAAGGACTGATCGCTCCATACCTTCTCAGAAATAAGAGCAAGCATGCGCTCAGTAGTGGGACGTATACAGGATTTAACTTTACTTTTACTTTACCTTTACTTTACCTTACCTTTACATTACCTTACTTTTACTTTACTTTTAGGCAGGAACACGTCGACACTTGAAACATATTTGAGACTAGTTTTTTTTTATTAAGATTGATGCAAAATCAATCTTAGAGCACAATCGACTATCAGCCATCTACGTGGAGACAATCACGTAAAGTTAATAAAGGAAATGGAAACTATCGGGCCCGCTGTAGAAGTAGCCGGGAAATTAACTAATTAGTTTCCCTGCTCTCTATAAGGGGAAATAAGGAATCTAACGTCAACGCTCAAGTCGTAACTGTACCTGTTACAGAAATTAAAAATAGAAACTGTAACACGCAAATCGTTCATTCACATAGCCTAGTAGGGCGTTTCGTGAGTGAAGAGATGACGGCTAATAGAGGAGAACGGAAGAAAAAGATATGCTATGCCGGCCGCAAATAACCAGGGTTAAGGGTAGGAATAAGAAAATACTCCAAGAGAGCATTTGGTTTGAAGGTCCCTCGGTGTGCACGGGAAACACATGTTCTTGAAATAAATATAGAAATAGAAACTGTTTTATATTTAATATAGATTATAAATAATACTTATTGAAAGGCCCTCTTATGTTTTGTTTAACACGGTTTCGGAAAGTACCTCTGCCCTAAAAAGAACCAGCAAGAAACCCAGCGGGACATTTAAAAAAAAAGAACAGTTTACAATCATTTAATGTTACACCATTAATAACACAAAACAAATTACTTTGTTGCTTGTTCAACACCGCTACCACAGTTCGGTGGAACGTGTGACCTCCTTACCAAGGCTAGGTTTACGAAGTGTCGATAATCGCAAGTATAAATTATATATTTACACAGGTTGTTCATAGTAACTTTAGAACCAATTTAGTTTCTATTTCAGTATTATATAATACACGGTTCCAGATACATAAGAGATGGTTATATCTTAGTGTTTTGACACAAAAGGTGAAATGGAGTGTTGTTTTCTCCTTGCTATCATGACGCGACAGAAATTTATTATAGTATTATCATTATTATAACACGGTACAGTTGAACATAGGCCTCATAATATCATAATCATAGCTACTACGGACGCGGACTTCTATTTGGCACCTCTCTCACCTTCTTTAGATCTATATTTAGGTATGTATATATGCTTGACGGTTAAGGGTACACTTAATCTTACCCATCTTCGATATGTCGCCAATTTGGTCAATAAACTTTCGTCTAGCTTGCTGTCTTTGCCGTTCACTTCTACAACATAAATTTGCTTTGTCACTCTTTCTCATTAATTTTTTCTACATGAACACACCACACTAGCGAACACACCAAAGAAGCATTATTTTCCTAATCATGGTCACAACATAATCTTGCCTCAACAACATAGGAGTCCCCAAAAGATTTCCTCTTCTTAGTGGGGACTTTACCATAGTCGACTCGCATGCTAGGCAGGCAAGTTGGCAACCGCAGTTTATTTATAATTTCTATAATGATTTCTTATATTTACGCGAAAACTACACATTGAATAAAAATATTTTAATTAAATATTTAATATTTTAATTCCCGCAGTTTCGGGTGCTTTACAGCACCCATGGTCACGGGGGGCACTGAGGTGTTTGACGTCCCGATATCATAGTTGCCCAGCTACCTTCAGTTTTTGAATATTAATTTTATTAATTATTATAATTTCTAGTTTTTATCAAGAAGATGGTGCTGCCCATCTCCTGTTTCAATTTCTCTTTGTCGCCTACTACGACACCCGGGGAGATAGGGAGTAGTGAATTTCTTAAACCACCACTACACAATTAATTATTACGGTTAATCTCAGAAATCTTGGAGAATCGCAGATGTAACAACAACAACGCATCTGCATTTGTCCTTAATCTAGGAAATATAAACGTGTCTATGGGCCACTGCATCCACTTACCATTAGGTGGACTTACCGTCATTTAGATAATTATCAAACGGCGTATTAGCTTAACTAATGATTCGGTGTCGGACTTGGATGTCGACGGGTATTGATTATATAATTATATATTATGAGCGACCCTGGTTAGGTTCTATAAATAAGGCGTTACTTTGATTTAAGATACTCAAAGACCATTGATTTCTTTTTTTTTAAATCATCAAGTTTTCGTATAAAACATAGCCTAGATCCTTCCTGGCATTGCTCTCTATCCGTTCGTAAAGTTTCATCACAATCAGTTTAGTCATTCTGAAGATTAGCCCGGACAGACAGACAGACAGCCAAACAACATTTTCTTATTAATGGTTATTTATGTCTTTATAGCATGCAAATAGACACTCCATTTTATTTATTTCGTATACAGACAGACACTTCCATTTTATTTATATGTATAATATAGTTAGCTTAAGCCGTCTAAGAGTTGGGTTATTAATATTATTAATAATCACGCATCGCTTTTATATTCTACAGGTACTTGCAATTTTCAAAAACGTACTACAGTGGTTGCAACCGATTATAATGGCCCCTAAAATCCTACCATAACACGTCACAATAAAATATTATTAGGGTCGTAATAACAAGAATCTTTCAGCTACGTCGCCAGCCAGGCTAGACTCTTGGACTTATAAGTTGTTGAATGACATGAGCAACTAATAAAGACAAAAGTAATTGGAACAAATGCCATAACAATAATTTTAATAACTAGTAAGTAAGACTTACTGATATGAAAATATTGTTTTTAGCTGACTTCGAGACAAAAAGTAAGTTCTAGATTCATAGAAGGAGGTTCTGTTCATTTAGTAAAATGTTACACGATATCTTCACGGATCAGGAAATGATTTCAATTACGTTTTTTATTAAATAAGCAAAAATACTTCAAGTATATAAAATAGGACCATTTAAATTTGAAGAAAAATTTCCGCCCTTTACAATGGAAAAACAGGGTATGAAATTTTTTTAAGTAACTATAAAGACGGCGTTCTAGTTGTTCCACTGTACCTGATGGTAGGTAACTACCGCCGCCCATGAACAACTGCAGCACCAGGGGAATTGCAGATGCGTTGCCGGTCTTTTAAAAAAAGTAGGTTCTTTTCTTGAAGGTCCCTAAGTCGAATCGGTCCGGAAAAATTGCTGGTGGTATTCGATTTCACAAGGAAGCTGTGCGAGGAAGAAAACTTCTAATTCGCACAGTAGTGAACTGCCAATCATCCAGATGGTACGGATGGTATCGAGACATAACTCGAGACATTCTTGCCGAACTTGAAGTTCTTAAGCAAAGAAATTGTATCTACGGTGAACTTGAGAGCTATTAGAGAATAGTTCGCAACTACATGTTTTTTTAGGGTGACAAAAGAGCACACAGGTCACCTGGTTTCAAGTGGATATTGTGGCCCATAGACAGAGCTATCCTCGGATAAGAATCAAAATGCAGATGCGTTGTCACCCCTGAGGATTATTTATAGCTACAGTATGACAAACTACAGTATGACGCTACCACATAGAAAAGGCAGTTTTAATGAAAACAGAATAAAATATACGTTGGATATATTTAACAAGGATTTATTAGCTTGACCTGCATTTATGTATTTTTTTTAAACTTCTTCAGACGGTCTGTAGTGAATGATCACGTTTTGGTTCCGTAAAACATCACTAGTAACATGCACTGGTTGTATAATGGATGGATGTATGAACTGTAATTAACACGTGTTTCGCCTCTTAACGAGGCATCCTCGGGTGAAGTAGAACCTGCAGTGTCTGACCGCTAAGTACTGACTGAAACACGTGTCGTATTATCGACAGTGGTGTGTCTTTCCTAGTGTAGTAGTGTTAGGAGTAGTATTGCTGGGATTAGTGGTGACGGAAATAATGCACGCAATTGAGGGAGGGCAGGAGGTGCTCTTCAAACTAAGTAAGACAGTATTTTATTTTATTACGCGGATCTTATCTAAGTAATTTTAGTGAAAGCTAATTTCACTGAATGCTTTTTTTTAACGTTGTTATCGAGCGTTCACGCTGCTTAATCACTCTGCTTCAAACTTATTTAATCGTTAATCACTATCGCCGCCAATAAAGTTAAATTGTTCGAAATAAATTGGGGTAGTGGAAATTAAGAACGCAATCGTTGCTAGCTTTCATTAAAGTCCGCGTTAACCTACAGTGGGCGGTTCTGATTCTTTCACATTGATATTATCGGAAATTGGAAGAAAGAAATATTGACGCTTAAAACGACTTGCCTGTAAATTTAGGTTATAAATATATTTAATATAGAATAACGGCGACAAAACGAGCACACAGTCCACCTGATTGTAAGTAAATGCTGTGGCACATAGACATCTACATTTATCCTCGTTTAAGAATCAAAATGCAGATGCGTTGTCACCCCTGAGGACTAATATGGAATACCCCTTTTCTAGTAAAAAGGGTCTCCGGTTCTCTACACTCACCATACGAAACACAACAACATTAAGCTGCTATTTTACGCTAGTATTCTGTGAGAGCGTTATCCCATCCCCGGTAGAGCCAACCCATTCCTGTACAACTATAATATAGCTGCAGTATGGCTCTACCACTACTCTTCGATCTATGTAAATACTCATTACAGCGGGAGAGGCCCATATTCAGGAGTGAAATTTGTCAGGTTAAAGAAAAAGAAGATATTTTAGTTACGTTTATCAGCACCTGCAAATACTTGTCGCAACATTTGTTTTTTTATTTATTTTTTAAACATTACCCCCACACCAGGATTTTATCCTGTATCGTGGGGGCAATTTACATACATAAATTTAACAAGGACATACATCAAGACCCGGAACAATTATTTGTACGCCATACAAATAAAATTGTTCCGTGAGTTAAACCTTAGCTCTGCAACTATCAAGCCGTCATTATATCTTACAAAACTTCTCACAAAGCTTGGAGAGCTCTTTTAGATTTCAATTACATCTTTATGGCCTAAAGTTGTTAAAGCATAGTATTTTTTTAAAAATTGAAGTGACAAGCGAACTCAGAGTCCACCTGATGGTAAGCGGCTACTGTAGTCCGTTCAGTGGCGTCTAACGCCAGCAACCAACTTCAAACAAAGAACGCTGTAGATGCATTGTCAAATCTGAGGACAAGACGGAATGCTTGGCTCTCTAAACAGGTGACGGTATAGCCATAGATTTTACGCCAGACGTAAAATACCTTTGTACTTGCACTTTAGTCGTCAATAAGATAAGCGGTATCATGGCGATTGACGCAAATGCTCCCTTTTTCTCCACTTCAAATGTCTGATGATTTTTAATGCAGCGATGGTTTGGGTGTGTCTAAAATATTACCAGTTATTTTAATAATAATGTCCTCCAGACCGAATTTCGGTCACGGCGGCCAATCTCAACGAAGACTAGACATCTGCGCAGGACAAGATTATAGTGCCAGAGTGTGTGCACGAACACAGGTGCACTTTCTATTCCTTCACTCTCATAGTCCGATGGGACGCCAAGCCGACACACCGGAGAGGGATTAGGCGCAGGACCAACGGCTTTACGTGCTTCCCGAGGCACGGGGGTGAAACACCGTCAACTTCCTGACTCCGAACTGCCACTGAGAATTTCTCAACAGAAAACCCCAATAACTGATTTTGACCCAACCCGGGATTTGAGCCCGGGACCTCATAATCAGCAATCGCGTTTACGATGGCTAGACTAACGTCAACGAGGCAGTCAACTAGTTACTTTAACCAAACAAGAAACTTTATGAAATTTCATTCACAGTAGGTATCAAGTTAGTTGAAATTTCCCCAATGGCTTCGTGCGTGGCCGCACCAAATAAATATCATATTTTAGACCTCGTTACGGTCGTCCATAGTTCGGCAAGAGGAAATGGGAAAAGTTACTTTTGAATGTCATATTTTCGTTATAACTTGCTTTGCGTTTGAGAAACTGTAGTACAGGTAGTCTCAAACTATCGATTCAGTTTCATCAGTTTATCGTTAGGAGAATTACAGATTCGTTAGTTAAGGTTATTAAACAAGTTATATTTACACGGACAGCTTCGTGGCGTAGTGGCTTAGCAATGAGTTGCAGCGTAACTGTTCCGAGTCTGTATGTTTGTTCTTGTGCAAATTATGTTTGTAAACTACCTCCACGATGCAGGAGAAAATTCTAGTGTGGAGGTAACGTTTTTTAATAAGATAACGATAATATGGAGAAACTTGATTCTATGATTAATTTATGTTAAAAAATTATCGATTTGTTTAGCCACTTTACTGCTTTCACATGTAATCATTAGATATCATTTCAGGTTAATAAAAAAATTAATTGCAGTTTTAACTGATTTACCACGTGCTCGCAGATGAAGACAAACATCGTGAGGCCTGCTACCAGCAGTGGGACTATTGAGTGGGGTATTGGGTGTTACTTTACTGACTTTAGTTTATAAAAAAACAATCATTTGTTGAATAAGTTGTTTATTTAAATTAATACGTCGGTCTGTAAAAGTCCTTTAATATATACATCTACGTCAACGGATCTGTAAGCTAAACTAGCAATGGGCTGGCCATATAGCTCGAAGAACCGACAACCGATGGAGAAGAAAGGCAAGAAAGGTTCTCGAGTGGCAGCCTCGTACCGGTAAGCGAAGTATTGAGTGCACTCTTCCTCTCCCGTGTAAGAATATCCACTATCCCATATCACCCCGTGGGTGACAGATGGAAACTACCATGGAGATGAGCAGCATCTTTCTGATAACATCTCAAAATAAATAAAAAACTGCGGTTGCCAATCCGCCTATAGCATCTCCGCCCATTCCCAAAGAAGCAATCTATGAGGGAGGCCTATGTTCAGCGGTGGAATTTTATAGGCTGTAATGGATGTATATTAATGTCTAAGATGAATATGAATGGATAGAAAATTTAGAAGCCAAAGTAACAAACAGCACCAGGTGAAACCAGACTTCAATTAAAAGCGAAACATAAACATTTCGGCGTACACAAAAGCGTGAAAAACAAACAAAATAGCAGTTTGTTCTGGTCGCAGCGTTTACAAATTACGAAAATATTGTCTTACACTTGTATTTGTGTTTAAGGTTTAATTTAACTTTTAGAACAAACAGTGTAACGATATTTTATGAGCTTCATGTACAAAATTATTTCTTATGTTTACGCGAACACTACACATTTCATAAACAACACAACATTGTCTTACAACCTGTATTTGTGTTTAAGGTTTAATTTAACTTTTAGAACAAACAGTGTAACGATATTCTGTGAGCTTCATGTACAAAATTATTTCTTATGTTTACGCGAACACTACACATTTCATAAAAACTAGTTTTACGGATTTTATCGCGTATTTAACTTATTTTATATTCTCGGCGTTTCGAGTACCTTACAGCGCCCATGGCAACCATGTTCGCAAGGCTATTGAAATCAAAAAAAACATCCTAATTTCAACAGAGAAGATGGCTGGGTGCTACCATCTGCTTGGGATCCTATAATTAACAAAATTAAATACAAACCCAAGCATACAATAGCAAGACTTCAAGACACTATAAACTCATTCTGCGTGGATTTATCAGTCGTGGTTAACTATGACATTAGGTCGTCGAACACCTCAGTCCCCCCCCCCCTCTCCTCCACCGTGCCATAGGTGAGTGGAAGATTATTAGCCCTCATTGAGAAACTATGTTTGCAAAATATTGAGCGTACTAGTCCAGGAAAAATCGGCACATGAGTACGAAAACTATTCCTACTAATTTTTTTTGCGATTCCCTTCAAATTATCCTACTGATATAAATGCATGTTGCTATGGGGCAACTCGGCGCCATATTGTTAAAACCGATTTTTTTTCCAATTGCAAGGAATTGTTATTTTCAAACGGGGCAATTTTTTTTAAATTTTTTGATGAAATACGTGTCGCTTGTGTCTGTTCCTAGTATTTAGAGAGTGAATATCACTTATTTTATTAAAACTTCTTATATTTTTTGTACATACTTACACATTTTCGTAAATATATTGAGAGGCCATGCCCATAAAATACTCAGACACTGCCTTACATCTGGCTACCTATTGTGGAAGGAGAGTTCTACAAGCAAGTAGATGGTGTGGCGAGGGGCTCACCTGTATCTCCCATTGTCGCCGATATATTCATGGAAGACTTTGAGGAAAAGCCCTACTTACTTCTCCCGTAAATCAAGATTCTACAAGCGGTACGTAGACGACACTTTCACATTCTACCTTTAGATAAAAACTGCATTTTAGACCATCTTAACTCCATAAATTCTAAAATTCAGTTCACAATGGAGTTAGGCAAACAACTCTTTAACTTTTCTAGATGTATTAGTAATTGGAATCTGATAACACCTTGAGCCACACTGTATAGAAAAAGACCCATACAGATAGATATTTAAACGGTGACTCTAATCACCATCCTTCACAGTTAGCTACCGTGGGTAAATCTTTGTTTCAGAGAGCACGAGGATCTGTGACAGTAAACACCTGGCCGCCGAGCAACACGTCAAGCAAGTTTTGCACGACAATAAGCTTCGGGTCCCGCCTACGTCACAGTGAACGAGTGAAGCCGGCCACAGTCGAGCGAGTGCCTGCTGTACTGCCATATGTCAGAGGTGTCACTGACAAGATTGGCTACAGCGTGCTTCCATTAAAACATACTTCAAGCCGCCGATGAAAATTAGTCAGTTTTACCATCAGTCAAGTGTAATGTACCTCTGCAAGATGCAGGGTGTAAAAGCTTGATTGTGAATGTAGTCTCTCTTATATAGGACAAACTAAAAGATCAATAAAACCGCGTTAAAGAACACATAGCTGATGTGAAGAATCGACGCTCCGGAAGTCTGCAGTCTGTGAACATGTACAGGATCGCCTCCGTAACATTAGATTTGATAGACCACAAATCCTCGCTAAAGAACACCGATTGCTTACAAGGATGATTCATGAGGCTATTGAAATCAAAAACATCCTAATTTCAATAGAGAAGATGGCTGGGTGCTACCATCTGCTTTTGATCCTATAATTAACAAAATTAAATCCCACAAGCATACAACTGCAAGACTTCAAGATACTGTAAGTTCATACCGTAGATCGGAACAAAATTAATAATTTTTAATCTGGAGGTAACCGTGGTTAACTATGACATTGGGACGTCAAATACCTCAGTCCCCCGTGACCATGGGTGCTGTAAAGTACTCGAAACGTCGGGAATATAAAATTAGTTAAAATACATGATAAAATCCGTAAAACTAGTTTTATTTAAATGTAAAGTTTTTGTTACACAATGTCAGTTAATTGAGAAATATTTTTAATAACGCAATAACACAATGCGTCAGTGGTTTGATTTTTAATTTTTGCTTTATAACTCTTTTTAAATTTTTCTACTTTTACTTATATTTATAGTTTGGTTAAAATATAACTAATAGTACGGAAGGAAAAACATTGAGTATACATTTTCCTAAGAAATTATCGTCCCCGCTATGAAATCTGTCAAATATTTTACCTCATTGTAAAGTGGCGCCGCCCTGGTGGCAGAAAAAGTCGTGGACGTCGTCATTAGAAAATAAAATTCTAAAACCATAGGCCATTACTAAAGTAGCCTATAACGCTACAATACAAACAATTAATACTGAATGGAAACTAAAATTTATCAAAGAACCAAGTGGCATGCCTTGCACAGAAAAGCTCTACGCAAGCAGTTGGCACGTGCTTATAGAACGTCGTTCGCCACTGCTACACGCGCACTACCGAACTAAAATCTTCAATGAACCGATGTACTAACATCATTTCTTGATCAGAACTTTTGATTGTAAAAACACCAATTTTACAGAGTGATGTTTTTAAAAACCTGAAGATTATCCATATTACTTTTTGACTAATTTCGAATAAAAAACGAAAGAATCGACATTATTAATAAACAAATAGCATAAATATAAAATATAGTAAACTTTAAAAGAAAAAGTAAACCGTCTTCAAAAATTGCCGGTGCTAAGACATAGTGTATAGATGAATTAAAACCCCGACTTCAGAATTCTAAAATATAATATTCTAACCAATAACTATAACTAGTTCTTTGAAGTCGGCTCTTATTTTTTTAAAGTTATTTTTTTTACTCTATTGTGTCTAAATATATGAATTAAGGATTTCATCCCCTATTTTGCCACTCTTAGGAGTGGAATTTTGTCTCCAAATTTATATAGAACTACCCCTGGAGTATATTATATTTAATAAAAAGGAATTATCAACTGCAGATTCGATTCGCCTGCCAAGCATGACTGACAACAATAGTAAAATATCATAGAATACTATAATACATACATAGTAAAATCCCCACTATGAGGCAATATATGGAGGAGGCCTAGTTTCAGCAGTGAATTTTTAATAGATAGGCTGTAATTAATAAATAATGAATGAATTCACTATATATTACAAGTGTGGTTGTGAACGACAGGTTATACATACAGTATGTTCGAATTGTAATTGCGTTACGCTGAATGTGCAGTGCGTTACGCTGTTTCATTGTTATTAATGATTAATTGCGTAAGCAAGAGAGCAAGTTGGACGTTATTTTTCTCCTTTATCTTTATCGACACGTTATAATAATAAAATAATGTCCTCCAGAACGAAATTCTGTCACGGTTGCCAATCTTAACGGAGATTAGCTATCTACTCATGACAGGATTATAGTGCCGAAGTGTATGCGCAAGTACAGGTAGATTTTATATTCCCACAACTCTCATAGTCCGATGGGACGGCAATCCGACACAGTTGGAGAGAGATCAGGCGCAGGACCTTCGACTTTCGTGATTTCTAAGGCACGAGAGTGAAATACCGCCAACTTCCTAACTCCGGGCTGCTTCTAGGATTCTTGACAGAAAAACCCAATAACTGATTTTGACCTGACCTAACATTCGAACCCAGGACCTCATGAACAGCAACCGCGTTTACGACCATTATACCAAAGAGGCAGTCAACTGTAATAGTCCACTGCTGCATGGTCCACTTCCGTTGTAGGTATTATTTGCTTTATCACGTTTGGCAGGCGGATAGCAGACCGTCGCCATTTTGAGTATTTGGGTTTTAAATGTATCTCCATCAGGTATGACATATTTCTAGCTGGTGAGACTCCTTTTTTGTCTAGGAATTCGTTTCCGTAGGTACAATCTTTTTTATAGGAGAGGGGCAAACGAGCATGCGGCTCACCTGATGGTAGTGATTACCGCCGCCCATGAACAACTGCAACACCAGGGGTTGCAGATGCGTTGCCGACCTTTAAGAAGGAGCAGGCTCTTTTCTTGAAGGTCCCTAAGTCGTATCGGTCCGGAAAAATCGCTGGTGGTAATCGATTCCACAGGAAGTTGTGCGAGGAAGAAAACTTCTTCTAAATCGCACAGTGGTGGACCGCCAATCATCCAGATGGTATGGAACTCGAGTTCTGTCGCGATGTGCGATGGTGAAATTGAGCGGCTGGAATTAGTCCGAACAATTCCTCAGAGCACTCCCGTGGTACATGCGATAAAATACGCAAAGAGATGCAACATCTCTACGCAGTGCCAGTGAGTCAAGCCGATCGGACAGAACTCGGTCGTCGACGATTCGAGCTGCTCTGCGCTGGATGCGGTCAAGTGGAAGGAGATGGCACTGGGGCCCCTGCCCAGAGATGGAACAGTATTCCATGTGGGGCCGAACTTGCGCCTTGTAAAGTTGCAAGCGGTGTGCCGGCATGAAATACTGTCCGCTCTGAGCACGCCAAGCTTTTAGAGGCCATTTGGCCTTCTCTTCCAAGTGACCATGAAACTGTACGTCACTCGATATGTCGACCCCGAGGATTCCAATACTGGCTGAGGCAACAAGGTGAGTGCCCTGAAACTGAGGAGATACGACAAAGGGGTTCTTTTTCGCGCAAATTTGTGTCTTCTGGAGATTGAACTGAACTAGATTTAGTCGCCCCAGTCTGAGACTTTGTTCAACAAAGTCTCGACTTCGACACAAGTTTGTTCCGGTACTCAGTGACGTTTTCGAGAAATATTGGCACGGCCGGTGTGTAAAAGCATCACCAGTGCTGTCGTCTGCATAGCAATGAATGTTACCAGTTTGCAACATATCATTGATATGCAGAAAAACAACGTTGGTGATAACACGCAGCAACTTTGGAACACCAGCGTTAATGGGCTTGTAATCGGGCAGCCCATCTACTACGACCTTGATGCTCCGATCTGCGAAAACTAGTGATCCAATTGCACAATTTCTCGGGAAGCCCATAGGAAGGGGCTTCGAAAGAAGCGCTTTGTGAAAAACCGATCGAAGGCCTCCTTACGTCAAACTAACGGCCAACGCCTCTCCCTTGGACTCCACTGCCTTCGCCCATCTATGAGTTAGGTAACCTAGAAGATCACCAGCTGAGCGACCTCGACGGAAACCGTACTGGCGGTCACTAATCAGCTGGCGATCCTCAGGTACCACATGAGCTGGCAGTTGGTAACAGTTTCCATTACTTTGGAGAACAAGGAGGTAATAGCGATAGGCCTGTAGTTGGACGGATCTGAGCGGTCGCCTTTTTGAGGATCAGGTGCACAAAGCTGCCTTCCATGAGTTCGGGACTACGCCTAGGGAGTAGAGTACCGGAAAGACGCGTTAAAACCGGTGCCAACTCCGAGCACACGTCTTCAGCACAATAGGTGGGACTCCATCAGGCCCACTCGACTTGTTGACGTCCAGGGAAAGTGCTTTACGCACCGAGCGCTGTAATAACAGCACATGGAGCACTCACACCGCGGGATGGTAGGCGGTATGTTCCCCGTCATCAAGAGTCGAGTTGGAAGCAAAGAGAGCCTAGCAGATCGGCTTCTTTGCGTCATGGGCCAGTGAGTCGTCCACCCTGTGCAGAGATGGCGAGATGGCTTACAAGTTCCTGGACAGCAACGAGAGACCAGAATGCACGTGTTCGTGAGGAGGCGAACTAGTTTCTCGCCAATTCTGCCGATGCTCTGACTTTGCCTTAGCAATGACACTTTTGAAGGACCTGGAGGCGGATTATACTTCTTTTTAAGAGCGCTGTTGTTTACATCCCGGGACGTTGATGCGTCAGCCCAGGCCCGGTAACACTTCACTTATAGCGTGATGCAACTTTACAGAACGACCAAACCATGGCTGAGTTCTGCCTTCGATAGGCACCACAGATGATGGAATAAATAATTCCATTCCCTGAAGTACCACATCAGTGACAGAATCAGCAACAACGTTGGGATCATCCGGCGAGAAGCAAACCGTCCCCATGGATAGGATGCAAAAAGACCGCATCCCATCCCAATCGGCTGACCTATAGTGCCAAACACGGCGGCGAGCTGCAGATCGCAACTGCGATGGAAGCGTGAGTGGCACCGTGCTCGGATCAGACAATGGTCCGAAGAGCCAAGAGGGCGACGGAGACCTGATATCCGTCCGGATGAGAGGTCAGCAGAAGGTCCAACAGGAAGGTACATGGTCTTCCACATCTGGGATCCGCGTAGGCGAAGTAACCAGTTGTGTCAGACCACATGCCAAGGCAAAGTCATAAACAGATCTACCCGCATGATCGGTTAAACGGGAACCAAGCCATTCAGCGTGGTGGGCGTTAAAATCACCGAGCATCACGATCTCTGCGGAAGGGACCTGTTGTAGCACAGGTCTGCAGCCATTTGGACGTGGTCGATGAGTCGGTCTGTGTCGGCATTACCGCTATGGGACTATAGAGGCACCCGTAGACGCGAGGATGGTCGTCGCTGTCTACGCGCAGCCATAGGATGGACAGGTCCGTACCTTCAAGACTGCCGAGGCGTCGATAACAGATGTCCTCTCTGACGTACACGCAAACTCCAGCCGGGGCACAAAAGGTGTTCAATTTGTACCCCGGGCAGGAGAGATCGATATCAGCCGGAGAGCACCTGTGTCTCGATTAAAAAACAGGCCGGCTTTGCCGTCTCCAGATGGTGGTGGACGGCGTTAAGGTTTGAATAAGTCCCTGATATTGCAGAAATCACGGAAAGCGTAGCAGAGGTTGCCTTTGTCTTTTGCTCCGCTTGCCCCGAGCAGGTTTCGTCTTGAGCGGAATTCGCCCCAGACATGCGGGCAGCCTGAGCACCACGCTCAAAAAGTAGGTGCATGGGCGTGGATGCTCAGCGAGGATTCTCCAGGGATGCTGGTACCCTCCTGGGGTAGTCTTCTGTTTAATTCCACTACTATGTTGATTGGGGGATTGGGCCTCCGGCCACCTGCACTCACCAGGCGAAATGCAGTAAACCTCTACTTCACGCTGGTATTCTTGAGGTCGTGGTACCACCCCAGTTTGAGCGGCCATCCATGCGACAGCAAAAGCTGCCGCGTGACTCTACCATAGCTCTCTCTTACCTATGTCTACCAACAAAAGGCAGCGCTTGCACTGCTGTGTTCCGTTCTGAAGGGTACAGAGAGCACTCCATCTTAGTCCTCAAAAAAACGCATCGGTAGCCTTCTTTGTTTGAAGTTGGTTGCAGGTATGCGAGTACTGCAGTAGTTATTTACTATCCGTGGTGGACTGTTAGTACTTTTGTCACTTCAGTTTTACAAAAAAAAAATATTTTGAAGTAAACATATTTTAACAATAAAACTAAGTAATAAATATACCTAATTTTTACCTGACTTTTTTGTCGCCTAAAGCGTAATTTCTTTTACTTTAAAATAAATACAAAACTTTATATCATACATACATAGAACTGAATGCTTCCGTATCCTCAATCGAGCTATGAAACTGTAGAAAACTACGTGTGCAGCAAGTTCTAACAAGATACTATTCCTTTAGTTAGCTAAGATCGACATTAAGTCTTGTAAAAGTTCAGTACAAGTTAACGGACATTTCTTGACTCACCTACGGTTTGTGAGAGCTTTTTTATTTGAAGATCTTTGAAATTTTATTGGACGACGCGTTAAGTTTACCAGCTGTGTTACTTTGCTGAAAATATTACGTGCTTAGTAAGTTAATGGTTTGTTTTCTTTAAAGTGAGCAAAATTGATCAATTTATGTAAGTAACTATTTAATACCTTAAACAAAATGAGTGATGCCTACAATTTTAGTAAACGCATTTAATCTAGACTTGCTGTTCCAAAATACATTTAGTGACATAAATTATGTCAAAATGCTTTGTATGCGCATGCCTTAAGGGATAAGGGGGCGCATGCGGCGAGTGGCCGCTGAAAGACGCGCCTAACTAAGGCTTATTGAACATTAGAGGGAGGCTTGGCCTGAGCCGCCAAGAGGCAGTCTAGGTCGGCCGAAAGCTTGTTGAGGGGGTCCGAGAGAGAGTTTCTCGGTCTGCGGACTCGATAGCGAGAGGAAGTGGGGCTGCGTGGGCTGCCTCACGAATTAAATGATTAGAGTGAGACTCTGAGGCTTTGAAGAAGTTCTCAGAGAGTGTTTTTAGAAATTGCTGGACTGTGGGGAGCTCTAAGTCTCGATGGAGGTCGGCGTTACGGACGAACCAGGGTACGTTCGTAGCCCGACGACAAAAAAGGTTTTGAACAACTTAAGTTTGTTCAGGGTTTTAGGGTTAGCGTGAGCAAAAATGGGGGCCGTGTAAGACATTACGGGTCGTATACAGACCTTATAAAGGGTCCGCTTGTTGCGGAGGGACATTTTACTGTGTCGGCCCAACATACTGTTGAGCCTACCCAGATAAAATCGCGCGTTTCGAGTTACTCTCTTAACATGAGGCTCGAAAGTGAGCCTCGTGTCAAGGGTGACATCTAATTATTTGGCGGACGTAGCATACGGATTGGCGGAGTGATAGTAGGGCGGCGTCGTTTATGTTCGAAGTGAACGGCGGAGCTCTTCTCCGGGTTCACATCGATGCGCCATTTTTGGAACCAAGCTCCTAAGTCATTAACTGACTTTTGGATCTTGTTCCGTATAAAGGGTAGTGATGTGCCTTTGCAGTAGAGGGCAGTGTCGTCTGCAAAGAGGAAGAGCTGAACACTATTCGACGGGATGGAAATGTCGTTGGTGTACAGGATATATAGGAGGGGCAAGTACGGAGCCCTGAGGGACACCAGCTTTGATTTGGCGCGAAGAGGAGGCGTGCTTCGTGTCTGAAACGAAAGGTACGGTCCTTCAAGTAGGAGGCCAACAAAGCCGATCAGGAGACCTATTTTGTGTGGTTTGTAGATAAGGCCTTCGTGCCTTATCGTTTCGTGCCTCTATCAAACGCTTTCGCTATGTCGAAGAAGACCGCGATGGTCTTATGACGGCGAGGATAAAAACCGCTGAGGATGTATTCCACAATACGGTGAACTTGTTGGGGACAAGAGTGTTTCGCTCGGAAACCAAATTGGTGAGGAATAACAAGAGGGTCACCGTCTGTGGGAAACAGATGGCGCCTCATGCGAGTGAGGATGACTCGTTCAAATAGTTTGCCCATGGCCTTGAGGAGGCTGATGGGACGATAACTGGTAGGGAGGTTTTGAGGCTTTCCTGGCTTGGGGATACCAATGACAGTTGCCTCTTTCCACGTGGTGGGAAAGTAACTAAGGTTGAAGCAGGCGTTGAAGATATTAGCTAAAAGGGTTAACACCTGCTCAGTAAAATGTTTAAGGACTTGGTTGGAGATGCCATCCGCGCCCGGAGCCTTTTTGAGCTTCAGTCCTTTGATGAGGGATGAGATCTCGTCATTGGACACAGTGATAGGGTCAGAGGCTGTGGGGGTTGAGTTGCGGCGGCGGACCTCATCCTCCACTGTCTGGATGAGGGAGGGGTCTGTGGGTTGAGAGCTGGGAGAGCATTGAGCAGCGATGCTGTCTGCGAAGCACTCAGCTTTTTCCTCGTCCTCGAAAGCAATAGTGCCGTCGGGGCGAGAGAGAGGGGGAGTATAAGTGATAGCGTCTATGCAGAGGGCTCTTGCCATCTGCTAGTACGCTGTATGAGAGGGAGAGATATTCTCCATGAGATTACTCTTTTTGAGGTCTCGAAGTTCGGAAGGCGTGAACGGACTTCTCGTTGAAGACGATTGGCGTACGTCTATATTCAGGGTTGGATAGTGCTACTCTCCGGAGCAGCTCTCTTGGCTTTATTAGGTTGCTAATATGTAAGAGAACCATTATTATTGTAACCGGGACGACCCTTCATTCTCCTTAAGGGAGGATGTTATAAGGGTGGAGAGAATCGACCGCGGTGTTGATTTTTCGGTACTGTCGAATGAGTCCGAAGAAGGGGATGGAGTCCGGAGGTCCAAAGCTGTGGCTAGGGACGTCTTGAAGCCTTCCAGTTAGTGAAGGTTTTCGTGGAGGAGGTTGGGGAAGGTGGCTGATGGCCGTATGAGGGTGACAGGTGGTCGGATCGAAGATCGTCAAGGTCTCGATTGACCTGAGGTTGAGAGAGACTTCTTTTGCTATTGCAAAGTCTAATACGTCAGGAGCGTGGTCGGTGTTGTCGGGATAGTGAGTGACACCGAGGGGGCTGAGAACAGTAAGGTTGAGAGACTGCGTGATATCAAGCAGTTTCTTGTCACTATGAGTAGTAGTAAGACAAGTCCAATCAGTATGCTTGGAGTTAAAATCTCCAAACATAATAACTGAATTGCCTAACGCAAGGATGGCCTCTAAATCTTTTTTGAGGGGGAGAGTTCCACTAGGGATATAACAGGAGGCTATAACGATGGACGGATGTCCAGTCAAGGCCAGCCTGCATATCGTGGCTTCCATATTGGTAAGCGGCGGAGTGGAGATGTGGGAGTAATGTAGTATCTTCTTATAGTAAATGGCATTGCCGCCGCCTTTGCGGTCAGGTCTGTCATTTCGAAGAAGATAATACTTTTTGATGGAGAAGCCTTTGAGGTTGTGAGGTCTAAGGTGGGTCTCCTGGAGGAGAAGGAGGTCGGCTTCGCGATCTCGAAGGAAGCTTAAACTCGGGGAGGTTATTTCGCAAACCGCGAGTATTGAAAGAAACGAGCGATAAGCCCTTAAGCTTAATACGTCCATGGGACTTTGGGAGGGCAGAGTGCTCTGTCATTTTTAAGTTAAGTTAAATTAATTTAACTTAACTTACAATGAGCACAAGAGGTTGTGGTGCTCCGCTAGAGCGAGGAGACGGTCCTGAGGGGACCTAGCAGCACGCAGTTTGCGCGCTAGTATGGCGATCTCGCCAATTTCGATGCTCCGAATAGTGGCATACACCGTATTCAGGTCATCAACCATTGAGGGTTGCGCCTGTTGAGGAGCGGAGGAAGTCCGCGGGGGGTCGGCCATTTTGGGGCCCCAGGGAGGTGGTGGCTGCGTGGGACGAGAAAGCCCGGAGGAGTCGGATGGGGCCCAAAGGGGCTAGGGGACCCTGAGAGGCGTGGGGCCCTGGGGGCCTGGGAAGAGCCCTGAAGGGGCATTCTTGACGGGAGCGCCGAGAATGTATTTTCATTAACCGGCGGCGGAGCTGGTTTGTTTAGACGGGGACGAGGCGCGAGGGCATCCTGTAGTTGGCCGGGTGGCCAGGTTGCTCGCAAAGGACGCAAGCTGGCGGGATTCGGCGTCAGTGGGCCGAGGCACTCTTTCGAGTGATGAGGATCTAGGCACTTAACGCACCTGGGGCGGGGGATGTCCTCGTTGGCGAGTTCGATTGGGATACCGCGGATAACGGCCCTGACTTTACGCTCTTCTGGGAGGCGTGCGTGTATGACACACGCTCGTGTGGCCTGGTAAGTCGGCGAAAGTCGTCGATGGACTGGGGGATTATTTTGATGGCTTCACCAAGGTTGGTGGCCTGATCATAATTGATTTTCGTGTCGTAACAGATTTTCGACAGTCGGGTATATTGAGCCTTGTCTCTAAGGAAGACAGGGGGTGGGACCTGTTTTTTGGCGAGGGTCGCGGCGCAGCGAGCTACTGGCTTGGAGGGCGGAGGGAGGTTGAGTGGCAGTGAGGGTACTGCGGCAGCGGCGGGGGCTGCGGAGGTGGAGGCAGCAGTGGGAGCTGCGGGGGTGAGTGCAACGGCGGGGGCTGCGGGGGTGGCGGCAGGGGCTGCCGGGACGGGGGAGCGGTTTTTAGCGGCGCGTTTCGGACCCCGCTTAGACTTCACTACAGTGAAGGGGGTCTCATCAGTCATTGTTCCATCGGAGTCCGTGGAACTACTGCTGGATGTATAGCCGGTATGGGTATGTAAAATGGTAAAAGTTCTTACGGGTCACCTGTACTAATGGTGTCCCTCAGGGCTCGATTCTCGGCCCATTCCTATTTCTGGTATATATTATTGACCTTCCTTGTAGGGATAATCATGATATAGTATTATTTGCTGATGATACTTCCTTGATTTTTAAACTTAAACGTCAATCATTTAAATGTGACGAAGTGAATAATGCTATATCAAAATTAGTGCATTGGTTTAACGTTAATCTACATTTAAACGGAAATAAAACTAAATGTATTAAATTTACAACAACTAATGTTAAAATCTGGGTACCAATGTGTTTTAAATGGGAAGAACTGAGCCTGTTGAATCCACTGTTTTCTTGGCATCTCTCGACGCAAAGCTTCAGTGGGGCCCCATATATCCAAACTAGCAAGCAGACTAAGTTCTGCAGCCTATGCTGTAAAAGATTAGAGGTCTCACTAGTGTCGAGACAGCTAGACTAGTTTATTTCAGTTATTTCCATAGCATAATGTCTTATGGGATTTTGCTGTGAAATGCAACTGATTCAGAAACTATTTTTGTTTACAGAAGAGGCCATTAGAGCTATTTACAACCTAAAACGAGAGAGTCTCTTAGAGATAAATTTAAAGAAATAAATATATTAACTTTGGCCTCTCAGTATATTTACGAAAATTTAATGTATGTTCACAAAACAAAGGTAGTTTTAGTAAAAAGTGATATACATTCTGTAAACACTGGAACAAACACAAGCTAGTGATACCAGTTTCTCGACTCCACAGAGTCAGTAATTCATTCTTGGGGCAATGTATACGCTTATTACAACAAGGTCCCGGAAAGTGTACAGGCTCTCTCTATTACCAAGTTTAAATGTTTTGTTAAGCTGAAATTATAAAAGGGTTATTATAGTATAAATGAATATATGATTGATAATAACCCTGGGAATGAGTGGTCGCTACCAAGCAGTTTCTAAAATAAATTTTGTACTTAAATAGTTTGTACAACCATTAATAAAACTTACTTTAAAAAAAGTCCCGCTGGGTTTCTTGCTGGTTCTTCCCAGGACAGAGGTTTTCAGAACCAGTGGTAAAGTAAAAATGACTTTCAATAAGAATTACACATGTAATCTATATTGAATAAAAATTATTCTATTCTATTCTATTCTATTCTATTCTGGGTGACGGACCTCTTCCGGGAGGACGCGGAGTCTGAGCACGAGCACTCCATGTCAGAGTTGTGGGACGCGGGCGAGTTGGTCTGCGGGGCAGCCGTGGGGGCGACGGGGGCCGGAGGAGTACATGCCTGAGGGGCAAGGGAGGCTTGGACTGCGGCGAGGGCCGTCTCATCCAGATTAATGCCCAGACCAAGAGATTCGTTCAGGGCGGCTACTATTGACCTAATAAGGTCCTGTGTGAACATGTTGGGGGGGGGAGCGACGTTCTAAGAAACAGTAAGGGGGGGATCCCTGTTCTCAAAAGAACAGGGGCTTGTTCTGAAAAGAACAAGTGACGTGACTTTCCAAGAAACAGTAAACACAGTAATAACAATAACAATAACAGAAAAATAACAGAAAAAATTACAAAAAAAAACAATAACAATAAGCGGTCAAAACCTCCCTGTCAGGGGGCAGGGGCAAGAACGGTTAGCAAACTAACCGAGGCGACTGCGCTGTATAGCGTGAGCAGGATAGCGGAGGCGCGAGAGCGAGAGGCACTCAACGTACGGGGACAAGAGCGCGGGCAGCTGACACGACCGCTCGAGAGCGGTGGCGCAAGCGGAATGGTTTGCGCGCGCGTTTTTTTTTTGCGCCCAATGCAAGGACACCCTCCGGTAGCGGGGGAGGGAGGTGGTGAATGCTCCTAGCATACCACGCAGCCGGCTGGGTGGTTATGTGGGACTCACTGATGCCTACCCACTAAACACCACCTTGGGACCGACATTATCCGAAGGCTCTACTGTCGTATCTGAGACGACCTCTCTCGGAGAGGGAGGCGTGGGGCACAACCGTCCGGGACGGAGGCGTGGATCAACCAACACAGCCACAAAGTGCGGCGGTGCTGGGAGATGGTGGAATCGATCGGGACGGGACGGGACTGACGTTCTATTCCAGGAAACTGTGCCGAACGAGGGAGAAGACCTGTACGGGGACTGGTGCTCGGTCGGCGGCGGACCCCGCAAGCGCACGACCGCACGGGGGCGACGGCGTAAGCGGAATGGGATGACACTGGTGCGCGCGCGTCGGCCTGCACACTTTTATAGCCCCGTCCAGCAACGCAGCTACGAAAAGCTATCTACGAGTCTTACGCCGGCAAATGGAGCGCGACATATAATAGTTGTACATAATATTTTATTGATTAATCTTCGTTTGTCAAAATGTATAAATTCTAATTGGCTAAGTAAATAAAAGATATTACTATTGGTATACTAAGGATGTAGCCGGGAATATAAATATAGGCAGGGTTCACTAAATAAACACCTTCATTCGCCTGCACATAGTAAGGCATATCTAGAAAAATAGTTTCATTCCTCCGCTCCTAGACCACTCGAAGTCTGTTAATAGTGGACCCATTCACCACTATTACAGCTTATAATTATTTAATATTAATAGGTATGTGCAAAATCTCTACCTGTTTTAGTGTTATAAACATGTCGAAACGCCTTTACTTATAATCTATCTATATAAACTACATAATCTTGGTACTTTATTGGTAACCAGATTCCTGACCTATAAAATTATTTAGGTTTAGAATTTAAAAAAAAATCATACTTGTTCTAATTTATATAATGTATATATGCGAGGTCGCATGGATATGAAGGGGAGATAAGACTTCCAAAGCCAAGTTCAATGTTTTTCTGAGACGTGAAAGCTGTGTAAGGTATATAAAGAGAACATTAATTAGGTTGAGTGAAAATCGTTACGCAAGATCGCTGCAAATATCGCAATTCAATATACGCTGACTCTCCTGCTCCATGTTAAACTGTGGACTTTAATGGGCAGGCGATGAACAAGAAGATTTCGATTTACTTATACTGATTACCATTTTTTCTTTTTGTCGGTAATTAATAATTAAACTCTTTAAACCGGAACACAGCATACTTGTGACGGCTAGGTTTTGAGGTAGGGATAGAAGAATTAATTAAATTAGAATGTCACAGAATAGTAGTTTTATTTAGCTAATTAATAACAACAATTAGTTGGTCACGGCTAGGTTGGGGTTACGGGTCTACGTCTCACTCGCACTGTCGTTTGCACTTATAAGTACATTCACTTTAATAATATTAAGTTATTTATTATAACTAACAATATTAGATATTTTATTATACTTTATGAGGAAATAGTTAAGACGGTGGTATCTACACAGATGAACTCCTAGGCAGAAAAGGAATCCTATCGCATCTTATATTAATATATAAGAAATATTTCACGCAGTTACTTGCATTGTATGTACTCTAAAAAATCAACATAATACCTATACATAAAACCTCTCTGCCCCGCTTTACCCATCACACGGGAGGATAACACATCATAACTACGTTAATGCGATTCGCTCGAGCGTTCCTCTCTTAATCGAACGCTTTTGGGCTCGCCAATTTAATAATTCGCCATAAAGAGGAGTCGAGTCTGTGACGGAATACGTAATAGGAACGTGTCATTCTTTACGTTGTCGAATAAAACGTGAAAGTATTAATAAATATTTTAATATTTCACGCTGTAAAGCTATATTATGGTTGTAGCACGAATGGGCCAGCTCGGCCGGGGAAGGACCGCTCTCACAGAATACCAGCGTAAAATAGCAGCTTAATTTTACCGTTACAGCGTGTTAAAGTCTACTGCTGGACATAGGCCTTCTCCATAGATTGCCTCTTAGCAATGCTCAAAGCGGGTTGGCAAACGCAGTTTTTAGGGTTCCATACCCAAAGGGTAACCAACGGGACCATATTGCTAAGCCTCCGCTGTCCGTCCGTCCATCCGTCCGTCTGTCAGCAGCGGGCTGTATCTCATGATCCATAATAGGTAGACAGTTGAAATTTTCACAGAATCTGTTGCCGCTATAACAACTAATAAAAATTAAAATAAATTAAAAATTGTTAGGGGCTCCCCCTACTAGAAACTCGTATTACGATGGTACGGAACACTTCATGCACGAGTCCGACTCGCACTTGGCCGGTTATTTATTTTTATTTTTAGTCGTTATTAGGAAGACGCTGCTGCCCATCTCCTGATTTGTTTCTGTCGCCCTTACGACACCCACGGGATGACATGGGGTAGTGGATATTCTTACACCGCCACTACATAATACTAAATAAACATAATACTTACGGAAAATATTTTTTTGTTTACCATTGGTTCAGAAAACACCTTTGTTCCGGAAAGAACTAGCAAGAAACACAGCGGGAGTTTTGTTAAACATAAAATTTTACGATATTGGTATACAATAGTTTTATATGAATTATAATAGAACCATCATGGCAGTGATCTCTTCATTTCTAGAGGTTATTTTCACTCATCAATTCCATAATATTATAATAACCTTTTTCTATAGAGTTTTATGAAATCTTTCAACTTGTTAATTGACAAAAATTTTACATTTTCTGAAAGATTGTGGGTAAAATAAATCTGTTTAAACATTGGTGAGTCTTCTACTCTTTCTTATAGCATATGTTGCAGAACTAAGTCTGCTTGCTAATTAAGTATACCCTCAAATCCAGTGGCAAACCGAAACTTAAAGTTATAATTATCCCGCAAACGACTACAAACGACTGCAAACGACTTTCGAGGTTGTCGGTTTTGCCGATAAAAGGGTTGAGATCTGAACGGGTGCCAAATTCCATAGCAGTTGCTTAAATCATAGCTATTCTGTAGCTATGATGAAGTACGTTGTACATTTCTATATACAACGTACTTCATTTGATTTAAAAGAAAATTTATTATTTTCTTTGACCTGAATTTGTAATTTGTAACTTGATAGTTTTATATTCAACTAAATTGTTTGTAGTATAAAATAGAACAACTAAAAAAGTTAAATTTTACGGTATTTTTAATAGAATAAGGGTGACAACAAGCACACAGTCCACCTGATGGTAAGTGGATGCTGTGGCCCATAGATATTTACATTTATCCTCGATTAAGAATCAAAATGTAAGTGCGTTGTCACCCCTGAAAACTAAGATGGAATGCCTCTTTTCCAGTTTAAACGATAGGAAACACAGCAGCATTAAGCCATTTTTTACGCTGGTATTCAGTAAGAGCGGTCCTGGTCAAGCCGACCTATTCGTTCGCTACTACTAATATAGGTGCAGCGTCGCTCTACCACGTATAAAATATCATCACATGATAAGCAATAAATTGACTAATTAAGCTTCGAGCTTCTGTTTAAGCTTTAACCCTTAATGATATATTTCTATATTATTATTCTTCAACAAAATTAAAAAGTGTTGATAAAAGGGTGCGTAATTCCTCTTTAATGGCTTATAGAAATGGACTTCAAAGTAGTTCCACTAATGCAGCACTCTCTGGATGCACATAAACCACGTCTTAGGCCCTAACGACACATTCAGTTTATACTGTAGATCGCCGCTAATGCTGTAACTAAGAAGGCAATGCATTGTGTAAACTAGCTTTTACTCTAATTTTTGGTGGCGCATATTCAAGACGTTGAAACCCGAAGGGGAGTTCTTTTTATGAAAGTCATTCAATCAAATTTAAATTGATATTAGATTAATGCAAAATAACGTAAATTATTGTACGATTTATTTCAAAGTCTTAGCTCTCAGTACACCTTCTTTTAATTCGCAAAAGTCAACTGCTGGCCGTAGGTCTCTTTCGTTTGGAGGATTTGCCTGGCAAGCGGATGGGGGATCGCAGTACCAGACATCTCGCGCAATTGATGCTGCTCCCCGTAGCCAGTCTAAATATTTTACGTCTGCATACACGAGATGGTTATATCGCAATATATGTGAAGCCATGATATATTTCAGGGTTTCACATATTCGCCTCTAACACCACTCACGAGACGAAATGTGGTAAATTATTCTCTTACGCCGCCACCACACTACACCTAGTACGCCTAGTCTCCTATTCAATAAAACTCTTTAATGAAAAACTCCTTTAATAAAGCTCTTTTTTCTGATTTTGTCGCGTTTACGTCGGTAGTTATAATAAGTTAAATTAAACACGATAAATCAAATGACTTTATTAAGAAATTATTAAAATCATATTTTGAAAAAGTTACATAAAATATTTTCTCGGATTTTATCACGTTTCCGTCGACAGATATAGTAAGTTAAATTAAATGCGATCAAATTCATTATTGTAGTATCGCGTAAATACGAGTATAAGAAATCATTATAACTATATTTTGCAAAAGTTCCATAAAATATTTTCTCGGATTTTATCACGTTTACGTCGACAGATATATTAAGTTAAATTAAACGCGATCAAATTCATTATTGTAGTATCGCGTAAATACGAGTATAAGAAATCATTGTACCTATATTTTGCAAAAGTTCCATAAACTGTTTTATCGGAATTTATCTCGTTTAATTTAACTTATTATGACTGATAATAAGTTAATTTAAACGCATTTATTCAATGTGTAGTGTTTGCGTAAATATAAGAAATCAATATAAATATATTATGAGAAAGTTCCACGAAGCATATTAGGATTTTCTCTTTTATAAGCATTGTTTAATCTAGCTGGATATAGGTATTCAAGAATGCATTGAATGGCATGCGTATCCCGAAAGATACCTGATACCCTTTTACTGGTAACGTTTTAAACATGGTAGAGCCATGCTGCAGCTATATAATGGTCGCCGCAAAAATGGTTTGACTCAACCAGGGAATGTTTGCTTGGACCACACTCTCACAGAATAAGCGGAAGTAGAATAGTCATAAAAGTAGCGATGTAAGAATATTCACTACTCCAAGAAGCAACGGAGGGAGACAAACCAGAAAATGGGCAGCAGCGTCTTCCTAATAACAACAACAAAAACTGTGATAACCAACTCGCCTTTTAAGCATGGTAACTATAGCAAATTTATTATCTCCCTATGAAGCAATCTATATATGTTTACCAGTGGACTTTTGATAGGATGTACTATAGTACTTTGATCCTGTAGCTATCAAGTGTTGTATATAAATTTTGGATGTAAATGATAGATATGTGGCTGCAACACCAAACTATATCCGCCAATTTTGTTAACATAAGATCTCTGAATTTCCTCGCACTATACGTATAGAAGCACATTTAGAGATGTATTTACGTCAAAAAATACCTGAAAGTGTCTGTTACATGTTTACAATAAATTATGAACTGTAAATCTCGCCTATCTTTATTTGCCCTCAATGAGACTCATATGTACTATTTGAAATCAATATTGTACCTCTGATATAAATCGACGTTCCTATCATATTGAGTTGATAGGATCCCATTTCCTCTAATGACTTTCTATTCTGTTCGAAGTACGTTATTGCCTGTAACATCATACATCACGTAGCGCCACCTTTCGACAGAATTGACAAAGCATTTATATTGTTCCGCACTACAAAAATAAACAGAAGAAAAAATAAACTGGAAAATAAAGTGAAGAGGGTAAATGGAGAATATATATCCCTTAACTATTTTTACTAGACAAATATATGATTAATTTCTCGACAAAACCTTTTACGAGACTCCAAATTCAGAATTCTGGGCACATTATTAAATATTACTAATTAGTTATTTTACAAATTTAAATGTATCATCGATTGATTTTTTATTTATAGATTAAGGGTGACAAACGAACACACAGTCCACCTGATGGAAAGAGGATGCTGTGGCCCATTGAAATTTACATTTATCCTTATTAGGTTTTAAGATGGAATGCCTTGTTTCCAGTAAAAAGGGTCTCAGGTTATCTACACTCACCGTATGAAACACAGCAGCATTAAGTTACTATTTTACGAAGGTATTCTGTGAGAGCTTGGTCCTTCCCCGATCGAGCTGATCCAATCGTACTACATCCATAATATAGCTGTAGCGTGGCTCTATTACGTATGTTTTTGGATATTTGATCTTCAATAACGCTCATTTGACATATTGAAATTTGGAACAGAGATTGATTAAGTCGTGGAATAACAATTATTACTAAAGTTTAATTTAATTTATTTGATGGTTTTTGAAAGAGAAGTAAGTAAAATAAGAATAGAAGGGGAGTTGATTGAGCAAGTGGATGAGTTTGTATATTTGGGATGTTTATTTAGCAGGGATGGTAGATATGATAAGGATATAGAACGACGAGTGAACGTAGGAAATAGAGTGAATGGGGCTCTACACGCTATTGTGAAAAGTCAGAATGTGTCAAAAAAGGCACGCATGGCAATTCATAATGCTGTGTTAGTCCCTACTTTAATGTATGGTAGTGAAAGTTGGGTGTGGCAGAAGAAGCATGAGAGTAGAATAAATGCTGTAGAAATACGGTCATTAAGGAGTATGTTAGGGCTGAATCTGAATGACAGAGTGAGAAATTGTGTGATAAGAGAAGAGTGTGGTTTGCAAGATGATGTTGTGACCAGGATTAAGAAAGGAATGCTTCGGTGGTTTGGTTATGTAGAAAGAATGAATGAGGAAAGTGTGACAATGCAAATTTATGTTGCAGAGGTGAACGGCAGAGTCGGGAAGGGACGCCTTAGGCGAAAGTTTATCGACCAAATTGACGATATATTGAAAATGGCCAGATTAGAGTATCCTTAACCGAAGAGCGTGTATGTAAAAGGCGAGAGAGGTGTGTCAAGATCGTGCCAAATGGAAGTCCGTAGTCTCTGCCTACCCTTCTGGGTGACAGGCGTGAGTGTTTATGTATATGTAATTTACGGCCGTCCAAATGGAACGGGTAAGTTGTAAATGAACACTTAATATAAAACATCGTGTATCGTCTTATCAAAAATAAAGTAAAAAAGTCACGTAGAGTCAGGCAGGAGCTATATTATGATTGTAGCACGAATGGGTAAGCTTGACCGGGGATAGGCCACCCTCTCAGATAATACAGTAAAATAGCAGCTTCGTGCTGCTGTGTTTCGTTCGGTGTGTACAGAGAGCCGGAGACCTTTTTGCTGGAAGATAAATTAAGATGCAATGCCACGGGCATTGCATCTTACTTCTTAGGGGTGAGAACGTATCTGTATTTTGATTCTTAATCGATAATAGATGCAGTTGTCTATAGGATACAGCATTCACTTACTATCAGATAGACTGTGTACTCGCTTTTCACTCATATATTATAAAAAAATCGTTACTATGAAAATATTAACAATTTATTTTTTCATAAGTTCACAAATCTTATACATTATATTTATAATTTAAAATACATACTAAAATATTACCTGCCCTGTAATTATAGAATAATGCCAAAGTTTTTCTATAGTATAATTTGAAAATGAATGAAACGATATAATGTATTCTTTATACTTAATATCCCACACCCTCAGCTAGTGTGTGTGTGCACGTTATCTATATTTTATCGAAACTTTTATCACTACAGTGCTCGTTATATTTTGATCAAAAGTACTCAGAAAGTGCTATTTTCCACGTTTTACTAGATTTTTACTGGCATTTAAGAAGTTAAAACGGAGAGCTGACTTTTCCCTCTCAAAATTAAAATTTACCGCCCGTGGCTATACCCCCTTGCAACGTTATTGTATACTATAAAGTCATACTTATACAATTTTATTTAATATTAATTTTTCTGGAAATATTTCTAAGAAGTAGAATCACGACGATCTAGACGATACCTTAAGTGCATCTTGCACCTCTGTAGAAGCAATGTAATTAAAGTCTGTGAACAAGGCTCTTTAATTATCCAAGAACTTGACGCTGCTGTACGATGTAAATTAGATTTCTTTTGTTCAAGTTCTCCAACAGTCCAGTGCAGGCAAGTGTTAATTCTTTTAATTGTTCATTTCATCTTTATTAAAGTGACGTGATCTTGTGATTATTTTACTGTGGGATAATACTGTGGGTATTATTATTTGGTTGTAGATATTTTAATTAATTTTATGATTTCTTATATCTACGCTAACACTACACATTAAATGAAACTAATTCAACGGATTTTGGTAAAGGGGGTGGCGATTAGGTGGTGATAGGAATGAAATATCGCAAATAAATATTATACCATAAATAAAATAAGATCATGAAATTCAATTTTTCTTATCAAAACTAAGTAAACTTTAATTTAAAATAAATTTAAAGCGTAAAGAGCCCGATATAAAATAGTGATAGGTGTTGACGCGACGCGTAATTCACACTTAAAGATAAATTCTACTCGTACTAACACATAACGCAACTCTGCATATTAATGCAATTCTGGAAAACTCAATTCTGTAAATTTGTTTATAGCATATTTCCTATATAGCATATGTATGAGTCCACCTGATGGTTAGTAGATGAGAGCATCCACATTCAGAATTAGATGTCTGTGGGCCCTATGGCCCATCTACATCTATCCTCGATTAAAAATCAATCAATGTAGATGCGTTGTCGCCCCTGAGGACTAAAATAGAATGCTTCGCTTCCAGTGAAAAGGGTATCCGGTTCACTACACTCACCATACGAAACACAGCAGTATTGGACTGCTATTTTACGTTGGTATTCTGTGAGAGCGTAGTCATTGTCCGTCTAATTGAACCATTCGTGCTACAAGCGCAATATAGCCATATTCCTGTAGCATAACTATGCCAAATTTCAATGATTTACATCTAAGGCCCGTATTAATAAACGTTACTCAACGACGAACTCAAGTGCGTAATCATTTGATACGCCCTCATTACGAAATCAGCATCTCAAGATCGTTGCTAATTAATAAACACATAAAAACAGTATCTCAAAACTTAGGAATACTGTTCTGTGACTTGCACTCAAGTATACACACTTGAGAGTCGAGTTACGTTTATTAATCAGTGTGGCACTCAGCTGATATCGTAAACCTAAACCGCATCTTGAGATATGTTTATTAATAAGATCATAACCTCAAGATTGTACTCAAGTGCGTGTACTTGAGCTGAGTAACGTTTATTAATACGGGCCTAATAGTCTCTGAGAAAATTCCCGTAACAAAAAGACAAAGATACTGATACCGAGTTATACGTGGTACATATACCAAAATGTGTATATGTACCACGTTCCGTATAACCGTGTTAGCTTTTAAATTCGAGGAAAATTAAATTGCTCGCCCGCGGGAGGTACTGCTCATAGTATTCATTAAGCCAAAATATGCCCGCTTTGCCGCATTTATAGGTCACCGTTATACTGCTAAAATTTCACCTCATGGACCAATGTAGATTTTAAATCAAAATAAGTGACATCAAAAAGCGACTGAATTGAGTGAACGACGGAAATACAGACTCTGAAAGATGACTATATATTTGTGCCATTTGCTGTAAAGACTATCAGTCCGTGGGGTCTACGTGCGGTGAAGTTTCTGGAGGAACTGTATCCGTGGCTAATGAGGACTTTTTCTGCACCTGGGTGACGCCACTTTGGTATGAGCTGAAATATTTGACAGATTTCATAGCGGGGGAAGTTAATTTGTTAGAAAAGTCTAGACATTAATGTTTCTTTCTGTAAGATTAGTTATATTTTATATTATATTTGTGGTAAAGCCACGCTGCAGCTATATTGTGATTGTAGCACGTATGGGCTGGCTCGACCGGGGAAGGACCACGCTCTAACAGAATACTAGCGCAAAATATGAAAAACGTTGCTGTGTTTCATATGGTGACTGTAGAGAACCGGATATCCTTTTTACTGGAAAAGAGGCATTCCACCTTAGTCTTCAGGGATGACAACGCATCTTGATTCTTAAAGTTACAGCCTATATACGTCCCACTGCTGGACTCAAGCCTCCTTTCATTTCTGAGGGGGTTATTAGAGCAAGGAAATGTCAGCCTTGCTGCCCCAATGCGGGTTGGCGAATTTCACAAGTCTTCGTATTATTTTTTTTCTTACTTTTCAGACATGCAGGCTTCCTCACGATGTTTTTCTTCACCGCAGAGCACGTGGTAAATCGACGATAAATGTAGATGTCTGTGGACCACAGAATCCACTTCCAATCAGGTGGACTATGTGCTCGTTTGACTCCATATTCTATACAAAAAAAATTTGATTACATTAGAAATGAATAAACCATACTACAAATATTCCTAAAAGTAGAAATAATAAAAAACGAGTTAAAAATGTGCAAAAAAATTGTAATTTTCATTCCAATTTTAATAAAAAAGCAATGGAAATGGAAATCAATAAAAGCAAATCAGACTACAACCAGGCGGTGTTAGCACGAATATTCCATTTCCCTATCTCATTTTTATTTATTTTTTCAAATATTAACCAGCCAACGTAATCTATAATGCGTATTATCTTTGCTGCACACGATGAACCGCTGATTGACAAACGAGCCTCTGGTGACCGACTCGTAGATAATACACATATATAACTGCGAGAGCGAATGACAGCGGGAAATCGAATCGCAAGGGCCTTGGAAATCATTTTTAAAAAACAATACGAATATTTAATTTCTCTATTGTTGCATGCACACTCTTAAGCGGCCATTACACGCCTAGGCAAGCGTCAATCACTTCGATCAATCATGATTGATGTTTGAATGATAGAATAATTTCGATATTACACGCTCATTCTGACTGATCGTCAGTCAAACCCAAAATTTCAGAGGGAAGGGTGGATATTCATAAAAAAAGCCTGTGCTGCAATTTTGATTGCAATTTTTGTAAAAACGTATAAAAAGAAGGTGCTGGGTAAAAGACTGGCATTTAAAAAGGGATGTCTATACCCATATTAACTTATTGACGGACATACGGGTTTCAAAAGAGGATAAAGACTGAAAATTATTTTCGCATGAAAGAGGCTTGTCTTGGTAACACCATACCTAAAAAACAAGATACATGTATGCGAAAAGCTATAACTCCCGAAGAAAAGCTAGGAGCAACGACGCGTGATTGACGAAATGCCATTACACGTTCAATCAAAATTCGTGACTGATAGGTGATTGACGTAAAAATCAAAATATCCAGATATTTGTCAATCAATTTCATGCAACCGTCAATCACCGCATTACACGGTAGGTTATTCGTCAATCACAACCGTGATTGTTGTAAAACTGACAGCAAAACCTACTGTGTAATGGGCACCTTAGAGTAATTATATACATAAGTATGCAGACTTAAAAAATACGGGAAACAAAAATGTGGATTAAAAAAATAAATTAAGTAATACATGAATACGAATTTGGAATACAAAATCAAATGCAAGATGTAAATAAAGAATAATTTCTTATATGCGAACACGACACATTGAATAAAACTATTTTTACGGACTTTATCGCGTTTAATTTTACTTGTTTTTAATTACCGTCGTTTCGGGTGCTTTGTAGCACCCATGGTCTCGGCGGCGGTTAAAACTAAGTAAAATTAAACGCGATAAAATACATAAAAATGGTATTATTCATTAAGTAAATAAAGAATATTTATTTATATTTACCACAATATAGAGCACAAGAAACAAAAGATAAAAAATACTCCTACAAATAACATTGGGCTGTTGCAACGAAACGAACACAGACTTAGCATAAGCTACACCAACATAGTCGCAGCACTGTTATCTGCTGGTACTTTTCGCAAAATTCACAAGCAATCATAAGGCCTAAAGTCTAATTATATTTTGACACTGGTTTAAAATAAAAAAGACTTTGCAATCAACAAAAATATAGATAAAAAAGAATCCAAAAAAGAAAAGATGATTTTAAAATCATAGACTTAGAATATACTGGCGTATTAAAATATTACTATCTACTTATAACATAGTAACAATATTTTATAATAGCTATTTGACATTAAAATCTTATTGCAAATGTACAAAAATATTGATGGAGTAATAAAGCTAATAATGATTGGAGTTTCGACGAGAACTTGCCTGCCGGCGGATTGCTGCTTCTTTATTATTATTTAAATAATGGTTTGAAGTTGATTTTAAATGTAAAAGTAATGCAATTTTGTGTGCTAAATGTCTGAGCATTTGAACTATTAGTAGTAACGTTAAAACAAGTGCTCCGAAGGTAATTATGTGAACCTAAAGTTATTGTGTAAAAAGTTATTATTAGTGTTATGGGGCCTTGAGATTTTATCGTCATCTGCTGGCTCAAGCTGTCGTCAAAATCTCCCAAAAACTTCACATCTAACGCATCAATACATAATGAAAAAGTTTTTAAACAAAATATTGTAAAGGATAATATTAGGTCCTTACATATGAAATTAGCGTTTTGTCGTACTGACCAATTTGATCTGAAATATCTCCTCTTTGGTTAAGAATTCCAAATTTAAATTTATAAATTCATTTAGCTGGTACATTTGAGTTTTGAAAACAGTAATTAATTTATTTTTTCCTCATTATTTTATTCTTTCGCGTCGCTTATTACCGCACAATGGAAAACATGAAATATCGGAATATTTACGAGTACGAGTTCTACCGTGGTACCAGTGCTGCAGAAACAGCTCGAAGGTTTAATGATGTGTACGGCGCTGGTGTCGCAAAAGAAAGCACGGTACGTTTTTGGTTTCAACGTTTTCGTTCTGGAAATTTCGACCTTCAGAACCAACCCCGTGGACGGCCGGAGACCAAAGTGGAAAATGAAGAATTAAAGGCTATTGTGGAAGCGGATCCATCACAAAGCACTTCAGAGATAGCTGCAGGCTTCGGGGTTAGTGATAAAACTGTATTAATCCACTTGTAGCAAATCGGGAACGTAAAAAAACTTGAACGATGGGTACCTCATGAATTGAGTGAATCGAACTTGCAAACACGCGTCGACTGCTGTGTTACTTTGCTCAACCGACACAATAATGAAGGGATTTTAAATCGAATCATTACTTGTGATGAAAAATGGATACTGTACGATAATCGGAAGCGCTCGTCGCAGTGGCTGAACCCTGGAGACCCAGCCAAATCCTGCCCTAAACGAAAATTGACTCAGAAACAGTTACTTGTGAGTGTTTGGTGGACTAGCGCCGGTGTCGTTCACTACAGCTTTCTAAAATCTGGCCAAACGATTACGGCAGATATCTATTGTCAGCAACTGCAAACCATGAAGAAAGAACTAGCTGCTAAACAACCGAGATTGGTCAATCGCTCTAGGCCACTGCTGCTTCACGACAACGCAAGACCACACACTGCACAACAAACAACCACTAAATTAGATGAGCTACAATTGTAATGTCTGCGACATCCACCGTACTCCCCGGACCTTGCTCCAACAGATTACCATTTTTTCCGGAATTCGGACAACTTCTTACAAGGAAAAAAATTCAACTCCAATGCGGCAGTCCAAACCGCCTTCAAAGAGTTTATTGATTCTCGCCCCCGTGGTTTTTTTTAGTAAAGGGATCAATGAACTACTTATGAGATGGCAAAAGTGCATAGATAACAACGGTGCATACTTTGATTAATTAAATATATTTTACAAAAAAAATTGACTTTATATTCCTCCCGTACAAAACGCCAATTTCATATGTAAGGACCTAATATCTTATTACATGACACTGGCAAAATTACATCCGTACGAGTCCATTACCTAAGAAAAGAACTCATAGTTTAAATATATATTTATTTACGTTAACAAAAGGAACTCAAAGTAATATGACTAATTTCGTTTCAATATTGAATACTTTTTTATATACTGAATTGAAAAACGAACCAGTCCACCTGATGGTAAGTAGCTACTGCATCCCAGGGACACCTGCAATCAACTTCAAATAAGATGCATTGTCACCTCTGAGGACTAAGATGAAATCCCTCACAGCCTCTAACGGTAATTTTATAGGTAAGAAATAGTCACAAATAAGAAAATACTATATTATGGTTGTAGCACGAATGGGTCGACTCGGTCGGGGAAGGATCACGCTCTCATAGAATACCAACGTAAAATAGCAGCTTAACGCTACTATGTTTCGTATGGTGAGTGTAGAGAACCTGAGACCCTTTTTACTGGATATGAGGCTTTCCATCTTAGTGCTCAGGAGTAACAACGCATTTGTATTTTGATACTTAATCGAAGATAAATGTAGATGTCTATGGGCCTCAGAATCCACTTACTATCAGGTGGACTATGTGCTCGTTTATCGCCCCATTCTGTAAAAACAAATATGTACCTACTGCCTTCCTAGGTAGAGATTACTATCTATTACAGATAGCCCTTAATTACACATCAAAACAAAACGTAAACGAAATAAGAAAAAAAATTAACTGGCACAGTGGGTGGTGGTGAATTGGAAAGATATTTCTTTAGACAACATTTACATCCTTTACATTCATAAATAAAACATACCTGAAACAGTACTAATATGACTGTTTCCTAGCACCACCTCCAAGTTTCCATCGTTTGAGTATAACGTTAGCACTGTTGTATGCAAATGTTATGTTTGAAGTTGGCTCAAGTTACCCGATGGGAATCGTAATCTAACTCGAAATGCAAACAGGGAGGATCTTGTAAAGTCATCTTCAGGAAAATATATGACAGTCATATGTGGTAATTTAAGCCCCTTATATAATAGAAATATTCTAAAAAATATATCCTCCGATAATCTCAGAACAACGATAACATAGACGTAGCGTTGCGTAAACATTAAGTGACGCCGAAATTAAACAATTCCTTGCTCATCTTTTTGTAAGAGCATGCACTCAAGCAAATATATGCAAAATAATTTTCAACTATCCCGCCTGGTGGTGGTATCAGAGAATCCACTAGCGCGTATATATATCATCCCGTGAGTGTCGTAAGAGGCGACAGCGGATAATAAGACAGGAGATAAGCAACAGAATCTTCCAAAAAGGATAAAAAACTTTAAAAACCGGCCAAGTGCGAGTCGGACTCGCGCATGGAGGATTCCGTACCATCGTAAAACACGTTTGTAGTAGGGGAGACCCTTTTATTTTTAATTTATTATTATTTTTATTATTTGTTGTTATAGCGGTAACAGAAATACGCATTCTGTGAAAATTTCAACTATCTATTGCGGATCATGGGATACAGGCCGCTGACAGACAGACGGACGGACGGACGGACAGTGGAGGCTTGTAATAGCACATGAGTAAAGAAACTGTACCTACAGATGCAAAGCTTCTAAGAAGCTGTCAAAATTTTTACCTATTTTGGTAGGGTTCGGTGGTGGTTTTTACAGGTGGATAAAATTAAATAAATAAAACATTTATCTGCATTTTAATGGATACTTAAGATATAATATTTTTTTACACACTACGTATTCTAAATATTTTACTTTTAAATTATTGTTCTTCAACAATTTGTTGTGGCTTTTAATTAAATGGTAAATTCTAAATTTAATGTAAAGTTTTTTTAATAATATATTGGAAAGCACTCGCATTTCATAACAAATATAAATTCTTGCACACGTTTTAATATTTCACTACCAATATTTACAATATTTCTTTCGAGGTCAAAATGTTTGCGAAATTTTTGCTCAAGTAATTCAACAAACGGAAAAAATTGTGATTATAAAAAAACTCGATTGAACACTGTCTTTATTAAAATCCTTGTAATGGCTGAAAAAGGAATCTTTTCCCATATTTATAGGTCGTTCAGATCTACCATTTTTTTCTGGTAAATCAAATAGATAATCATTTGTTCCAGTAGGAACAATGATTAACAATGATTAACCCTGTGTTAACAGTATTTAACACAGAGGCAGTAACATCGTCAGGTTGCGGTGATGGTGTATTAAAATATCGTATTCACAATTAGTACTTTGAGGTTTCCTAAGATATTGGTTATAAACATCTTATTAAATGCAATAATAACTAGTCGACATGTTGGTTCCTGGCAGTTACCACCCGCCTGTCTGACTTTTCCAAAGAAATTTTCGAGAAAACTTTGATCGACACGTCTCGTAAATAGGTATAAATAAATTTAATTTCTTCTGATTTTTAAATTCTTCATTTAAAGACTTTATAGACACTTGAAATCCGTGAATGAAATTCATGCTATTTGTAACGTCTTTCTGCCTATCACTTCTTATTCATTTTAAGTTCCTGAAAAATGTTAGTATTTCTTCTAAAAACTCAAAACTATCGCATCGAAAAGATTTTTTATATTTATTAGGAGATCGCAGTGTACTTGAGTGTAAGAAACGAAACAAATTATTAATTTTATTTCAAAATCAGCGGTATCTCTTGCGGCAACCTCGATAATATTTAAATCTAGTAGGTATTAGTAAACCATATTTACACTGTTTTTATATTTCATTTGATACAAATTATTCTTTAAAAAACAAAATTTGACAACCCTGAGTTTGAGCACTGGCCGAGCCGGTTTAAAGCAGTTTCTCTATGTACGTGACAAACCGCCAGTGCTCACGCACACACGCACCTCAAGCTTTTAGTAGTGTACCTATCACAACGCGGTTGTATGAAGCTTTGCCTCTGTATGGTACGGTTTCTTTACTCATGCGGTAATAGGGTCGCGTTTGTTAACCTTTGGGTACGGAACCCTAAAAACTGCCGTTACCAACCCTCTTAAAAAGCGTGGCTGCTATGGATACCTATATTCAGCAGTGGACTTTGACAGGCTGTAACGGTATGCACCACACAAACATGAACCGAGTAGTTGCTGTTTTACTTGTCTCCTGTGCATCCCTACCCGATCAAGTTGACCTATTAATTATTTACTTACTAAAAACAAGACTAAAAAAACATAATCTGTATTTATGTTATCCTTGTATGTGTTGTATAATAACAAAATGCACACCTTATTATCTTTTATTTATCTTAAATCCTTGTAACTGGCTTACTGGCAGAAATTTCATAATGAAATAAGTAGTGCTTTTGTACAAACTTTTCATCATGATGGGCACATCTCTGTTGTTTGTATGTACATTAATTTTTAAGTAAAAAAATAAATTAGAAAAATCACTAAGTTCCACAAAACTGACAACATGACATTTTAAGCACTCGCTAAAAAAGGAGTGGAAAGAATGAAAAATGTTTTACATTAAATGAAAGATACTTCATTTACATTGCGCCGGAAACTAAGTACTTAAACGCATTAAAGATCCTTCACGACGGACTCGAAGGAAACAATATTTATTGCATTAATGCAGACGTTAGTGTCGGTTATTTCATTTTCTTCTATTTGCATCAACTTCCTGACAATTCTGTAGGTGTTTAAAATTACAGCTTTCTGCCGCGTTATTATTATTATTGAGAATTCAATTTGAGGACTTATTTTAAGTTCATTGTTTTGTTCATAAAATAACCACAGATCCGATTTTAATAATAAAATTAGACGACACGGTGAACTTCGAATCACCTACATATATTTGTGAAAAGTATGGTCAAAACTTAATACAACATTTTTATTTACATTAAATGCAACACTGTTATACACTTAATCAATTTAAAGCTTTCTGATGTACTATAGTTTGTCTTTTTTTGCGGTGCGTAAATATATAAAGATGATGGTTTTCCGACTCGCGAACACGCGACGTATAATTGCCCACGCGCAAAACAGGGAAACTCGTAAGTTGATTCCGCAAATTTTAAACGACTGGCTTTGTGATTTATTTATGGTCATCTCAAAGGCCAGACACACGAAAAATTGTAGACGTAAAATCGAATGGCAAATCCGTTGGGAGTCATCGGTATACGCGGGATCAAGACATCCTCTCCTTTGTATTTTCCCTTGATGGTCTTGGCCTCGATGACGTTATTCATTAGCTTTTTTTTTAATGACGATATTATAGCTGTCCGATGGCATCCGATCCAATGCCATTTTGAACATTTTGACTAAGAAATTGTTCTGATGAAGAAACGTTTGCAGTTCTTGTGGATCTGCACAACGCCTATCAACTTCCGCACCTTGATTGCCCATAAAATAAATTTGCAAGTATTGATGATCCGCATCTGGCACTGGCACCAGCGCTTCCAGTATGTGATAATTTTTTCCTTGAATCTGCAATTGTATATGATCTTTTTAAATTATTTGTTTTTGATAAATGATTTATCAAAATAATGTTGTAATGGAATGAATTATCAATTGCCAGATAATGATGTACCTTGAAGAGCATCAGCTGTTTAGTGACCGTCAATACGGTTTCCGTCGAAGTCGCTAAGCTGGTGATTTTTTTTTATAGTCTAGGGTGACAAACGAGCACACAGTCCACCTGATGGGAAGTGGTTGCTGTGACCCATAGACATCTACATCTATCCTCAATAAAGAATCAAAATGCAGATGCAAATGTCAACCGGGAGGACTAAGATGGAGTGCCTCTTTTCCAGTAAAAAGGGTCTCCGGTTCTCTACACTCACCATACGAAACTCAGCAGTGTTAAGCTGCTATTTTACGCTGGTATTCTGTGAGAGCGTGGTCCTTCCCCGGTCGAGCCGACCCATTCGTGCTACAACTATACTACTAATATAGCTGCAGCATGGCTCTACCACGTATGATCTTGTTTACCTGCTCACCGATGGGCGGAGGCAGTCAAGACTAAGTGAAAGGCCCTGGCGGTTAATTTAGACATAGCGAAGGACTTCGATCGGATTTAGTACAAAGAGCTTCTTTCAAAGCTTCACTTTTATGGGCTTCCCCAGAAATTATCCACCAGTTTTATTACAGATCGGAGTATTAAGTTCGTAGTCGACAGTGTATGCTCCGACTCCAAGTCAGTCGCCGTCGCCCACCCTGTGCCTTCTGTACCTCAATAATATGTTGCATACTAGTAACATTCATTGTTATGCAGAGAACACCACTGGCGATGACTCGGGAACACGTCGTCGAGTTCCGGAACAAACTTGAGTCTAAAGTCGAGTCTTTCTAAATCTAGTCCAGTTTTTCAGCAGCAGTCCAGCCTTTGCCGCAAAAAAGAATCACATTGTTGTACCTCCTTAATTTCAAGGCACTCTCCACGTTGCTTCAGCCAGCATCGGAATCCTTAGAGTCGACATTTCGTAAGACGTACAGTTCCGTAGTTACTTGGAAGGGAAGGCTAAACTGGCAACAAAAAAGCTTGGTGTGTAAGTCTGGCCGTATTCAACGGAGAGCGGCCCGAATCGTCGACGACCAAGTTCTTTCCAATCAGTTTGATTCACTGACCTTGCGAAGAGACATTGCATCTCTATGCATATACCACTGGGAGTTCTCAGAGAGAACTTTAATTTCCAACCTTATCATCTCGATGACTGGCGGTCCACTACTGTGCGATTTACGCGGAGTTTTCTGCCTCGCACGATCATACTGTGAAATTTACGGTCGTCAGCGGTTTTTCCGGACCGATACAACTTAGGGACCTTCAAGAAAATAGTCTACTCTTTCTAGAAGGCCGACAATGCACCTGTATTTCTCCTGGTGTGGCGGGTGTTCATGGGCGACGGTGATTACTTACCATCAGGTGAGCCGCCTTTAATTTTTTTTTAAACTTTCCCGCACGCTCCTTTGTAACCTTGCGCCCCTAGGCATGTGCCTAGTTTGCCTTTAGGATAATCCGCAACAGGTAATACTATAACCTTCGCGCAAGCGCAAGCAATAATTTGACAAAGTTTTACCGCAACCTGATGAACGGTATGGTAGCGTATAAAATACTCACAAACAAACATTAATTTTTATTTATTAGATGTGATAATATACTGAATATGTTTAATAGAAACATGAACTTTTATCTTTTAACTTAACTAGAAGTAAGTTCTTTATTTACCTAAAAGTAGATAATTAAATTATGAATAACTTTTCAATTAACATCAATTAATTTGTCATCAAGTCATGGTAGTCGGTGGCTATAAGCGTTCGCCGCAAATCTCATTGTATGCGAGAAGCCAGGTTTCGATACCCACCGACACTGGTAAAATGGCTGATTTACAACGCGCTTAGCGGTGAAGGAAAACATCGCGAGAAAACTGATGTCTAAGAAATAAAAAATAAATTTAATAAATATTTTCGAAGACAAGTGCAACGCCCGTTTGGGGCAACGCCCAAAAACCCTCTTAGAAATGAGGGGAGCCCTGTGCCTAGTAGTGGGACGAATATTGGCTGTAATTTAAACGTTAGTTTTTTAACTTATTGCCCATCATTCATTAAAACCCATAAAAAGTGTACTACTGAACTTTAATTTCCCTCATAAACTGCTTTATAAGGCTGCTTCATCATTTTTTTCCTTTTTTAAAAGACGTTACGTCCACACTAGGATTTTCTGTATTGTAGTAAGTTTACATACTTAAATTTCACAAGGGCAAACATCCAGAACCGGAACAATTATTTGTAGGCCATACAAATACTTGTTCCTTGGATTCGAACCTGCGGCCCTTAGCGTTGCAACTCATTGCTAAGCCACTGCGCCATTGAGCCGTCAGATGTTTACCACACTTGGCAACTGAAGTATTTATATTATTATTCAGTAGTTATCAGGAAGATACTGCTATCCATTTCCCGTTTCAGTTTACCTCTGACGGCTCTTACGACACCTACGGGCTTATAACACTACACGGCTATTTCTTCTAATTTCTATGGTAACTTACAGCAGACACTTAAAATAAATTTAACGATTTGTTAGAATATTCTGTGTTACTTGTATATTCTACCACGATAGAACGAAGTCATTTACATTAATTATGTACTAAGGCGATGTATCAAAATATATGAAACAAGTTGAATCGTATAGTACAGTATGGAACAAACTCTTTTTGAGAATGTTAGTCTAAATATAACTCATTCCAGAAGAATAACGTACCTACACCTGTGCTTATAATATGCTTAATGTGATTCACAAGCTCTTCGTCACTACACGTGTATCATACAACGCCTTTTTTTTGCGTTTGTTGTCTCTTTCTAACTTCAATATTCATACAAAAAAGCTTCACTAAGTCTGGGTACCATTTTTTACTTTATGGTTATTAACGTCATCAGGTGCTTTCCATTGTTTCATAAAAGTTAGGGTGGCAAGTAATAATAATAATAATGTCTTTCAGACCGAATTTAGCTCATGACGGTCAATCTTAACGGAGACTAGCCATCTGCGCAGGACACGCTTATAGTGCCCGAGGGTATGCGCAAGCACGGGTGCATTCTCTATTTCTTCACTCTCAGAGTCCGATGGGACGGTAATCCGACACGACCGCAGTAAGACCAGGCGCAGAACCAACACCGCCAACTTCCTGACTCCGGACTGCAACTAAGAATTTCTTCTCAGAAAAACCCAATAACTGATGTTTTTTGACCCGACTCGGGTTTCGAAACCGGGACCTTATGATTAGCAATCGCGTTTACGACTACTAGACCAAAAAGACTGACAAGTAAAGCCGCGTATCGATTACGCGCTCCTGGCGCGCACGCCATGAATGACCGCGCCGACCAGTGCGTTCCGCGGAACGCGCTCCAAATGTTCGAAGTGTGTCAACTAAGCGCGCCTGGCGCGTGCGGCAGCCGTTCCAGTATTTGACCGTTCAACATGGATGTCGGTCGTGTACGAGCAGCTGCCGCTTTCATAGATCCATGCATCTTCTCTGAGCGCTTTTTATGATAAAAACCACTTTTGCTATTCCACAGTAGTTCTTTTGAACCATATAATTTTATCAATTTACGGCAACTTTGGTTATCCATAGCTCGGAACGCAATAAACACACCAATAATGAAAACAACCGTCCCAACTGGCGCGCGCGCCAAAACTTAACTACTTTGATGCGCGGTAAAAAACCGACACGCGATGGAGCGGCCTGCTCCACGTTTGAGCGCTCCAACGAACAATTTGGCGCGCGTTCCAAAGCGGTATCCATTTCGCGCGGCTGGACCGCGCGCCAATGTTCGACCTCTTGGAGCGCATAATCGATACACGGCTTGACAGAGTACGAATATCCATTATTCTATATCGACTCATGGCTGTCGTAAAGGCGACAGAGGGAAACAAACCAGGAGATGGGCAGCAGAGTTTTCTAATACAACTGTTGCCAAGTGTAGCAACTATAGGAGAGGAGTATGCTTAGCAGTAGACTTTTGATAGACATATAACGGTAAGGGTGGTAAAGGACAAAGTCCAACTGATTATAAGCCAATGCTGTGGCCTATAGACACTTACATCTATCATCTATCAAGGATCATCGTAAACATGCGTTGTTTCCTTTGAGGACATAGACGGACGTCAGAGTCGGGAAGGGGCGCCCTAGACGAAAGTTAATCGACCTAATTGGCGATATATTGAACATGGGCCAGATTAAGAGTACCCTTAACCGACGAGCATGTATGCGTAGGTATATGGATGTGAAATAGGCGAGAGAGCCGTAGTTTCTGCCTATCTCTCTGGATGACAAGCGTGACTGCTTAAATATTATGTGTGACTTAGATGGAATGCCATTGTATACAGTAAAAGGAGTCTACGTTTTTGTGACTCACCATTTATGGGGTTATATATTATGAGGAACGCACTGAAGCAACGCAGCGACCTCTTTCCCGCCCTAAAACCTCTCCAATATCAAAATAATATTAATACTCGTTCACATGTGGTACGTATGTAGGCTGCTATTTTTCATCTATCTGGTCTAGTAACTATATGAAAAAAAATTATTCATCGGACCACAGTGATCCATAAATATTTTTTTTATGGAATAAGGTTGACAAATGAGCACACAGTCCACCTGATGGTAAGTGAATGCTGTGACCAATATACATCTTAATCTATCCTCGATTCAAAAACAAAAATGCAGATACGTTGTCACCCCTGAGGACTAAGATGGAATGCCTCGTTTCCAGTAAAAAGGGTCTCCGGTTCCTTACATACACCATACGAAATACAGCAGCATTAAGCCACTATTCTGTGAGACGGTGGTACTTCGCCGGTCGAGCCGACCCATCCATGCTGCAACTAGAATATAGTTGCAGGAGCAGCAACCATGTTTTTGTTATTTATTTGTTACTTCCTGTGCGAGTCTAAAATAAATATTCCTTTGATTCTACAAAAATGTTTTGTAAGATGGTACGGTGGTGGAGATCTGACATTCTTAGGTATATATTCAAAGAGTAAAACAAGATCTGCTTACCTGAGTACGAGTTATCCACGACTGTAACAAGTTAATCATTGGAATAGACGCTTGTTCTAATTAGCTTGTAGGTAGGTTTCTGTGTATCAAAAATGAACAATTGATACATCGTTGGTTTTGCCGGGTGACTGATGATATCAATTGGTCGACCCCACGACTCGACATATTTGCACAATTAATTACACAGAAAAAAAGTTCACAAAATACAAACAAGTTCTACTTCTCAACATACAGTTCAATAATTAACTAATCTCAACTTTCAAAAACACAGACGGTCGTAATTCCTAGCGCAAACGTAAATATAGTGTTTGCGTCAGTACAAATGTCAGACTCGGATTACTATAAACTAATTACTAAACTATAAGCTAGGCATGTCGATCTGAAATCGATTAATCGAAAAGCCGATTATTTAGGGTACTAAAATCGATTTTCAGATCGATATGGGATGCTACATCGATTCGATGAATCGATCCAAAAACCTTGCGAATCGTACTGATTCAAGAACTAGCGATAAAGTACCTAAGCTGCCTGCATTATATTAGTTTTTTAATTTTTTTGCTGTAGTCCGACGCAAAAACAACCGGTCGTTCTTGGTGGATAATTTGAACACATAAAATAAATATTTATGAACTCATCCAAAGACGTCGTTACTTATTGTTATTTTTAATCTAACCCGTGGATTTCAGCGTTTAACCTTATCTGTGCTGTGAATTTACTTTATCTATCAAAGGAGTTTTGGCGGGAACTTGACCGGCTGATTGCTGTTCCTGTATGATTGTTTAAATAATGGATTGAAGTGGATTTTGTTATGTTAAAGTGGTTCGAATTGGCATATTAAATGCCTGCGCATGTGAACTATTAGTGTTAAGGGAGCAACTAGTGCTTCGATGGTGATGAAGACTAGTGGGAGTACTACACACCTCTGCCTACTCCTTTGGTTAAATACAGGCGTGATGTTATGTTTATTAATTTAATAATAATGACTAGTAGGAGTACTACACACCTCTGCCTACTCCTTCGGGGAAATACAGGCGTGATGTTATGTTTGTTAATTTAATGATATTTCTATCCAATCAGTTGTATTTAGTAAATTATCATCAATAATGTTCTGTGTCTATATTAGGCATGTTGGAAAAAGTCGTGATTAATCGAAAATCGATCTTTTAATACTCGGTTTAATCAAAAATCGATTCTAGTATGTTTGAATCGAATCGGAGATCGATTATTTTTTAAGAGAATCGACATGCCTACTATAAACGTCATATAAATAGGGAGTAAAACCACAGACATAGAGCATGGACTGAGCCTTCCCTAGTCAAATGTCAAATAAAATTGACTATACTCAATATCCATACTTATAAACTTAAAAGTAAATTCCCTGTTCAAAAATCAAATCCCCCGACGCGTAATGTCCTAAAAAATTATGAAACTAATTACTATAAAACTTTGGTCTTGATGCGAGACTTCTTGGTACCACTTTGGTCATTCTCCTTTAACGATTTGTTAGAATATTCTGTGTTACTTGTATATTCTACCACGATAGAACGAAGTCATTTACATTAATTATGTACTAAGGCGATGTATCAAAATATATGAAACAAGTTGAATCGTATAGTACAGTATGGAACAAACTCTTTTTGAGAATGTTAGTCTAAATATAACTCATTCCAGAAGAATAACGTACCTACACCTGTGCTTATAATATGCTTAATGTGATTCACAAGCTCTTCGTCACTACACGTGTATCATACAACGCCTTTTTTTTGCGTTTGTTGTCTCTTTCTAACTTCAATATTCATACAAAAAAGCTTCACTAAGTCTGGGTACCATTTTTTACTTTATGGTTATTAACGTCATCAGGTGCTTTCCATTGTTTCATAAAAGTTAGGGTGGCAAGTAATAATAATAATAATGTCTTTCAGACCGAATTTAGCTCATGACGGTCAATCTTAACGGAGACTAGCCATCTGCGCAGGACACGCTTATAGTGCCCGAGGGTATGCGCAAGCACGGGTGCATTCTCTATTTCTTCACTCTCAGAGTCCGATGGGACGGTAATCCGACACGACCGCAGTAAGACCAGGCGCAGAACCAACACCGCCAACTTCCT
>JAGSMP010001155.1:0-90991 GCA_029286625.1 Parnassius orleans | reverse complement strand
CACTCTCAGAGTCCGATGGGACGGTAATCCGACACGACCGCAGTAAGACCAGGCGCAGAACCAACACCGCCAACTTCCTGACTCCGGACTGCAACTACCTACACTTCATTTTATTTTACGAGCACTCATCTCTATGTTCAGTCATCCCTGTTACATCTCAACGACGACTAAACTAGACCTCATTTCAAACCACACGCGCACAGCACCCACTCTTTGAGCTATGGCTATGGTATGGCTGCTGACATAGTCATAACACAAAAATAAAATGAAGTAAGCAGCTCTACAATTTAACAGGGTCATTAAACACCCAAATAGACTCAGGTTAGTCAAATGAAATAAGCTTGGCATTCAGGCATTTTCTCTAACTAATTAAAAGTTAACCACTTGTTACTACAACATATTTTTTTCAAAGTAATATATAAGACATTTACTTCCTCACTCATCAAATATCGGTCCGTAACAGCGTTAAATAATCTGCCTGCGGCGTCCCACACCGATAGCATACTTCCATTCAAGAACGATCGGCAGATTATATGGTGAAAGAGGAAATTTATCCCACTTCTGATGTAGGCGAAAGAGGATCGTCCCAGATGCACTCATGATGGATGGCGCAAATAGTGCGTTACTAAACATAAAATACAAGAAAATATAATGAACAGATCGTTTAGCAATTCGTCGCAAATATATGGTACGCTTTTCCGATGACATTAATTTCTAAATCCTATAAAACAACAACGGTTGTCACGATACAGATAACGACGCTTGCTATAGTAAAACCTTACTATTGAACTGGCTAAGTATTTTATAGACGTGTCTACAACACACATATATATATATATATATATATATAGTCTTAACACATAAATATATACATATTTATAAGTAAAGACTAATATAAGCTAGGAAAATAAGAACAAAAACCTGGCCGGGCATTTGCGGTTTCTTCGTTTTGAAAATCCTTTCACTATTTTGAAATACTGATACCGATTACTAAATGGTTTGTTGAATAAAAATAATAATGTCTTCCTTTCAAACTAGCGCAAGTCCGAAGTAATTGATGAAAACATATTTTTGCTAAAAGTGTATGTGAATGAAAATAAAGTCACATACATTGAAACTTGACTTAGAAATATAAACCTCAGTCAGTCTCTTACAATTTATTTTACTTTTGGTAGTCTTAATTAATTTATATTATCTCGAGGAGGTAGGTGAAAGGCCTATTTGTTTCGGATAAGTCAGGAAAGGTTACAGCTACTTATCTATTTCTATCACCAAGCAGCACTGCCTGTATCGCTGTGTTCCGGTCCGAAAGATATAGACAGCCAATATAATTAAAAGCTGTGAGGCATTCTATCGTAGTCTTTAGAGGTTACGCATCTGTTGCCTGATTTATTTGAAGTCGGTTGCAAGTGTACATGAGCTGAATGAGATATTTACCATCTGTTTGACTATAAGTTCGTTTGTCGCTTCAATTTTATAAAACATATTTTAAGAAATATATTAAAAAATAACTTGGGACGGCCAGTAACAGTGAAAATTTGCAAACAAAACTACTGCAATGAATGATTTTCCACATCAATAAAATAATTATGAAAATATAAAGAATGGTCAATTATGCTAGGATTTGTCCGATAATAATAATTTCATTCAGATTGAATTTCATTAACGGTGGACAAAGAAGACTAGTTGTCGCAGGATATGATTATAGTGCACGAGTGTTCGCAAAATCAGGTGCACTCTTCCTTACTTTTATAGTCCGATGGGCGGCAATCCGACACGAATGACGAGAGATCAGGTGAGACACAGGAAGAAACATTGCCTATTTCCTGACACCAAGTTGCTAAGAATTTCTTAGCAGAAAAACCCTATAACTCTTTTAACCTATTCCAACTCATTATAATTACAATAAAATAAAAGTATTTCTATTAAAAACCACCAACCTGGTATTCAATCCACGGATTCAACTCAGCTGGGCAGCGTTCGGGAAATTACAACACATCTTCTCGTCAGGTATACCTCAAAACATGAAAACGAGATTGTACAACCAGTGCGTGTTGCCAGTAATGACTTATGGATCTGAGATGTGGTCCTTCACTGCTGGCCGTATGAGGAAGCTCAAGGTCGCTCAGGGAGCTATGGAGAGCGCTATGTTGGCTCTGCGTGATAAACTTAGAAATGAGGATATCCGCAGAAGAACCAGAGTGACCGACATAGCCCAACGGATTAGTAAGCTGAAGTGGCAATGGCTGACCATGTAGCTCGAAGAACCTACAACCGATAGGAAAAGATTTCGAGTGGCAATGTACCGGCAGGCGAAGTGAAGAACGACCCCACTAGATGGAGTGGCAACCTGGTAAGACAAACAGGAAGTCGTTGGATGCAGGTGGCTCAAGACAGTACTTTGTGGCAAATCAAACGGGACAATTTTTTTTATATATTTTTGATGAAATACGAATAAAAAAGGTTCAGTCTATATTTTGATAGAAAATATAAAGAAATATTTTTTTTATTTTATTCTTTTTATTTATATATTTTTAATGAGTCAAAACTATCCAAATTTGGGATTTTCAAACATTTAAAAATTAATAACTCCGAAAGTATTAACTTAATCGGAAAAGATTTTTTTACTTATATTTTATCAAGAAATATAAAAAATATATTTTTTATATTTTATTCTTTTTTAATGGGTCAAAAGTATCCAAATTTGAGATTTTTCAAACCTTTCAAAATTTGTAACCTGAAAATATTAGGTCTTACATATGAAATTATGTTATGTATGGGAGGAATATAAAGTCATTTTTTTGTAAAATATATTTAATTAATCAAAGTATACACCGTTGTTATTCTATACTTTTGCCATCTATAGTAGTTCATTGATCCCTTTACTAAAAAGCCATGGGGCGAGAACCAATAAACTTTTGAAGGCGGTTTGACTGCCGCATCGGAGTTAATTTTTTCCTTGTAAGAAGTTGTCCAATTTCCGGAAAAAATGGTAATCTGTTGGAGCAAGGTCCGGGGAAAACGGTGGATGTCGCAGACATTCCAATTGTAGCTCATCTAACTTAATGGTTATTTGTTGTGCAGTGTGGTCTTGCACTGTCGTGAAGCAGCAGTGGCCTAGAGCGATTGACCAATCTCGGTTGTTTAGCAGCTAGTTCTTCCTTCAGTTTTGCAGTTGCTGACAATAGATATCTGCCGTAATTGTTTGGCCAGATTTTAGAAAGCTGTAGTGAACGACACCGGCGCTAGTCCACCAAACAAACACTCACAAGTAACTTTTTCTGAGTCAATTTTCGTTTAGGGCAGGATTTGGCTGGGTCTCCAGGGTTCATCCATTGCGACGAGCGCTTCTGATTATCGTACAGTATCCACTTTTCATCACAAGTAATGATTCGATTTAAAACCTTCATTATTGTGTCGGTTAAGCAAAGTAACACAGCAGTCGACGCGTGTTTGCAAGTTCGATTCACCAATTCATGAGGTACCCATCGTTCAAGTTTTTACTTTCCTGATTTGCTTCAAGTGATTAATACAGTTTTATCACTTACCCTGAAGCCTGCAGCTATCTCTGAAGTGCTTTGATGAATCCGCTTCAATAGCCTTTAATTCTTCATTTTCCACTTTGGTCTCCGGCCGTCCACGGGTTGGTTCTGAAGGTCGAAATTTCCAGAACTAAAACGTTGAAACCAAAAACGTACCGTGCTTTATTTTGCAACACCAGCGTTGCACACATCATTTATCCTTCGAGCTGTTTCTGCAGCACTGGTGCCACGGTAGAACTCATACTCGTAAATATACCGATATTTCATGTTTTCCATTGTGCGGTAATAAGCGACGTCAAAGAATAAAATAATGAGGAAAAAACAAATAAAAGACTGTTTTCAAATGTACTAGCTAAATGACTCAAATGTACTAGCTAAATCATAGACTTAGAATATACCATAAACTTAGAATATACTAGCGTATAGACCAACATAGTGTGCAAGGAGAAGAAAATTCTATGGCAAAATGCAAGATAGAAAAGGATACCAAATCTCATGACTCTGTAACCGATTTTGAATGACAGGTCGGCACAATTCGGCACGCAAGAAATAGCTCTGAGATATTTTGTAATTTTTAAAGTATAATAGTATATTTTAGTAAGTAACTTTTTCTCAAAATGGTTAATTGTTCCGTGAGTGACTGTGCTGTTAATAATAGAAATAATCCTGATAATTTCACATATCACAGGTAAATTCTCAAGACGTCGTCAATATTATGACGCGTTTATTTTTGGTTAAAATTTATGTTACATTCTGTTTAAATTATAGAATATATTCAATTATTTTGTTAATTTTGATATTTTGCAAAGAAAAGTCATGTTCTTGATAATTTGCATGAATTTGGTAAATATATTTTTATACAAAATATTTACATATGCGCTAGGATTGACTCAACTATATCAAAATTAATGTCGATATTTATCTTGAATGTTTATAATGAAACGATAGGCTTGCCTACACAACAACAAGAAAATAAACCTCGGTTTGCGTTCTAAAATGTAATTTTATTTTGCCGTTTTCAAACAGATTCCTCCGGATTCTATAATTAGAAAGTGGTTAAGGTTCATTGGACGGGTTGGTTGGAATGCAAAGAAGAACTCAACAATTTGCAGCAAACATTTTCTTGAAGTATAAAAGAAAAGTAGAATAAAAACAATTTTATTAAAAGGAGTCATTTCTACATTATTTGTACCAGTAAGTAAAATATTGTTATAATAAGACTTCAAAATATAACTTTCAAAACTTTAGATAAATATAGATACTGATTATACATTATAAAACTGTAGTACATTAAAGACAAAAAAATCTTGAGATTATCCTCTTTTTATGAACCCAACTAAGTATCTATTTATCAACCAAAATAAATGTATAACCAACCTTGCTTAACCAACCGCACAGCCTCACGGTCACCCTAGTACAATATTCATAGCATCATGCTATAGTCCCCAAGGTTGAGCGGAGCCGGAACTTCAGATTATATTCCCAAATCATAACGATAACTTTTAGCGTAGTAGGTATAGATATTTAGTAATGCCTCAAGCGCTATTTAGACGACCGCGCATGAGACGTGATAGTATAAATTCCATAGTATTTGATACTCACAACGGTCAATGCCCGATTCATGCTTGATGGCCGACGACATTGTCGCGAGGGCTTAAATAGTGCTTCATCCCCTACAGCGTTAGTCGTAGAGAAGAAACTCGTGGTTGGTAAGATAGCTACGCAGATCAATAGATCTGCGAAATTGTTGCACTTGCCGTGGTCAGTCCATGAATGAGTGACCATTTTCTTAACATACCGAGATTGAGAAAATAGAGAGTGCATCGGTATCCTCAGACACTTAGTGCACTTTACTCTGTTAAGATCATTATGTTTTTAAACTCATGCAGCTAAAATAATAATAAGTTTATTATTACTTTATACTTTTCAGGACAGATGAAAGAACATGAACACGAAGCATGATGAAGCCTCATAAACATATTGGCTTTAAACAGAGCAATCTTATTTAACTGATTCCTACAAGTTGTCCTTCCTTAAATTATTAAGTTTACATTCATACTTAAGTCTAATGTTAAAATAAACTTCTATAATCTTTTAATTATTAAATGTTTGTAATTATCACAAGTGATACTTATATGAAAATAAAGCAGCCATTATGTACTCCTGTGTCCCGTTTTGTTTCCCCATCATAATATTTTATAAAAATATAAATAGGTATATACTTAGTTAAGTTTCTACCTATTTATATTAACAATATGTTAAAAATAAATACCGGAAAACTGCCCACGGCAATAAATATTTTCTCCAAAGATCATAGCTCGAAAATACAACATTCTGATCTGATTATTGGGGAGTTTTTTAAGTTTTTCGGTAAAGTCACGGGATTTTATACATTTGAATTAAAATCCAACAAAAGGCAAGTAGGTTCAGCTTATTCCCAGGAACATTTTATTTGAATTTTTTTAATTATTTTAGAACTGTCATGGTAAAATTCAGTTAATTTTGAAGTTATTCAACTTCATGCACTAAACAATTTTTATAATCTAATTTTTCGATAGTCCTTAAGTAAAATATACATCACTAGCTAACGCACACAATGACAAATCAAATTGGTCACGTTTTCGCTGTCAGGGATCTATACGCCAGTATATTCTAAGTCTGGAATATACTAGCGTAAATATATTTTAAGTCTATGCAGCTAAATGAATTTATAAATTTGAATTTGGAATTTTAACCAAAGAGGAGATATTTCAGATCAAATTGGTCAGTACACAAAACGCTAATTTCATTTGTAAGGACCTAATATTAACTTTATCAAAAGTTATAAGACCTTTTATTTGTATTTCATCAAAAATATATAAAACAAATTTCCCGTTTGAAAATAACAATTCCATGCAATTGAAAAAAAAAAGTTTAAACAATATGGCACCGAGTTGCCCCATGGCAACGTGCATTTATATCATCAGTAGGACAATTTGAAGAGAATGGCATAAAAATTGAGTTTGAATAGTTTTCGGTAATCATGCGCCGATTTCTCCTGGACTAACACTACCGAGCCGTCGAAAACACAGGGTCAAAGAGTAGCCAAATTTTAAACTTAAGTTCAAATATATAAATAATGATATCCGTTATTGCAGTTTTTGAAAATACGAGTAAATAAGGCTTCTACTATTATTTGAAATTATCCCAAATTGAATGTCATTTATGGGCAACAACGTTTTTGCCTACCGATCGACCTTTACGAATGTGTGCGCGTACAGTAAAATCAGTTAAAATAAAACATTTGCACGCATTTTGAATTTAAACGATAGAAAGGACAGAATGTTTGAAATTTTTTATTAATTTTTCTTCACGACGATTTATATTACTTATTCTAAACCTTCTCATAAATTTGGCTATTGCAAAATAACCCTATATAGCAGACGCAACTATATGAAAATAATTAATAATATAATATCTCAATTGCGTGACATTGACAAGCGCGTGACAGTAGTGCGTCGTATTAGACAAATAAAATTGGTTCAAAATGGGTCAATGCGTTTGATTTTATTGAATCTCATATCTGCCCATACGTACATTTAATGATTTGTTATTTCTTGCAGTTTAAATTTAATTTAAACAATTACAGCATTAATTTTGTTATTTTAAGGTAGTCCTTTAGTTGATTAAATTTAGTTATATAAACTGGACGTTTTGCAGTGTCTATGTTTGGGCAGATTTTAATACAGTTAATGCCTTGATTTTTTATTTTCAACGTTTTCTTTTTGAAGCTACGTTTGAAGTCGTTCACAACTTCCCAATCTTAAATTGAATACTTGGACCCACGCAACTCAAATATTTGCCTATTCTAATGCCAACTTATGTTCATAAATCCTTCACTGCTCTTGACTTGCACAAATTTAATTTCAAAAGATAAACATTTGGATCGCTATTTATCGCAACGTTATTAATTTGAGTAAGGAAAAATAACCACGTTTATATGTTTAAGCAAGTAAAACACTTATGCATATTTTAATATTGTTTTCTCATTTGTGACATTCCTTGGGGAAGGCAGTGGACTTGTGATGAGCTGTAATGGTGATCATGATCATATTTTTGTCGCTAAATTATTGCAGTCATTTATTCCGTTTTTTTTTTTTACACACCGTTAAGAGTAACAAAACGTGAGTGTAACAAAATTAACTTTTAATAAAAAGTAAATAGTTTTATTTTTGTGAAATTATTTTATTCCTTTAGTTCTTTGCCGGCTATTACTTTTTATTAAATTAAGTGTAGTCGCGGTCGGTGTAAGAATTTTGTATAAGAATATCCTATCGTTCCATGGGACGGAAGGATAACAAAAGAACCGTTATGACCGGAACGATAAAAACGAAAGCGAAGGCAACAAACAAGAAACTCATTTTAAAGTTCAATTGAACATGGTAAGAAGTCGAAGTATCCGAATCGGAATGTTATAATACATTTGTATTACATATAGTCGATCCGAGTTCTGAAAGTGACGAATACTTCGAACGATTTATTTACTCTAAGCTCAAAGTATTGCGACGTATTCGCACTGTAGTTACTTGTCGTTCTTCCATTATAAGCACTACTAACTATCAACCTGAAATTAGTGGATGCAAATTATTTCAATAACCAGATCATATGGGGTCATCATTATATGTGTAGGGCGGCCTCCCACTAGATGGAGCGACGGCCTGGTGACATTGCTTGGGGGAGGCCTGTGTTCAGCAGTGTTGGGCTATAATGATCATAGTGATGACGAACCAGATCCTAACTTAATATTGGGATTGTAAGCCAGAAGTATTATCCTTTAAATGGTGCCAATAAGTACAATTATTTTGCCAATTTGATACAACTTTTATTATTATCTTCGTAATAATGTCCCACAGACTGAATTCCAGTCACGGCGGCCAGCCTTAACGGAGGCTAGCCATCGACGCAGGACTGGATTATAGTGTCCAAGTTTATGCGCAAGCACAGGTGCACTCTCTATTCCCTCACTCTCTCTTCGTCCGATGGGACGATAAACCGACACGACCGGAGAGAGATCAGGCGCAGGACCTACGGCTTTACGAGTACATGCTTTCCGAGCCACGGGGTGATACACTGCCAACTTCCTGACTCAGTAACTGACTCTTTTTGATCCGACCCGGGATTCCAACCCGGGACCTCATGATCAGCAGTCGTACCACTACGACCACTAGACCAACGAGGCAGTCAGTATTATCTTCATATATTGTATGATATGGTTCTATATATATATATATGTGTGTGTGTAGACACGTCTATAAAATACTGGCCAGTTCAATAGTAAGGTTTTACTATAGCAAAGCGTCGTATCTGTGGTATCGTGACAACCGTTGTCGTTATATAGGATTTTAGAAATTAATGTCATCGGAAAAGCGTACCATATATTTGCGACGAATTGCTAAACGATCTGTTCATTATATTTTCTTGTATTTTATGTTGTAACGCACGCATATTTGCGCCATCCATCATGAGTGCATCTGGGACGATCCTCTTTCGCCTACATCAGAAGTGGGATAAATTTCCTCTTTCACCTACATATAATCTGCCGATCGTTCTTGAATGGAAGTATGCTATCGGTGTGGGACGCCGCGGGCAGATTATTTAACGCTGCTGCGGACCGATATTTGATGAGTGAGGGAAGTAAATATGTCTTATATATTACTTTGAAAAAAATATGTTGTAGTAACAAGTGGTTAACTTTTTAATTAGTTGAGAGAAATGCCTGAATGCCAAGCTTATTTCATTTGACTAACCTGAGTCTATTTGGGTGTTTAATGACCCTGTTAAATTGTAGAGCTGCTTACTTCATTTTATTTTGTGTTATGACTATGTCAGCAGCCATACCGTAGCCGTAGCTCAAAGAGTGGGTGCGGTGCGCGTGTGGTTTTGGTAGAGGTCTAGTTTAGTCGTCGTTGAGATGTAACGGGGATGACTGAACATAGAGATGAGTGCTCGTAAAATAAAATGAAGTGTAGGTAGTATACATTTGTTGTAACGAACAATTAAAAAGGTTATGGCTCTTGGACATTTTATTTTGTGATGTAAAGTTTCCTTTGAATTGATCTAGTTGAAGTAGAATTAAATATTGAAGAAGTTGCCGGAGGTATTTTCAAGCGTTCATACTCTTAGTCACTTGTTATTACTATTTAGTCGCATTGCACGAATTGGTGCGTAGTTGTAACTACGATTTACTTGTGAGTCATTCAAGAGCGATGAACATCTGATGGTGTGGTGGAAGGCCTTTGTCTCGTAGAGACTACTATTGATCGACTTGGAACGACCTGATAGTCGTTGTCTCTACAGTAGATCGTATCACAAGAAGTGATGAAGATTTAGTAACAGTTTGTTGCTAGTCATTGCGTCATTGTGATCACTGTGTGTAATTTGCTAGTCATTGCGTCATTGTGATCACTGTGTGTAATCAAATAGATAACTTAAATGATTACTCTGTGTCATGACACACTATACATCATGACTTTTTCGAGAAAACTTGGCGGGAAGAGTGACCAAAAGTGTTATTACTCCATCATTATTATTATACAAAGTATGTTTTGTTAAGTACCCTTAACCGACGAGCATTTATGCGTAGGTACATATGTGGACGTAAAGGAGGCGTTTTATCACGAGTATTGGTAATTCCGCATATGTCAATTGAGAGTAAAGATCCTACGCAGCTTTTGTATTTTAATCCAGACCATCCAAACTCGGATATAGAGGGAAGATTAGATAGAAAATGATTTGATTTGTTAACAGCATTTACAATCGCTTTAAAAGATCATGCAGCTAATTGTCTTACCGAGCTTAAGTTTACTAAAAGGGCATATCCCTTAGGAAAGAAATCCGAGTTGAAGAAACAGCGTCTGAAACTGGTCTTCACTTATGATCCCTCATCGAGTAAATTCCTAAAACAATCGTGCCTGATAAAGTTATTACCGGGTTTCGTTATCTCAGTTTTATGTTCATTCAAAATATGATTTACATGGGGTACATTTTAAAGTTCAAAATGTTTAGCGATGTACTGGGAAACGTTTAACTTTAACATGCTATGAATTGAGAGAATGAGTGGCCTTTTCTGTTCTAATGTGTTGATGAATGTAGCAGTATTGCTCTGAATATTGTGTGGTCGACAGAATTGGTGTTTGATGTTAAGGATTGGCTTTGTATGAAGCTGGTTGAAAGGACAATGTCGTACCGAGCCCATGCGCGCGCGGCTGGTTGAAAGGACACCGTCCGGTCCAGGCTTATGAATTTTGATATTGATGGTTGATTTGTGTGAAGCTGGTCGCAGGGACAATGTTGTACCGGGCCATGCGCGCACGGCTGGTTGTAAGGACACATTCGTCCGGTTCAGGCTTGAATTATGGAGTTACACTGGTCGAAGGGACGCACCCGTCCGGTCCAGTCAGGTTGGTTGAACAGAGTACAGATAACAGAATCGTCCGGGCAAGACGCGAGCGGTTGGTCGTAGGGGCATACTAGTTTACAGCTGTATGTGGTGGCTTGAGAAAAAGGTGTTATTCGGTCCATGCGTGGTCGAAGGACGCACGCTTTCGATTATTGTATAATCGAGGATGTTAGTATATTTACAAGAGGGTATGTGTTGTTAAAGAGTATATCTTCCATCAATGCTAATAGTGCCGTGCAAGCTGTATAAAGAGCTGTGTATCTATGTCTGCTCAATGGAAAGAGCCTGTTCTCCGGTCCATGTTGTCATATGAGGTGATGGCAAAAGGACGCCTTAGCTAGTGTTAGTTTGCATGTCTCAACCTAAGTTTGTGAATTTCCAAATATAGGGACAGTAAACTTATTCATGTCAGGATAGACGAGCGGAAGAAGTGGTGATAATAGTGTTTGTTACAGGAATACATGAAGATACACGCCTGAGGACGGTCGTATGTCAGGATTGGCCGTGTAGGCAGGTTTATAAAATACTGGCCAGTTCAATAGTAAGGTTTTACTATAGCAAAGCGTCGCATCTGTGGTATCGTGACAACCGTTGTTCTTATATAGGATTTTTGAAATTAACGTCATCGGAAAAGCGTACCATACATTTGCGACGAATTGCTAAACGATCTGTTCATTATATTTTCTTGTATTTTATGTTGTAACGCACGGTATATATATATATATATATGTATATATATATATATATATATATATATATATATATATATATATATATATATATATATATATATATATATATATATATATATATATATATATATATATATAGAACCATATATAATAGTAAAACTAATTAGTTAATCAAAATAGAACCCCATGAATCTCTACTTGATATACAAACTTTTCGATTCAATTACTTTCCGTACCTAATGAATATATATTATAATTTTAACATTACATTTAACGAATAACCATTTTGACGGCTCCATAACGCAGTGACCCATAGGGCTCGAAACCGCGGCCTTGAGCGAACCTGTAGGACGGAGCAGCTGTACCGCACGGAACAATTTCATATATTTGCCCTTGTGCAGGGTGCAGCAATATTATGGTTGTAGCACGAATGGGTCAGCTCGACTGGGAAGGACCATGCTCTCACAGAATACAGGGTAAATGGCAGCTTTGTGCTGCTGTGTTTTTAGTCCTCGAGGACAGTTGCAGATGTCTATGGGCCACACATCCATTTACCATCAGGTGAACTGGGTGCTAGTTTCTCACCCTTATTCTATAAAAAACTGATAATATTGGTTATCACTGTAGTTACATAAGCATAGAAATCAGTGAATTCACTAAATTTGTGGCCATTTTGCCTGAGTAAGTTTCGTAGTAAAGTACAGAATAATGGAATGACAAAGAGTTGTATAGACATATTTAAGGATACAGTATAAAATTACCCATTCATTTACATTAATCTCTCAAAAAATATACAATGCTAACAAACTCGATTGCATAGCTCGAGTGAAATTGAGCGACAGCAAAATTTAATTTTAATTATAATAATTTAATATAAAAACAAAATTTTTATCACAAAACTAAGCCTATATTACTCTGAGAATATTGTAGCTTTTATCTGTAAATAAAATCAAAGGACTATTACCAAAGTCCTTAGACCTATGTTTCTTCTTTCTTAAGGCATTGGAAAAGGTTATAGATAGATATTAGGGATGTAGCCCCAGCTACGAGACCCATACACTACAACCAGCATGCTTACCGCATACGCAAATTCACGGAAACAGCCCTGATCAGTGTTATTGACAGGGTCGAAAAGCGTTAAAGGATAAAGAAACAGTTTTGTGCCTTTCTAGACATTGAGGGCGTCTCGATGTCGTCTTCATACATCACTGCTGGTTGAAGGCTTGACATCTAAGAATGTTGACCCTACAACCATCAGGTGGGTGAAGATGTGCTCTCAAACAGAAAGGCAAAACTAGAGCTATTTCAAACTTTAATTGGATTAACGCTCAGGGCAGTTTAAGCTTGTTTTGTATAGATTGAGATCCATGCTCGACTCAATTAAAGAAACACTGGTCTTATGCATGATCTCAGATATCATGCCACACTATATGCTTTTAACAAAAGTATACAGTGGAATTACCCCTAGAGAAGACTGGCTGAATGGACAGGTCATCTGTGAAGTCGGTAGCATTATATGTATACCAATGACTCAAAATGGGCCTCGATGTAGGCTTTGGAATTTATGGAACGCCCCAAATTCAAACTTAGTATGAATTTGGGTAGATTCACCTCTATCTTCCAGGCAGAAATTTTCGCCACTTCATGTGCGGAAATCAATCTCAAAAACACTAGGTTAACCATATAATCTACATTAATTCTGATAGTCACAGCACTGCTAGCGCTGAGATCAAACTTGGTGAACTCGAAGCTAGTTGGAGACTGCGTGAACCATCTAAACGCCCTGGGAGGTAACAACAGGGTCGTTTTAAGATAGGTTCCGGGTCACGCGGGTGTATGTTGGCAATTGTGGGCAATGAAACTGCCGACAAGCTCGCACGGGAGGGCTCAAAGAGTACACAATTTGGACCCGAGCCATTTGTGGAACCTCAAAAGCCTCGCCCGATTGACCATGGAATCTCTTACCACAATAAATCACTTAAGATCTGGTCTGATACATCAGGCTTAAAACATTCTAAAACCTTAATCCGAGCTTTCGATCTTAAATTCGAGAGCCCTGGCATTAGGTAAAAATAAATTGCGCATTCTGGTAAGAGCCCTGACTGGACACTGTTGTCTTAAAAAGCACATGTCCATCCTGGGACTAAGCAACTCAAGGATGTGCCGGTTCTGCTCCCTAGAGGAGGAAACGCCTTTACACATCCTGACGAATTGCGGACCCTTAATGCGCAAACGTAGCACTCATCTGGGAAACTATGTACTTCGCCCAGAAGAAGTGAAATTACTCAAAGCTGCAACTTTTCTATTCATTGAGGACGTGGGCTTAGCAGTGAATTATATATCTAAACCTACCTAAAAGATCTGTTGTGATCGCTGCTATGTCTATAGCAGCGATCACAATAGATATTTTAGGTCGCAGTGATACTGGTCTATCTAGACCTACATAGCTGCTCGTATATAATAAAAAAGGTGCTTTTTTAATTACAATAATTAGCAAGCACTTGACTACTATCCCGATATTTTTTTTAGGTTATTTTATATATACTAGCTCGCTCGGTAGACGTTCACTTTCCGTTAGATGGTGTAAGAAGTGTCACCTGAATTCACCACGCACTTCACAGTGTAGATACTGATCACACCTTCAACGCTATTCCCACCCCTAGTCTGATTATTTTACGTCTGGCGCAAACGGGGTAGCATACCGCCATTTATTAAAAGGTGTGCAATTGTTCTGGCATTTCCCGTAGTCACCTCTTGCGCCACACACAGAACTTAATCAGGTGTAAGCTTTGTTTAATATTTGAATAGTCTATCGATTAACTACTCTGTGGAAGTTCACACTTGATTGATTTCACAAAATAAACGAGCCCTTAAGATTCTTTCAACAGTAGAGTTAGTGTAAGGTTTTTTTCTTATACTTTCTTTGCCCATTGATTCCAAGTATCCTATTAAATGCAACATATTATTGTATTTATATAATGTGTGATTTGCAACTTATTCCTAATAGTATTTAAAGGTTTTTATGTTACAAATAGTCACGCTCTTCCTTTAAATAGGTATTAAACATAAGACTTTTTTTATAAAAGAATAGGTGACAAACGAGCACACTGTTCATTTGATAGTAAGTAGATGGTGTGGCCCATAAACACTCCCATCTATCATCGATTAAGAATTAGATATAATTTAAAAGCGTAGTCTTGAAGACTAAAATAGAATGTTTCGTTACTAGTAAAGTTTCTCCAGTTCCCTGCTCACCTTACGAAACACAGCAATATTATTGTGCTATTTAACGCTGAAATACGCCATCCATCAAAACGCTAAATAATCAAGATGGTTTTTCGTTTAATTACGAATGCTCTATATAATAATAATAATAATATCTCCGATGGAGTTAAAATCATCGAAGAAAGTCTGGATTATAAGCGCAAAAACAGGTGCACTCTCTTCCCTTACTTTTGTAGTCCGATGCGGCGGCAATTCGAAACGAACGACGAGAGTTCAGGTGCTGAACCTACGGCATTACGTGCTTTGGAGTGCGAGACACAGGAAGAAACATTGCCAATTTCCTGACACCGAGTTGCTAAGAATTTCTTAGCAGAAAACCCAATAACTCTTTAACCGACCTCCGAACCGCACGGCCACTATTCCAACTCATTATAATTACAATATAATAAAAGTATTTTAATTAAAACCACCAACCTGGTTTTCAATCCACGGATTCAACTCGGCTGGGCAGCGTTCGGGAAATTACAACACATCTTCTCGACAGGTATACCTCAAAACATGAAAACGAGATTGTACAACCAGTGCGTGTTGCCAGTAATGATTTATGGATCTCAGATGGTCCTTCACTGCTGGCCGGATGAGGAAGCTCAAGGTCGCTCAGGGAGCTATGGAGAGCTATGCTGGGGTTTCTCTGTGATAAACTTAGAAATGAGGATATCCGCAGAAAAACCAGAGTGACCGACATAGCCCAACGGATTAGTAAGCTGAAGTGGCAATGGGCTCGCCATGTAGCTCGAAGAACCGACAACCGATAGGGAAAAAGTTCTTGAGTGGCAGCCTCATACCGGTAGGCTAAATGTAGGGCGACCCCACTAGATGGAGTGACGACCTGGTAAGACATATAGGACGTCGTTGGGTGCAGGTGGCCCAAGACCGTGCTTTGTGGCATACCTTGGAGGAGGTCTATGTTCAGCAGTGGACTTGTGAAGGGCTGTAATGATAACGATGATGGTGAATCCGGTTTTCTATTATCAGAGATATTGTCTTACATGGATTAATAAATTACAGATGAATTAATCCTACTAATGTTATAAACGTGAAAGTTTGTGAGGATGTATGGATGTTTGTTACTCTTCCACGCAAAAAGTACTGAATGTATTTTAATGAAACTTTACAATAATATAGCTCATACATCAGAACAACACATAGGCTATGTCTAATAAAGATATTTTTTTTATTTATTTATTTAAGAAAAAAAGGAATGAAGTTATTGTTTAAAAAAAATATAACGATAATTGTTAAGTACGATATTAATTTAGCATTCCCGGCGCGCGCAGGGCGGTTACTGCGGGCGAGGGGAAAACATCGATCATCGCTGCGTGAGCAAATGTAACTCTTCACGCTTAAACCGCTGGAACCGATTTAGATGAAATTTGGCATCGAGATAGTTTAAGTCCCTGAAGGAAAGGATAGCTTTGATCATGGAAATCATTCCTAAAGAGGGTGATGCAATTTACTGAAATTGCGATTATGGATCAACTATGTATTTAAAGTATAACATCTACGCGGATGAAGCCACGGGCAAAAGCTAGTAAAATAAAATCGGTAAAAGGCTATGGATATGGTTAACCCTACCCACAACAGAGAAGCCTACGTCCAGCAGTGGGAAATTAAGGTCTTACCATAAGAAGGAAACTATTAAAGTTTTAGTAAATATTTTGAATTACCCAAATGAACCTATTTACAAGTAAAGTTGCAGCCTATATATACGTCTCAATCCTCGAGACAGGGCTCCTCTCATTTCTGAGAGGAGGATGAATTAATTAATCTGCGCGCTGCTTCAATGCGCGTAGACTTCACATTTTAAATATTTTTATTCCTTAGACAAGGCAGCCACCAAGCACGTGATAAATAATTCGTTTATGTTTAATTTAAAATTAAAATAAATAGGATTTTTAACTTATGAAAATAATTCACGAGCTATTAATACCTAGAGATTTCAGCAAAATTTTGCAGTGTGTGTTTTTAAATAATTCTATGAAAGATTTGCGACATCTTTTTAATGCTTAAAGCAAAAAGTTGAATTTCTTACAGACGTTACGTCTGCAACGTAACTCTATTTCCAGCCAGCTTAACATATTTTATGTCTCAATAACTGTGAAACGTGCGTGGGTCATAAGATAGAAATTGTTAAATTTTAATTTTCCTCTAGGCTTTTGAAGGATCTTCCAAAATATAAAAATATAATTATTATTTATTCACGGCGTGTGGTCATCCTTTTGTTTCCTGATATTATTTTGATAAATATCTATTAAGTAAATATCTTAATACATTTTGATGTTTACTACTCCGGACCACAAGCAACAAGATCAAGCCAAGACAAGATCAACAGCCGCTGTCTCAATTTGAGTTGATTTCCGGATATTGCAGAATATTGTAGATACTATATTGCTCCTTTAAGTAAATTTAAAATTTCAAACGACGAAACCTAATAATTTTATTTTATTACTACAAAAAACTCGCCAATGGTATTTTAATGATTTGAATAACATAACATACACAAAAAAGAACAAGCAGTGTAATTTAGTAGGTACCTCCTCCTTTTCTGACGTCGGTTAAAAATTACTTTTTATATAAACATAGAACTTGATTGCTTTTTTATTCGATTGCTCAACTTATGTGATTACTTGTTTTATGTTTTGTTACAAATGTCCTATAATCACGCCTCTCTTTCTTTTCTATGCAGTCCAACAGTGATCGCAGTGACGCTCAAAGAGTAGAGTAATTTAAAGACAGCCGTATGTCGCTTTGCTCCGCTATCCACTCATTATTTTTTTGTTATTTGAAGTTTGTACATTTTATTCCTACAACTACAATTATTTGTGAAAAGATCGGTACATAAAGACATTGGTATAGGATATAAGTTGTATAAATATAATTCAAATTTTTAAAAATATTAAAGAAATAATGGCCACGGCTAAAATAGGAAACGTCAAATCTCTAGCTATTGTCAGCGCCCTGATGTATTTCTAACATTTAAATTGCAGAAATCCGAACAGCCAGACCCAGAACAATTACTTGTCGGCCATACAAATACTTATTCCGTTATCCCGCGAAAATCCCGAATTCAAATCCTTATTCCGCGCATTCGTAGCACCTTAATTAAACGCTTACGGCACAGTCCAGGAGGAATCGGCGCATGAGTACCGAAAACTATTACACCTCGATTTTTATTCGGTTCTCTTCAAATTGTCCTACTGATGATATAAATGCATGTTGCCATGGGACAACTCTGCCATATTGTTTATTGTTTATATTAGTAATAAAGTTTTCTTCATTATTTGCCTATATTTTATATTCTAAACTGCAAATTTGCCGGTTATTAAAATAACGCTGCATAGCAGACGCAACTATATTAAAAAATATATCAATTACGTGACATTGACAAGAGCGTGACAGTATTGCGTCGTATTAGACAAATAAGGTTCAAAATGCTTTTGATTTTATTGAATATCATATCTGCCCATACAAACATTTAATGATTTGTTATTTCTTGCAGTTTAAATTTAATTTAAATGATTAAGCATTAACTGTTAACTGTGCGACAAAAAATTGGATGTTTTGCAGTGTCCACTTTTGTGCAGAGCCTTAATACAACTGTATTGCCTTGATTTTTTTTTTAACGTTTAGTTTTGAAGCCACGCTTAAAGACGTTCACAACTTCCCAATCTTAAATTGAATACTGGAGCCACGCAACTCAAATATTTGCCTATCCTAATGCCAACTTATGTTCATAAATCCTTCACTGCTCTTGACTTGCACAAATTTCATTTCAAAAGATAAACATTTGGATCTGTGCATCACAACTTTATTAATTTCAGTAAGGAAAATAACCACGTTTATATGTTTAAGCAAAAGCACTATGCATATTTTAATATTATGTTATCTCAATATGCATAATCAAATTATTGCAGTCATTTATTCTGTTTATCTTTTTTACAAACCGTCAAGAGTAACAAAACGTGAGTGTAACAAAATTAACTTTAATAAAAAGTAAATAGTTTTATTTTTGTGAAATTATTTTATTCTTTTAGTTCTTTGAAGGCTATTACTTTTTATTAAGTTAACCGTGTAGTCGCAAAGTCGAAAAATTTTTTCATCATTTTTAAACCATATGTACGCAACCAATGGTATTCATCAGATGGAGTGACGTCCTGGTGAGGCATGCAGGAAGTTGATGGATGCTGATTGCTCAGGACCGTGTCTGCTGAACATAGGTCATATCCATTGCCTCATAGGGTTGCCATAATTGCCACGCTTGGCAAGCGGGTTGGCAACCTGTTTTTTTTATTTAGTCGTTATATTTTTGTAAATCCACAGTATGCCGAGTACAGTCATTCCTGGAATACAGAGCTTTCAACCCACGGGCTATCACGGCACTGTCGCATTAAAAAATTGATAATCTAATTATGTTATGTCGTATTAGAATGACCAGCGCATTCACAATCCAACTACAAATGGCTTGAAGCCCTTAAATTCTTAAAGAAGGTCTATAGTCGTAGTCACTTCTGTCTATATATATATATATATAGCAAGAAGCTTCTGACTATTTAACATCCAAGGTGTCAGACAGGGCTATGTAGCTTCCACCTGGCTGTTTAACCTATTCATGGACAGTTGTTTGCAAACTTTGAAAGTTGAAGAATGTGGGTTGAGAATGGGTGAGTTAACCGTTAAATGCCTTTTGTACGCCGATGATCAAGTCATATTTGCATCGTCGGCGGCCGAGTTCAAATGATGGTTACTTTAATGAACCGATCATTAAAAGAAAGAGGTATGAAAGTGAACGCAAGTAAGACGAAAGTGATGGTTTTGAAAGAGAAGAAAGTAAAAACGTTATGTGAAATAAGAATAGAGGGAGTTGATTGAGCAAGTGGATGAGTTTGTATATTTGGGATGTTTATTTAGTAGGGATGGTAGATATGATAAGGATATAGAACGACAGTGAACGCAGGAAATAGAGTGAATGGGGCTCTACACGCTATTGAAGAGTCAGAATGTGTCAAAAAGGCACGTTTGGCAATTCACAATGCTGTTTAGTCCCTACTTTAATGTATGGTAGTGGTAAGTTGGGTCTGTGAAGAAGCATGAGTAGAATAAATGCTGTAGAAATGCGGTCATTAAGGAGTATGCGGATGAATCTGAATGACAGGGTGAAATAGTGTGATAAAGAAAAGTGTGGTTTGCAAGATGACGTTGTGGGATTAAGAAAGGAATGCTTCGGTGGTTTGGTCATGTAGAAAGAATGAATGAAAAGAGTGACAAAGCAATTTATGCTGCAGAAGTGAACAGCAGAGTCGGAAGGGACGCCCTAGACGAAGGTTTATCGACCAGGTGGCGATATTGAAAATGGGCCAGATTAGGAGTACCCTTAACCGACGAGCGTGTATGCGTAGATATGTGGATGTAAAGGAGGCGATAGAGGTGTGCAGGATCGTGCCAAGTGGAAGTCCGTAGTCTCTGCCTACCCTCTGGGTGACAGGCGTGACTGTTTATGTATGTATGTATTATATATATATATATATATATATATATATATATATATATATAATATATAAAATATATAAAAATAAATTAATAAAGCTAAGTGCGTTTTGTATATATATATATATATATATATATATATATATATATATATATATATATATATACAAAAAACACTTATGCTTTCATAATTATTTCTGATCTTTCACAAATCACTGTTGAACATAAGCCCAGGAATACTACAAAGCATTAGTGCTTATTCGTACCTGCAGAAACACTTATTAAGGGTTGTTATATGGATACCTGTACTAATTTCAAGGCTATAGTAAAGATACAACATTTTATTTGTATATATATATATATATATATATATATATATATATATATATATACAAAAACGCACTTGTGCTTTCATTAATTTATTTTTACAGTCTTCACAACCACTGTTGAACATATGTTCTAAGGAATACCAACACAGCACTAGTGCTTATTCTGTACCTGCAGAAACACTTATTAAGGGTTGTTATATGGATATACCCAGTAATTACCAAGGCTAGTAAAGATACAACATTTTATTTGTATATATATATATATATATATATATATATATATATATATACAAAAACACTTGTGCTTTCATTAATTTATTTTTACAGTCTTTCCAAATCCACTGTTGAACATAAGCCCAAGAGATACTACAAAGCACTAGTGCTTATTCGTACCTGCAGAAACACTTATTAAGGGTTGTTATATGGATATACCAGTAATTACCAAGGCTAGTAGTAAAGATACAACAGAAATAAAATTATTTAATATTTATATGAAACTTAATGTTTGGAATGGTTCAAAACAATTTGTATTATAATTAAAAATAATAAAAATAATTAAGTTAAATTTTTGTTTGCCTAAACCTAAACGGTTGTAAAAACAGTATTCCTCGATAAAATACAGGCTGTTTGGCTTATGGACCGACAGGATTTTTGGAGGGATGGGGAGGGTCATACAGCATCAACATGTCAGCATACGCGTCGTTACTGAAGTTGGGCATTGTAACAACAACGCAAACACTAACACAACAAAAAGGTAACAATTCAACAACAAATTTAATCAATAACTATAACAGGACTTTAATTCGACTACGAAACAACGGGAAACGCACGGGCACTTCAAATGGCAGAGGAATGTCCATAGATAATATACTATATGGGAATGTCGACTAATTGATTACCGGCTGGCAGCTAGTCACCGTCACTAACTTCTAACTCGATAGACAAAGACAACGGTAACTTTACATACTAATAAGAAAGAGACAAATTTTTGACCTGCTGCTTGTTTATCCGCGTTGACAGCTTGCATTGTTCTAACCGGTTACATTGTTGGAGTGCAAACGTGGCCCTGTGAATCTTATTTTGACCAGCTAATGAATGACTTCTTGTCGTGTAGCATATCGTTGGAAAGGGTAATAACTAAAGAACTTTTTAGAAGAAAGTTAAATTCAAAAAGACTTATTTTTTTGTTATGTATTTTGAAGCTGTCACTTTCCATAACTTTTACACAGATTTAAGACTTTGAAAGCTCAGAACTATTTTTTATGAGAATTATATCAAGTAATGATTCATTTAGAATAATAATACATTTCACAATACAGTACAAGTTATTTCGTTGTATTACAATCACAAACAAAAAAGTTATAACGATTTCAAGGCAAGATTTCGGGTGATTTACAAAAAAACCTATTAAAGATCATATCTCAACTACCATGACACTTAGTTCATATGGATAAATTCGATGCCATTTTAAAAAGTAAAGCAAGATCGGTATATTAGTAGTTACGACGTAGCCGAGGAATTAAGGATTGACGATAAAATAGTTTTGACCCATTTGAATAAGTCGATATTTGGGTACCATGAGCTCACTCAAAGAAACCTAATGAATCGTGTACTCATTTGCGATTCTCTATTGAAACGTAATGAAACCGAACCATATTTAAAAGATTTATCACTGAATAACGTGCAAAAAGATTCTGGTCAAAGTGTAGTCAAGCTCTACAGACTGTAGCGAAACCCGGATTAACACGCAATTAGTTGATGCTGTGTGTATGGTGGGATTGGAAGGGCAACGTTTATTATGAGCTTTATCGCCGGGCAAAACCATCGATTCCGATCTCAACTGCCAACAACTAAAAAACTAGTTTTACGGATTTTATCGCGTATATTAACTTATTTTATATTCCCGACGTTTCAGTACTTTACAGCACCCATGGTCACAGGGGGACTGAGGTGTATGACGTCCCAATGTCATAGTTAACCGGCTACCTTCAGATTAAAAATTATTAATTTTTGTTCCGATCTACGCAGTATGAACTTACAGTATCTTGAGGTCTTGCAGTTGTATGCTTGGGTTGGATTTAATTTTATTAATTATGGGATCCCAAGCAGATGGTAGCACCCAGCCATCTTCTCAATTGAAATTAGGATGTTTTTGATTTCAATAGCCTCGCGAATCATACTTGGAAGGAATCAGTGCTCTTTAGCGAGGATTTGTGGTCTATCAAATCTAATGTAGTGACAGGGGCGATCCTGTACGTGTTCACAGACTGCAGACTTCTCAGGCGTCGATTCTTCACATCAGCTATGTGTTCTTTAACGCGAATTTTTATGGATCTTTTAGTTTGTCCTATATAGGAGAGACCACATTCACAATCAAGCTTGCACTCCTGCATCTTGCAGAGGGCAATACACTTGACTGATGGTAAAACTAACTAATCTTCTGCGGCGGCTTGAAGTATGTTTTAATGGAAGCACCTTCAAGATGTAGCCAATCTTGTCAGTGAGACTTCTGACATATGGCAGTATAGCAGGCACTCACTGACTGTGGCCGGCTTCACTCGTTCAATGACGTAGGCGCGGGACCTGAAGCTTGTTGTCTTACAATACTTGCTCGACGTGTTGAAGCTCGGCGGCCAGATGTTTTCTGTCACCCCAAAAGGTTAAAACGACCCAACAAATAACACACTTAAAACAACTAGTGATATCATAAAGAAACACTCCAAAAATTAAATCTGGACGTAAAATCGATAATACCATGTGCCAAATCACCGAAGTTGTATGGGTTACCAAAATACACAAGCTCAATGCTCCACTACGTCCCATAGTGAGCCAAATCAATTCACCAACTTACATATTGGCTCAACACTAAGCGAAAATACTCTCACCGCTCAGGGGACATACAAGAGCACACACAAAGGATTCCTACCATTTTTTCAGCGAGATTAAAGACCTACATCTGGCAGACAATGAAACTATGGTCAGTTTTGATGTTCAGTCTCTGTTCACATGATTACCTGTTGAAGATTGCATCTCGATTGTTACTAGAAGGCTGGAGGAAAACAACATGCCTGTAGAATATGCAGTATTACTCAGACACTGCCTTACATCTGGCTACCTATTGTGGAAGGAAGAGTTCTACAAACAAGTAGATGGTGTGGCGATAGGCTCACCTGTATCTCCCATTGTCGCCGAAATATTCATGGAAAGCTTTGAGGAGAAAGCCCTGCTTACTTCTCCTGTAAATCCACGATTCTACAAGCGGTACGTAGACGACACCTTCACATTTCTACCTTTAAATAAAGTAACTGCATTTTTAGACCATCTTAAGTCCATAAATTCTAAAATTCAGTTCTCAATGGAGTTAGAGGCAAACAATTCTTTAGCTTTCCTAGATATTTTAGTCATCTGAAATCCTGATAACACTATTGGTCACACTATGCATAGGAAAAAGACCCATACAGATAGATATTTAAACGGTGACTCTCGTCACCATCCTTCACAGTTAGCTACCGTGGGTAAATCTTTATTTCAGCGAGCACGAGGGATTTGTGACAGTAAACACCTGGCCGCCGAGCTCCAACACGTCAAGCAAGTTTTGCGCGACAATAAGCTTCGGGTCCCGCGCCTACGTCACAGTGAACGAGTGAAGCCGGCCACAGTCGAGCAAGTGCCTGCTGTACTACCATATGTCAGAGGTGTCACAGACAAGATTGGCTACATCTTGAAGCGTACTTCCATTTAAACATACTTCAAGCCGCCGCAGAAGATTAGTCAGTTTTACCATCAGTCAAGGTATTGTCCTCTGCAAGATGCAGGAGTGTACAAGCTTGATTGTGAATGTGGTCTCTTATAAGGACAAACTAAAGATCCATAAAATTCGCGTTAAAAACACATAGCTGATGTGAAGAAGAACGCTCTGAGAAGTCTGCAGTCTGTGAACACGTACAGGATCGCCCCTGTCACTACATTAGATTTGATAGACCATAAATCCTCGCTAAAGGACACCGATTCCTTCCAAGTATGATTCGCGAGTCTATTGAAATCAAAAACATCTTAATTTCAATAGAGAAGATGGCTGGTGCTACCATCTGCTTGGGATCCCATAATTAATAAAATTAAATCAAACCCAAGCATACAACTGCAATACTTCAAGATACTGTAAGTTCATACTGCGTAGATCGGAACAAAATTAATATTTTTAATCTGAAGATAGCTGTGGTTAACTATGACATTGGGATGTCATACACCTCAGTCCCCCGTGACCATGGGTGCTGTAAAGTACTGAAACGTCGGAATATAAAATAAGTTAATATACGCAATAAAATCCGTAAAACTAGTTTTATTTAAATGTGTAGTGTTCGCGTAAATATAAGAAATCATTATTCCAACAACTAATGATACACAAGCAACACGGAATTGATCAACAGAAAAGGAGTGGTCTTTAATCATGATAACGCCAGGCCACACACATCTTTGGCTAATCAGCAAAAATTGAGAGAGCTTGGTTGGGAAGTGCTAATGCATCCACCATATAGTTCTGACCTTGTTCGCTCAGATTTTCACTTGTTTCGGTCATTAAATCCAAGATTATACAAGCGGTACGTAGACGACACTTTCACAATTTTACCATCTGACAAAGTAACTGCATTTTTAGACCACCTTAATTCCATAAACCCTAAAATACAATTCACAATGGAGTTAGAGGCAAATAATTATTTAGCTTTCCTAGATGTTTAAGTCATCTGAAATCCTGATAACACTATTGGTTACACTATGTATAGGAAAAAGGCCCATACCAATCGATATTTAAATGGTGAATCTCACCATCATCCATCACAGTTAGCTACCGTGGGAAAATCTTTGTTTCAGAGAGCACGAGGGATCTGTGACAGAAAACATCTAGCCGCCGAGCTTCAGCACGTCGAGCAAGTATTGTAAGACAACAAGCTTCAGGTCTCGCGTCTACTTCACAGTGACCGAGTGAAGCCAGCCACAGTCGAGCGTGTGCCTGCTGTTCTACCCTATGTCAAAGGAGTCACAGACAAGGTTGGCTACATCTTGAAGCGAGCTTCCATTAAAACATACTTCAAGGCACCGAAGAAGATTAGTCAATTTTTACCATTCGTCAAGTGTCATATCCCTCAACAAGATGCAGAAGTGTACAAGCTGGATTGTGAATGTCGCCTCTCTTACATAGGACAAACAAAAAGATATAAAAAAAAACCCGTGTAAAAGAACATATAGCTGATAATGATTTCTTATATTTACGCGAACACTACACATTGAATAAAACTAATTTTACGGATTATATCGCGTTTAATCATACTTATTTTTATTAATTCCCGACGTTTCGGTTGCTTTACAGCACCCATGGTCACGGGGGAATGAGGTGATTGACGTCCCGATGTCAGAGTTAATCCGGAGTACCTTCAGCTTTTTAATTATTAACTAAAAGTTCATTCTGCGTAGATCGGACAAAAATTAATAATAAAAAGCTGAAGGTACTCCGGATTAACTCTGACATCGGGACGTCAATCACCTCAGTCCCCCGTGACCATGGGTGCTGTAAAGCACCCGAAACGTCGAGAATTAATAAAAATAAGTATAATTAAACGCGATATAATCCGTAAAATTAGTTTTATTCAACATATAGCTGACTTGAAGGACCGACGTTCCGGGAAGTCCGCAGTCTGTGAACATGTTCAAGATCGTCCCCGCCATTACATTAGATTTGATAGACTACAAATCCTCGCAAAAGAACACCGATTCCTACCAAGGATGATTCGCGAGGCTATTGAAATTAAAAACATCCTAATTTCAATAGAGAAGATGGATGGTGCGCCATCTGTTTGGGATCCTATAATTAATAAAATTAAACCAAACTCAAGCATACCACTGCAAGACTTCAAGACATAGTAAGTTAGTTCTGTGTAGATCGGACCAAAAGTAATAATTAAAATGCTGAAGGTACCGGGCTAGCTATGATATCGGGACGTCAACACCTTAGTCCTGTTCGTGTTCATGGTGCTGTAAAGCACCTGAAACGTCGGAATTAATAAAAATAAGTATGATTAAACGCAATATAATCCGTAAAATTAGTTTTATTCAACATAGCTGACTTGAAGGACCAACGTTCCGGGAAGTCCGCAGTCTGTGAACATGTTCAAGATCGTCCTGCCATTACATTAGATTTGATAGACCACAAATCCTCGCAAAGAACACCGATTCCTACCACGGATGATTTATGAAGCTATTGAAATTAAAAACATCCTAATTTCAATAGAGAAGATGGATGGGTGCTACCATCTGCTTGGGATCCTATAATTAACAAAATTAAATCCAAACTCAAGCATACCACTGCAAGACTTCAAGACATAGTAAGTTAATTTTGTGTAGATCGGACCAAAAGTAATAATTAAAAAGCTGAAGGTACTCGGGCTAGCTATGATATCGGGACGTCAAACACCTTAGTCCCCTTCGTGTCCATGGTGCTGTAAAGTACCCGAAACGTCGGGAATTAAAAAGTTAAAATTAAGCGCGATAGAATCCGTAAAAATTTGTTTCATTTAATGTGTAGTCTTCGCATAATTATAAGAAATCATTCTGTTTCGGTCAATTCAGAATTATTTGGGTAGAGTTAGGTTAACATCAAAAGAGGACTGTCAAAACAACTTGTCGCATTTTTTTGATCCAAAGACATTTAAGTAGTAGTGGTAATAGACCGGACATCAGCAACAAAATAGTCACCTCTTACTTATGTCATAAAGGATATATTTCGGATTTGTGTCATTTAGTCTTAGTGACATCGTTAAAAGCTCAAAACGCATTCCTTTCCTAACTTAAAAAAATATTTTTTAAAGAAAATATGCCCAATAGTACATTAAGGTATTGTCAATCCCGATATGTAGCAAAAACTGAATGTGATTTCGGTTTATTATCGCAAGTATAATGTATATTTGCCCCATAATTTTGAATTTTATTATTTCTGGTAGATTGTTCTAGAACATTTATCATCATTGTAATAAGTACCCTCCATACCAATAAAGAAATCGGGTGAGCCTATGTTGGGGCACACGGCCGTTGGTTTTAACGTGAAACACCTATGTCAGCCAGTACAACTAGTGCAACCGGTCAACAAGATGGCTTTCTTTTTAAAGTTTTAATATAATTCTACAACACTAGGAGAATTGCAGATGCGTTGCCGGCCTTTTGAAAAGGAGTAAGCTCGTTTCTTGAAGGTCCCTAAGTCGTATCGGTCTATAAAAATCGCCGATGGTAAACGATTCCTAAGAAAACTCCTATTAAATCGCACGGTAGTGGACCGCCAAGCATCTAAATAATGTGGATGGTAACTTAAGTTTTGTCGCAATGTATTGGTGAAATTGGTGGCTGGAATTAATCCGAGCATTTCAGAGCACTTCCTGTGGTAAATACGATAGAAAATGCAAATGGATTCAACATATCTACGCAGCGGCAGTGAATCGAGCCAATCAAAGACAACTCAGTCGTCGACGTCGAGCCGCTCTGCTCTCGGTAAACGCGCAAACTTGTGAGTTTGTTAAATAATTTATCGTGTAACTACTTCTAAGTTCAGTGATTTCCAAAATATGTTAGATTTATAGTGTCTTTTTGTAAAAATGAATTTGAAAAACATTGCGGTGCTCTTATTAGATTTGACGTTTCGCGATGTGCCTTCGACGCCGACCGACGAATCATATGCTATTATTATAGCGTCTAATGGACCTAGTGACGTCATCCAAGATGCCACCAATGTGACTGCTGTTTGAATTGATTCTTAGTTATTGGATTTTTTTATTTCATAACGTTTCATTTCATTCATGACGTTATTCATGACTTAAAAAGTTTATATGATTTTTTTGGTGTGATAGAAGACATAATAAATAGATTCGTACAATAAAAAGACGTGCATATTCCCTAATATTATATCGTAAAACATTACAAACTAAGTAACCTTCCACAACATTATCGATACTTTGATGTCGAAACGGTAACATACCTAAAACGGGTTTTTACGTTATATTTATTAGCGTCACCTACTGGGGAATAACTGAAATGTTTTCTTAATAAATATTCAGCTTAGTTTTGCTATGTTTAGCTAGAGAGCGTCACACACGTACGAGCTCAAAATTTTTGTATGCAAATGTTCATTATGTCCGCTCTATAGTATACCTATATATTTAAATCTCTTTGTTTTGATTAAAAGTCCCAAGACTTCACAGCTACGGGATTATGTCACTTCCTACAAGATGCTAACAAGTTATCGAACAAAATGGCTCATATGTATATATTATAATTAAATGTAATTAAACTTTCGAAATAATGTCTTGAATTTTTATATAAAATACGAAGACACTTTTCCCCTGACCTATTCTAACTGACAACAGCTACTTATTATGCCAGCGAGAGGCTGACAGTGTACAGATTCGTTTATGCTAAACATCATCTGAGACAATAGCTGTCTGTGACATTACAGGCGCAGTAAGGTTGGTTCATGCATACTTAAACTGATAAATTCTTCACTTAATATACGAAAAGTGACTGTGAGAAAATGTTTTGTTTTACGCCAAATTTGTAAAGGAAAACAAAGTGTCTGTCTGTCATTAAGTTTTCACTGTATTTGGTTTAAGTATGTGATTAAAATTTAGTAGTTCTTAAATGCGGCATTACAAAATACAAAGTTCAGTCACTGCAACTAGTCACAACGGCAACTAGCAATTTGCAGGATAGGATTATAGTGCCCAAGTGTGGGCACAACCACAGATTCTCTCACTTTACAGTCCGATGGGACTGCAATCCGAGACGCCCTGAGAGATCAAGCGCAGGACCAACGAGGGTGAAACACTCACAACTTCCTGACTCCGGGCTGCTACTGAGATGAAAAAACCCAACAACTAGTTTTGGCCCGAAAAGGAATCTGGGACCACATGATCAGTGGACCAACGAGGTCAGTAACATAACGAAGGGGCCTTGTCATCGCCTATACTTGCACTTAATTAGCACTTAATTCCTTGCTATTAATATTTATCGTATATCTATTATCGTCACTGCGTTTGAAGTATACGTTTTGCCAGCAACGCAAATTTCAACAGTTCGTTGCGGTGAAAACTTTAGAGCACCTAATTTTTAAACTTGCACCTAATTAGCACCCAAAAAGTTCCTAGTTTTGGCTTTTCTAAATTCAAATTCCTGACTTTGCGTTGCGGGCGAGACACAACGTAGTTTCGTAGTGACAGACGATTATTTTTGTGTGGGAGTCTGAGAAAGTGTGCGTGCGCAGATTTCCCCAAAAAATGACAGACAGTTTGGTATCGGAAAATAACGCTATGGCTTCTCCTCCTGTGTTTCATGCTTGTAGGCCATAGAAACAATTTGCTTCGTGGGATTCGAATCGCAGCCCAGCGTAGAGATGAAAAGCTTAGCAACTGCGCTAAAAAGCCGTTACGTCACGTATTAACTGAACACAGCATTGGGTATACTATTGTTTGCTGATGAAATAAGTAAGAGACTGGTAAATATTAGCTTAGTCGGACTCTCCTCGGCAGAAAAGAAGCATTATTACCTCGCAAAATTAAAATGGCACTTATACTTCTTTTTAATGGAACAGCCACTGAGCCTACAAATGCATCAGAAGGTAATTTATTGCCACTTCATTGTAACACAAAAAGTACTGCGAAACAAATTTCGCCCATGTCCAGAGTTTCTTGCTGTGATTGTATCGAGTCAGAAGAAAAGTAAGTAGTAAAGTAATAGTAATAATTTGAGTAATAACTTTAATATTTTATTGATATTATAAAACAATTCATGTAGTGGCGGCTTAAGATTATCCACTGACCCATGTCGTCCCGTTTTGTCGTAAGAGGTGACGGAGGAAAATTAAACAGGTGTAGTATGACAAATATCCCTCCATGAGGCAATCTATGGGGCAGCCTATGATAAGCAGTGGACTTTCGATAGGCTGTAATAAAAATATAATACCGTGTAGAAGCCGTGTAAGAATATCCACTACCCTATAACATCCCGTGGGTGCTAGGGGCGACAGAATGAAACAAATCAGGTGATGGGCAGTAGGCCTTTCTCAAAGGACTAAAATAAAAACTGCAGTTGTAACCCGCTTGCCAAGCATGGTGATTAATAATATCTCCCTATAAAGCACTCTATGGGAGGCAAGCAGGTCGTTCAGTAGTGGTTTTAATAGGCTACAACGGTGACGGTAAAATATAATATTATATTAATTATAATATAATATTATATTAATATAAAATAAGCCAGTGTTTTGGCAATATACCGCAGAGAGTAGAGCTATATGATAATTTTAGCTTGTATTCGTCATTGTCATCACCATAATCATCATCATCTGTACAGTTCGTCACAAGTCCATTGCTGAACATAGGCCTTTCCCAAGAATGCCACAAACACATTCTGGAGCCACCAGTATCCACCGATTTCCTGCGTGCCTTACCAGGCCGCCATTGAGTGCGTACGTTTGGTTTACCGGCAGAGACCTATACAAAAATATCAAATGAGAAGATAAAAGAAATAAATGACAAATCTGTAAAAATAATCATAAGAAAAGAGAAACAGTACGAATCAGTAAGTTGAAGTGGCAATGTGTCGGTTATTATCATGATGAAAGAGTGAAATTAATAAGTTTATATATTACAACTACATAAAAGCTGAGGAATACTTTTAAGTTTTGTATTTTACGGAACTGTGAAGTCTCTGAAATTAAATTATTCTGTAACCTGAGCACTAAGCGACTTACTTAAGTAAAATAGTCAATAAAAGTCAGGTTATTAGTCACCAGGGTGCAGATGGGGCAAAATTTTCACTACTTCTGTAACAGTTCCGCAAAAGCATTTCGAGATGAACTTTATAAGTTCGCGCAACAGCAAAAATCTTTGTCCTCGATTAAAATCTCAGTATTTTCGATTGATATATTTTATCTTCTTCTTCAGCAGTCCGCAAAGTCCAATACTGGACATGGGTCTCTCCTTTGAAGAATGGATTTGTCATGATTGCCACGCTTAGTTTGACGTTCGTACTACCAGATAACTTTGTTGACCAGAAACAAACAGCGTTTACTTTTTAATTTAATAGCAAGTTGTAAACACTAGGCAACCAACAATTTTGGTGTCGTGACGCAAGTGTATGCTACGCCTGTCGCCAATATTGGTTGACAGAATGCTTGAAGGTTATACCATAGACTTAGAATATACCATAGACTTAGAATATACTAGCGTATAGACCAACATAGTTTGCAAGGAGAAGAAAATTCCTTATGGCAAAATGCAATATAGAAAAGGATACCAAATCTCATGACTCTGTAACCGATTTTGAATGACAGGTTGGCACATTCGGCACGCAAGAAATTGCTCTGAGATATTTTGTAATTTTTAAAGTATTATAAGAATAGAAATATAGAATATATTCAATTATTTTGTTAAGTTTGATATTTTGCAAAGAAAAAGTCACGTTGTTGATAATTTGCATGAATTTGGTAATACATTTTTACAAAATATTTTACATGTACGCTAGGATTGACTCAACTATATCAAAATTAATGTCGATATTTATCTTGAATGTTTATAATGAATCGATAGACTTGCCTACACAACAAGAAAATAAATCCTCGGTTTGCGTTCTAAGACGTAATTTTATTTTGCCGTTTTTCAAACGGATTCCCCTGGATTCTATTATTAGAAAAAGTGGTTAAGGTTCATTGAAGGGTTGGTTGGAATGCAAAAGAAGAACTCAACAATTTGCAGCAAACATTTTCTTGAGAAGTATAAAGAAAAGTAGAATAAAAACAATTTTATTAAATTCCTAAAACAATTAGGCCTGATGAAGTTATTACTGGATATGTTAATCTCAGTTATATGTCATGTGAAATATGATTTACATGGGGTACATTTTAAAGTTCCAAATGTTTAGCGATGTACCGGGGAAATGTTTAACCTAACTTATGAATTGAGAGAATGAGGCCTTTGTTCTAATGTGTGAATATGGTGGTCAACAGAATTGGTGTTTGATGTTGAGGGTTGGCTTTGTGTGAAGCTGGTCGAAAGGACAATGTTGTACCGGGCCATGCTGCACGCAGCTGGTTAGGCGGACACATGTGCGGTCCAAGCTTACGAATGTTTGATGTTGAGGTTGGATTTGGGTGAAGCTGGTCGAAAGGACAATGTCGTAACGGGTCATGCCGCGCCGCTGGTTGAAAAGACACATCGTCTGGTCCAGGCTTATGAATTGTGGAGTTACACTGGTCGAAGGACGGACCCTCCGGTCCAGTCAGAGTGGTTGTTCGGGACATACCTAGTTTACAGCTGTATGTGGTGGCTTGAGAGAAAGGTGCCGTCCGGTCCATGCGTGGTCAAAAGGACGCACGCTTTCGATGATTGTATGATTGAGGATGTTAGTATATTTATGTATGTGTTGTTAGCGTATATTTTCTATCGATGCATAGCCGTGCAAGCTGTACAAACAGCTGTGTGTCTGTGTTTAGTGGAAAGAGCCAGTTGTACGGTCCATGTTGTCATATCAGATGATGGCTGGTCAAAAGGACGCCTTAGCTAATGTTAGTTTGGATGGTCAATGTAATCGCCTTTGCATATGTGTGTGAATGTCAAAATATAGGGACAGTAAACCTATTCATGTCAGGGTAGACGAGCGGAAGTAGTGGTGATTAATAGTGTTTGTTACAGGAATTCATAAAGACGGTTGCATGTCAGGATTGGCCGTGTAGGCGCGTCTATAAAATATGGCCAGATCCAGAGTGAAGGTTTACTCTAGCGAAGCGTCGTATCTATAGTAATAATGGCAACCATTGTTGTTTTTAGGATTTTGAAAGAAAACATCATCGGAAAGCGTTCCATATATTTGCAACGAATTGCTAACGATCTGTTTATTATATTTTCTTGTAATTTAAGTTGTAACGCACGCATATTTGCGCCATACATCATGAGTGCATCTTGTATGATCCTCTTTCGACTACATATATTATAATTAAATTGTAATCAAACTTTTAAAAAATGAAATCGATGTTATGTTGGTTGGTGTTTTGAAATCACATTATAAAAATCCGTAACTTCAATGCTAAGAGCTCACCCAACATACACAACAACACCCTGTAGAATCGATCATCCGATCTCTCCAGGAAGTAATTACGGAGGCTACACACTTCGCGATTATGCATGGTAAGAGCGCTCAAAAAGCCGCGCCCGCCATGTTTTCACAGCAAGTACAGCCTCATTACTTACGATCTGGGGTGATGCATACAGTGGGACGTCATAATAGTGCGGACTTTTCTATCCAGAGCGATCAGTTCGGTCTGAGTCCACCTGAGCATGCCAAAGGTATATGAGGACAGGCATGACCCAACCGTTATATGCGTGTGTCTTATTCACACCGACAAAAGACTGTTGAGCACTTTTGTCAAGCGTGCATAAAACACATCGCAAACTGACTGTTTCACATCCACCTCATCGATACCTATGTTCTGTGACATACCCAGGTACGTTTCAGCCTCGGAAAGGGCCCTTATGTTGATGGGCATAGATAAGTCTATGCTCTCATAGTTAGCAACCCTACCCTTTCGACATGGAGGACCACACACTTATCCGTCCCAGCCCATTCTAATAGAATTGCTAAAATCGTAAGTGATGTTTAGCAATTCCACAAGATGTGAGCGACTGGGCGAATAACTTGAGATCATTCACATAGAAAAGGTGGGTCACTTTTGCCTCCTTTCCAGGCTGAAATCCTCCCAGAATCCTCCAGCAAGGTACTGAGAGGGTTTAGAGAGGCAGAACCAGATTGGACCAGACAATCGCCCTGGAAGATACCCTTCTTATCTTTATGTGGTTCTCACAGCCGTCATCCGCTCGCCTAGATGACAAGGATCGTACTCCACTGCCCCATACATACACTGCTGGAGGAAGTCTCTAACTGTACAGTCAACCTTGTACAGCTCGGGGACCTTTTTATGTATGAGGCACCGAGTCGAATGCCTTTTGTAGTCTATCCACGCGGCGGATAGGTTCCGACGGTTGCGTTTAACCACCTTGCCAATGAACGCATCAATGAGGTGGTTCCTTGGTTCGACCACCGCCCCGACATCCATTTTGAGCGCGCGACATCTCCTGATTTGAGTTCAGGTGACGAGTGATTCTCGCGCTCAAAATGGATATGTATATATCGTGGCTAGACACGTGATAGGGCGGTATTTGCTCGAGTCTGTGGTATCCCGGTCTTTAGGAACCAAGGAGTGATTCCAGTAGTGAAGAGGCTCGGGAGCGACTTCTGGTCAAGAGCCTCTTGAAACTGTCGGCGAGCACAGCGTGATACACCACGAACCCCTTCAGCCAGTAGTAATGCAGCCCGTCGAGGCCCGGACTTTTCCAGTTCGGGCCTTCGGACCGCCTCAGCTACATCGTCCGGCGTTATGATGATGGGGTCCATGGGTGTAACATTCGCACACTGACTCGCCACAAGTTCCGTATAAGGCCCTCACTGTGGTTTACGGGCTTTTACCACAGGCCACGCCAGAATGCGACAGTGTCGGCCTCATTCGGTGCTTGGCCGTTCCACTTACCATTGGGCGCTCAATGATTTATAGAGCCTCTTCTGATCACTCTGGAAGAGACGATTCTGGTTGAACCGTGTCAACCTCTCGATATATTGCCGAATCCGCTTCCCCGAGCAGCGATTCTCTGCTTCAGGTCGTCTATGCGCTCCGTCAGTTTTGCGTAATATTCGGCTGGGACATACTTATATTTGTCCCAGCAACCGCCATCCTGACGGTGCGCACAATTCTCGGTCTATTATTACCCGACCTGAAGCTTGTCAGTCTGCCGATGAGGGCTCTTGCCTTTGCGATACGGTCCTCAATTCTTTTCTTCAGGCGCTACTTTGGCGCTACTTTGTCTAGTAGCGCGTCCAGTGAATTTGGCGCCAATAATACGGAAAACTGCCAGTGCGGCACCAAAAGAATTGAGTCCATCTCGCAAAGATCCCGGCTGGCTTCAAATAGGTCACCAGCATTGGGTTGAGCCTCACGACAGTCCGATTCCGCTTGCTTAAGAGTATGCGGGAAGTCGCGGTCGATTTTCGAGGCGTACTGCGCGTTTCAAAATAGCCTCTTCCAATATGCTCCTCATTTGCTCTATTGTGGGAGACTATTTCGTCATCGTCTAAATTAACCACAACTGGAATATCCACGGCGGTATCTACGTGTGCAGGTTGCTCTGCAATTAGTGGCGCCGCATTACCAGCTAGCATTTTCATCCGATGAGGGAACAGCCTCACGTCGTAGTCGTTCGAGTTCGGCGTCACCAAATATGTTGGAGCACAGGATGTACCGAACTCGGTCTGCCAGGTTTTGCTCCGTTACATGAACAGATGGCTCCAGCTCTGCGAAAAACGATGCATCCGAGCCCGATACGCTAACATTCCAGTTTCTTCCTTTTGCCCTAAAATACGCTCGCAATACGTTTGCGTTCATAATTTGCGTCCAACGCATGCGACGTGTTCCACCAGCGGTGGTGCTGCTTGCCAAGTCCGAGAAGACCAGCCGACACCAAGCCCTCTGGTGGGGATGATGGATGCGGGCGGCTACTAGGTGGTCTTGCAGCCCTCGCTTGGCTGGCGACCCGCATGTTGTCGCGTCCAGCGCCAGCTCCAGACGCGCCCTGGCGACCTCCAGGCAGCGGACCTTTGCGCACTCTTTTTTGTCCATCATCCATTTTTGGGCGTCAATTAACGAGAGACGCCCAGGCCCGGCACTGTTTCATGGTTCGGCCATATGCACAAACGGACCTTTGCTTCCTCAATTTTGCCTAGGCACGGCGCTCACACCTTTGGCAGGGCGCTGACTGACTGCACCGACGTAGCAGTTTTGTTACTTAACTATTACGTCAGCGGGCGATGGGGTCGTCACTTACCTACGCCTCAAATTATTATGATTATTATTATTATGACCTTATACGGACTACGAAATTATTGTATAGAGATTGTTATGTTAAAACATTGGAATAAAACCAAAACGACAAAAGGCTGTCACTATGCCAAAATACAACCCATTATTCCTTCTAAGCCTTGGTTTTATAAATTAACCTTAAATAAGAAACATACTTGAATGTTATGTAGAATGCGCTTGGGTCACTGCTGTAATTCGGTTCACCTTGCTAGGCTTCATATTAAAAATTCTTCTATATGTGGGTACTTTGGTAAAAATTAAAATACTTCTACCTACAGAAATTCGTTCTCTTTAATTTATTCTAAAAAAGTAAAATGTTTTCAATTGCCTCATGGAATATATAGATTCAAATAATATTAAGTTATAAAGTTTTATTCATTATTTAGCATTCGATAGTCTTTATCTAGTATTATTTAATATTTTAAATGTGGTAATGAGTTCAGTTTATTTAATTCTATTTAATATTCTTCAATTATTTAATAAACTTCAGTACAAGTCATTTCATACTTCATTGGTTCTTAATTTTATTCGGTTTTAATCAGAATCATAGTTTTCATTTTATTGTTCGTCGTTTCTTACAAGTATTTTTATTGACTGGAGGTTGGCAATAATTGTTAGGTTGCCATGAAAAAAAAGAACTGTTTTGTGATCGATCTATTGGGGCCATTTACTTATTAGTTTACGACGAGCGCTTTGTGAAAACATCATAATTTTAACGTTTTGAAGAATATTACAATGAATAGATTACTAGTAAACAATTTTTAATTCATAATTTGTAGATTTATATAATTTTGTACAGAAAAATATTTTCATCAATTTTCGGTAGTAAACTGACAGCTCAACGCCTTCATATTTTAATTTATTTAGAGATAAATTTTCATTATTTAAAGCTAGATGCCATCATTTTACTGATTTAGATACGTTACAACATACGTTAGTAATATTCAATTTGTAAATGATTACTTAAACTTTACGCAATAGTAAAATGAAGCACATATCAGCCAACTTGTCATATCGTATTACATCGCGCGAGTCCGCCATTTTGTGGGCAAATCGATTAGCATGGATTAGGTCTTTCGTGGATTTGATTTTATTAGTTTTTGTTGGCTTAGATTTTTGGGTTAACTAGGGTTGGTTTTAGTATCAAGTCACCTGAATTTGAAGAGTCTGTCACTGTGGGGGTCAGGGGCTTATCTCAAGCACCCCAAGCAATTTTAGCTGCCGGAGCTGCGTCGAAATATTTGAAATCATTTTCTACAAATATTCGTAAATCACTAATTAATACCTGAAACGGAACTTAACACTTTCACTGTACCGTTTTCAGACACAATAATAAGACAATAGCAATGAACTATATGTAGTGCAGGACAGCGAAAGGGTTAAATTACACTAAATTCTTACGTTTTTTAAGTTGCATCTGTCAAAATGCGTACAATGAATTGCTAGGCCGCCACTGTTGACACTGTTAGTGACAGATATACTCGACTTCGCGTTATAAGCGTCATTTAGTTGCTTCTGAGTTTACGTGAATGTGTCTTATGGTTATTATCAGCCTCCTGTTTTTCGACGACTTCACTACCCCTCTGGACACCGATTGCTTGCTATTTTACGACGACTTTGCTACGCCTTTGGACACCGATTGCATTGCTTCTCTGGACGACCTTGGATTACTGGATATTGATTATAATTATTGACAAGCAATGGCAGCAACTGACAGATTCGGAAACCAGGCCATCCACGAGCTCAGGGTTTGGTGGAGTTACGACTGAATCGACGGTTCCTGGCACGATTTCTTCGCGGATGACATGTCCTTTGTCGATCGACGATTACATTCGGAAGAGATTATGAAAATGTGGAGTTTGACAAAAGTGATAATTGATGGCGGAATATTATGAAATAAAATAAAGATCCATTTTGCAAATGGTGGAAGTGATAAAATATGTTTACTTATTAAAGTAATTATAAAGTTAACATTTTGGTGTTTTATATGTATGTAAGTCTTATAAATGCAAGAGCAGGCGAAGCGAGGTCAGGACTTGGGGCATCCCGACTCGGACAGGTTAGGTTAGAAGGGATGGCGTGGTCGAGTGAGCGAACGAAGCGAGCGAACAGGCTCCTATCCTTCGTGGTTATTTTTATAAACCACAGAAATAGGAGCCCTGCGCGGGGCTCCGTCGACTGCACTTTGGTATTACTTCAGCGGAGGGGACACCGCCCCATCCTCATTAAGAGGACTTTTCTCAGAAACCATTCAATAAATTTTTAATTTTAACATTTTATATAAAAATACGCACCTCCAGCGGGGGAAAAGGCCCCCACCCCTATTAGCAACTTGATTCTAAATCTTTACCTTAACTAGTTTTGCAGCCAATATGCATGTGTTTTATTTGTATTTTATTGTTTTAGTGTAACAAGAGTTCTTAACTGGTGGCAAATTTGGAAGAGGTGTGCGAACTCGTGGTGGACGAACCAATTCCAGGAAGTGGTGGAGTGTTACACCGTCGTGATCGTAGCCGTGATCGTGGGTTAGGGTTTTAAGGCCTCGAGCAATTGACGGTAAGATTTTTTATTTATATTCCTTTCTCAGTGTTTTGTTAATTTAGTGATAGTGTGATAGATAAGAGATAGTAGACTGTTGATCAAGTGGTCCCATGTTCGAATTCCGTGGAATATTTTATAACTGTCTTTCTTTTTATCATAGGTTTATTTTCATTTTGATGAGTTTTGTGGATTTAGTGGTTGTAATAATTACTACTCATCATGATGTCCGAGGTTTGAATCGGTTCGGGCCAAAATTATTGGAGTTTAGATCAAGAAATACTCATCATCAAATATTCATTTAAAATCATCATCAACTATTATAAAACAAATATCATCATTTTGAGTATTAAAATAAATGGTTTTGTTATTAGGATGATGGTGGTCAATATTGAGTCACTGTCACATGACTACCAATGGAAATATATATTTTACCATCATCATTCCTCAACCCACATCAACCTACTATTCTCCGTAGCGCCAATCGGTGTATGTATATCTTACTAGAAAAAATGACTAAACTAACTTTGTTCCAGGTCTGGAATGGTAAAGGAAAACGTCGGAATAAGTGTGCAGCCTCGCCAGTTCTTCAGTCTCTTTGGGACCAAGAAATTATATAATGAATCTCACCATAGTTAGCTACCGTGGAAAATCTTTGTTTCAGAAAGCTTGAGGTATTTGTGACAGAAAACATCTGGCCGCCGAGCTTCAACACGTCGAGCAAGTATTGCAAGACAAAGTTTCGGGACCCGCCACGTCACAGTGACTGAGTGAAGCTGGCCACAGTCGAGCGTGTGCCTGCTGCACTACCACCCTATGTCAGAGGAGTCACAGTAAGGTTGGCTACTTGAAGCGAGCTTCCATTAGAACATACTTCAAGCCGCCGAAGAAGATTAGTCAATTTTACAATCCGTCAAGTGTCAGTATCCTCTACAAGATGCAGGAGTGTACAAGCTGGATTGTGAATGTGTCTCTCTTACATAGGACAAACAAAAGATCTATAAAGAAATATAGCTGACTTCAAGCACTGACGTTCCGGGAAGTCTGCAGTGTGAAAATGTTCAACATCATCCCCGCCATTACATTAAATTTGATACACCATAAACTCGCAAAAGAACACCGATTCCCACCAAGGATGATTCGCGAGGCTATTGAAATTAAAAACACACCAATTTCAATAGAGAAGATGGATGGTGCTGCCATGTGCTTGGGATCCTATAATTAATAAATTAAATCCAAACCCAAGTATACCACTGCAAGACTTCAAGACACTATAAGCTCATTCTGCGTAGATCGGACCAAAATGAATATTCAAAACTGAAGGTAGCTGGCCAACTATGACATCGGGACGTCAACACCTCAGTCCCCTCGTGACCATGGATGCTGTAAAGCACCCGAAACGTCGGGGAATTAAAATAAGTAAATTAAATGCGATAAAATCCGTAAATATAGTTTTATTCAATATGTAGTCTTCGTAAATATAAGAAATCAACAGTAAATCATTTTCCTGTAAAATTTAAGTTTACGATTACCGACATTTTTTCGGGTCGATATGCATAAATATATGCATATAAAATATACACGTATATGTACATACATAGGTACACTTCCATACATATTAACTACAGCTTATATATTTATATAATGGATCGTCACGATACATCAAATTTTACTATTTATTAGTATAAAGTTTTTTACCTTATTTTTAAACTTTATTACCTTATATTTGCAACTAAAAACATGGTATAAGGTGTATGAATGCGTCAAGTAGTGGAATTTTTCGGGTCGTTAAATGAAGAAAAAAGAAAATGTGTGAGTGCGTAAAGTTGAGTTTGTGTAACTTAAGTTCACAGCGCTTCATCTATCTTTTTGTTAATCTAAGTTAAGAAAGAATATTAATAACACTCTGAACATAACTAATATCCCATCCGTAAATATTCCCATACTCTTCATTCCACTGACGCACATATTTCGGTTCAAATTTTAGCTTAAGTTAATTGCCGTGTGATGTCGGTAATATAACCCATCACATCGTTTCACTTATAGTGTCGTAAGGCGCTACTATGGGTAATGGCAGAAAAACATTATGGCCTTCGACAGTTCTCGATGTAATCATTATGTCAACGTCAGACGTCAAATACCCAAAACCGGTGAAGGGAAGCAGCGTCAAAGATGCGAGACGTCTGGAACTACGATACTGCCAATCGTGAACCTTCTGGTGGGAGAGGTTGAATTTTAATAAAAAGTATAATACATGCGTGGTAGGTGGTTTAGTCTTAAATTTTTATAAAATTATAAAATAATACACAAGTAAAAAGATAAAGTCGGAAGATCCAGGGGCTAAGTACTCGCCGTAAATTTTATAGTACGTGAGCAACAGGGGTTCAATCACCCTCCCGGCACCAATGAACTGTTGATTATAATTTAAGTTCTGATTCACCACGAATAAAAAACTCGTTAGGGAACCTGCATGTCTGAGGAATAAAATATTTCTAAGACGTGATGTCAGCTAACATGTATTGGAACATCGTGATGAACTAATTTGCTCCATAGCCCTTTGCAGAAATGAGAGGAGGCCTGTGCCCAGCAGTAAGACGTATATGCACTTGCATCTTTCCATTACAGCCTATAAAAGTTCACAGCTGGGCATAGGCCTCCCCCATAGATTGTATCAGATTTATCTATAGTTGTCACGCTTAGCAGGCGGGTTGATAACCATATTATTTTATTATTTTGAGTTGTTTTCAGGAAAATGCTGCTGCCCATCTCCTACTTCAGCTTCCTCTATCATCTCTTACGTTACCTACGGGACGATATGGGGTAGTATACAACCACTACACGGTCGGCGTGTAACTTTAAAATAGAAAATTTGCTTTCCTAAAGGAACTCTATCGTCGCTGGTCGTCGCTGCTGTTGATAAGAGGAATAGTTTTTTTTTCTCGCTCAAAAGCTAATATAGCCATTCAGCGAGGAAACACACCACATTTTTGGCACGAAACCATGGGGAGTAGGACTGTATGATGATTTATTAGTTATAGTTTTTTTTCTTTATACAGTTTTTTAAAAATATATTTTCATTTTGTAAAATATAAAATATTTACGAACGATAAAAGAACAGTGAGTGCTCAATAATATATTCTCAGTGGAATAAAATTTTGCTATGTAAATTTTATCAAAGACAGTCGTCGAAGTTAAATTGAAACAATGCTTTGTGCTTACGAAGAACATATCAAATGCAGGATTTTTGTACTTACGCACAAAGCTTGTAATGATTAAGGTAAGTACGTGTATGCGGGAGTGTGGCGGCCTTACTAGTTGGGAGTCTCGAACCTGTAAGTCATGCGGGAAATCGATGGATGCAGGTGACTTAGGACTGTGCTTCGTGGCATTTAGAGGGAAACCTTTGTTCATCAGTGGAATTATGACGGCTGTTATGATGATGATAATGGAATAAAGATATCTTTTTACAGGATGTTATTTCTAACGTTTGATTTGGTTCGATTACCTATTCAGAAAAATATATTCTTTTAAATATCTTTCTGAGATTGATCTAAAATAAAAATAAATTCTTCCTTTGCACAAAATTCGCTGTCTTCATTTATCTTATTTTACTTGGTTCCGTTGGTTTCATATGTTCGTGAGCTATGAAAACAGGTCAAAAAATCTTAGTATCTTCGAAAATATAATGGATGATGGTATATCGGTTTGAGATTAATACACTTCGACTCAGATTTATTCATCATCATGATAGTTGGTACACTTGGTTGATGGTGGTTGTTGTAACTGACCACTAGATTCCCCACCCTGCTCTAATATGTTGACAGCTTACATATCCTTGAAATATTTTTAACTTCTTGAGGATGAAACTGTTCTTAAGAGTACTTTTAAAGTTGTAGGGATGATTTGCATACATCATCACGTTTAGTAGTCGAATAGATCATACATCGAATAGACATGATCACAGTACCATACGTATCGTATACCTGATCCCTGCATGGCGTGAATAATGGTTATACTGCATATATGAGAACCCATAAGATCTTTCTGAATTTCCCATAGTTGCCTCTCAAGACACCCATGGGACGAAGTGATCCTCTTTACATGGACACCGCAGGATTAACATGCTGAGAGTCAACCAACATATTTCTCTAGAGTTTCTGTTAATTATAATTTTATGCGTATATTATCCAAGTTGTGTTGTCAGTGATACGAGTGGTTACGGCAAGACTTCCCATTATTGTTCATTAGTTTGGATATGTTAGATATGTTTTTTTTTATATCCATACCGATGATTGCCTTTATTTTCGGATCATATTGATAGATCCATGTCTCGTCACCAGTAGCGATTTCTGAAATACGCCTAGATGCCCTGTTTACAAAAAGTAGACGCATTTTATGGCACCACTCTTTACTGGAAAAGAGGCATTCCATCTTAGTCGTCACGGGCGACAACGCATCTGCATTTTGATTCTTATTGAAGATAGATGTAGATGTCTATGGGTCACAGCAACTACTTACCATCAGGTGGACTGTGTGCTCGTTTGTCACCCCTTCCTATAAAAAACAATCCACACGAGTCTGTTTTTCGCTTTCGGAGAGCAAACGAGGGATCCATCGACAACAAAGCTTCTCACCCAAGATGTTGATGTAGGATGGTATGAATGCTCCACGAACTAATACCTACAATCTTTCGATGTCCGTATATGTGATTCGGGTCTTCTCACAACATTTCAGTAGTCCATACATTTTCTGCCGTTACTGCTGTTTGCCCCGGTTCTTTGGTCATCTTTAAGATTATTTTTCTTTTGAATTAAGCAAACCACCAAAAATTTGCTGAATCTAAAAGTAAAATTTGTTTGTTGCGTGATGGAGCTGAGTCCCCTAATGCTGCTTGTAATCGTTTTAAACTTAATTGTTCGGTTAAACCAAATTTAAAATCTTAATGTTCGCAAATGTTCACGGTTAAGATCCATCGTTTTAAATGAAAAGCGCGGGAAGCGCTGCAGAAAATTAATAGAGCTTTGTTTTTTTTTAATATTGAGCAATTGGCTTATGGAGTTCTATTTTTAAATAAGTTTGTTTTTAGAATTTCCATTTCCATTTTTAAATTTCGAGCATCTCAAAACTTATTGAATGACCTAATGTAAATATATCTATATGACGTTTGAAAATGTATTCAGTAGCATTATACATAATTAAGGTTACCTGTTACAGTAAAATATTTGAATCGAATTTGAAATCAACCTGTAAGCGATTATAATTCAGTCTTTCTTCGATGATTTTAACTCCATCGGAGATATGGTGCTTGTTTGTCACCTCTTCTTTATAAAAACAAGTTTATGTTTAATAGCTATTTAAAGGAAGAGCGTGACTATTTGTAACATAAAACCTTTAAATGCTATTAGGAATAAGTCGAAAATAACGTTTATATAGATACAATTAATGTTGCCTTTAATAGGATACTTGGAATCAATCGGCAAAGAAAGTAAGAAAACCTTGTACTACTCTATGGTTGAAAGAACTTAAGGGCTCACTTTTTGTGAAACCAATCATGTGAACTTCATCCATAGTGTAGTTAACTAATAGACTATTCAAATATAAAACAAAGCTTACACCCAATTTAGATCTGGGGATTGCGCAAGAGGCGACTAGAAGAAATGCTAGGAAAATTGCATGCTTAATAGATGGTGTTATATACCCCGTTTGCGCCAGACGTGATATAATCAGACTAGCGGTGGGGAATAGCGTCAAAGGTGTGATAAGTACGTAATAAAACCATAAGAATTCCCTGGTGAATTCGGAGTGACACTTTTACACCATCTAACGGAAAAGCTGAACAACGTCTACCGAGCGAGCTAGTATACATACAACAACCTAAAAATATTCGGTAGTCAAGTACTTAATTATTGTAATAAAAACTTCATTACGGATCTGATTTTATTTTACAGATAGAAAGCTACAATATCCTTGATTCACATAGGTTTAGTTTTATTGTGATAAAATTTTGTTTTTATATTAAATTATTATATTTAAAAATCAAATTATTGTTGTTGTTCTAATTATACTCGAGCGAAGCAATCGAGGGTTTGTTAGCATTGTATATTTTCAGAGATTAATGTAAATGAATACGTAATTTTATACTGTATCCTTACCAACGTAAAAAAAAATGTAATGTATGCAACTCTCTGTCATTCCATTGTTCTGTACTTTATGTACTGCAAAACTTACTCAGGTAAAATGGCCACAAATTAGTGAGTTCAGCGCTTTCTATGCTTACATAACCACAGTGATAACCAATATCGGTTAAATTATATTTAATAATAATATATAATTAATATTATTACAAAACATGTTTTTCTTTATTTATTTAAAGCTATTGTATTTCCTTTAAAGGTATGAGGTGACAATTTTGTGGGTGATTTGCCAGTTAAACGATGTATATACATATTTTACAGTGTTTCTCATTTACCAAATAAAATTGAAACAAAATATGGCTTTTTAATACTTTAAATAAATTAAAATGGGTCAAAATAACTTTGCCTAGATACGCTTGAAGAAATAATATAATGTGTCTTACATAGTTTGAAGAGAGTACCTCCTGCCCTCCCTCGATTGCGTGCACTATCCCTGTCACCACTACTCCCAGCACCACTTCACCAGAAAAGACACACCACCGACGACAATACGATACGTGTTTCGCCTCTACACGAGGCATTCTCAGGTGAAGTAGACTCTGTGGTGGTTGACCGCTGGCGAGCGGCGAACCAAAACAGCTGCATTTATACAACTCGTTGACGCAACCGCTCCCCACTTGTAGCGAGCGACCACATCATGCGATAAAACATGCATCAATCACCACCTGAAGCGCAGCCGCTTGTAAAATTAATAACAACCGCCGTGAAACGCCCGCCGCAACCAATCGCTGATCACCGTGAGGGTTACGAACCACCAAATTGCGAGGCTGTATGTTATTAGAGAGCAGGCTCAGTTTTCACCTTCGAACGGGTTCCCGCTTTGTCGTAGCGGGGGCTTGTAGCCGTGGCTTGGTCACCCGCAGTGAACAAAGAGGAACCCCTTGGCTGGCCTGTAGGCCACCTGAGTGAGCTTCATGAGCTTACTTTGAAGTGTGTCGGTGGGCTGCGACGAGAGGGGTGCCCTCCCACGCCGCTGCAGCCGAGGTGGAGCACGAGGTGAGTGCTTGGCGGCGATGCGCGCCACTAGCCCTATCTTCCGCGGACTCTGACGGGGCCGCACCGTTAATGGTGATGGTGGAGTCGCGGGGAGAGGAGTGTCGGTTATGAGACGCCGCTTCCCTACCTCCGCGGCCAAAACTTGTTGGCGGCGGAGCCAAAGACCAGATCCACCGCTGGTCGGAAAGCGGGTACTGAGCTCTCAATTTTCCTGGCCCCATGGCTTCCACGTAATGGACCTGGGGGGCGCAGTTGGAGTTGGAGGCTGTGAGGAAGGCGTGCCTTGTGTTCCTGATGCGTCTTGCCTGAGAAGGAGAATGGAGAGAAGTCCTCCCGAGGACCATGGGGGCCAGCGCTGTTGGGTCCACGGATGTGTGCGAAAGCGTTCCCGTGGCTATGCCAATATGCGGCGAAGGTGGAACACCATGGGTTTTAGTCGATGCGAGTCCGACATAACCCGTACTTAACCCATGAGGCGGGTATGCATAAACATTTCCCATGTAAAAAAAAGGCTTAAAGATGTTTGAGTTGAAGAGTGGTGAGTTAGAAACATTTGTTTGTTCATTCAGCAGTGCAAAATTATTATTTTTAATATCTCTATCTGTTCCAGCAGACATAGTCGCAGCCCTTTATTACACGTATGTAAAACTTTGAAGGAGTGGTCGTTGGCTAGGTGTGTCCGTACGCGGCTAAATGCTCTTTATAACGTGTCTCGAAGTTGCGACCAGTCTGACCCACGTAAACGGCGTGACATTCATCGCAAACAAGTATGTAAACACCCGACTTTTGACAAATATCCAACTCATCCGTCCGATGATGAACATTGGCTTAACCCATTGATTGTCTCATAGGGGAAAATTAATGCAGATCCGTCATCACCCCTGTGGACTGAGATAGAACGTCTCGCTACTAGTAAAGCCTTTAGTTCTCCCACTAGGTCGCCACTCATCATATGACACACAGCAGCATTATTCTGCTATTTTACGCTGTTATTCTGTGAGAGCGTGTTTCTTCCTCGGTCGAGCCGACCCATTCGTGCTACAACCATAATATAGATGCAACGTGGCTCTGCCACATAATGTAAAAGTTTGAAAACATTATAGCCACTTCTTTATTACAAAAATCTTTTAAAACTCATTTCAGACTTTACTGTTTAATTGTAAGACTTCCCACCAAAATGAATCTTTTAACAGAAATTAAAAGCTGACTTCAATTACCTGAAAGAATAAAAGAAAGTCCATATAATAGCTTCTGAACTGTTCTATACACTTTGACTTAGCACCGACTTTAAACTATAACGTGGATATTTTTTATTCTTTTTGTTTGTAATTTGGCTTCTATTTTATTAAAAGTTTAATTTTTCACCCTTTGTGTGAAGTTTCACAAGCTTGTTGCTACTTGAATGCTGTTAAATTGACTTTAATTAAAAATTTCGTCCTTATTTTCCACCCCATAGCTGAAGCATTTTTTTCCAAGCTTTATGGAACCACTATTGAACTATAATCTATTTAATAAAATTGATAATTAAAATTGGTTCTCAATTGGCGAAGATACCGCGTAACATACATACAAAAAAGGATAAAAGGACCATACAGTCGAATTGAGAACCTCATTTTTTGAAGTCAGCTAAATGATACAAAATAAGTTTACCAGGTCATAGCAATTCATCAAGTTACCCGCTGAACCGCAGCTATGAATAAATTTGTTTTGGGGATCTAGTCTGAGAAACACAGCATATATTATTACCTACCCTCAAAGAAAGTACAACAGTAAATATATTGTGTATTGTAATTTACTTTAGACTTTAATGTATAATAGATCTTGTATATCTTTTAGGGAGGGCGTGAGGTTTTATTGTTATTGTTAGTAAAACTTTAGTAGTCGCATGGAGAGTAGGATGATTTAATTGGCATAATGACCTACATACTCGTTACAGGTATTTCGTAAATGATATAACGTAGGACACTCAATAAGTTTTAAGATATAAAAGTATTCTAGATATATTAATATTTATTTTACATCTTTTCAAAATATTCTCCATCATGCTCTATACAAAGTTCCATTCGCCTAAACCAACTCTGAAAACACTTTTCCAGTCTTGATCTGACAGGTCGGAAATCGCTTCTACGTAGGCAGCCACGGCTTTTTCTGCACTTGAAAAAAAAACTTTTTATTTTTTCTGTGACTCTGGAACAAAAAGAAATAACAAGGAGCCAAGTCAGGCTGTAGGGTGGGTGACGAGTTTCAACACCAGATTCCTCAATAAATGCTTTTGTTCTAAGGGAGGTATGTGAAGAGGTGTTATCGTGATGCAGCATGATTCCCCGAAGCCCGATCTTTGGTCTTCTCCCGCATAGCTTGAAAAACTTTGGGTAATGCTACTATAGTATAACATTCAAAGTTGACTGACCCATTTTCCAGCATTGACGTCGACAAATGTCGCTCCGCGAAAAAACTAGCCACCATTTTGTTGCCGACGTTGCGAGGTCTTTGCAGTTTTGTCGGTAACTTCTGTAGACCCATACTTATGATTGCCTTTTATTTTCCGGATCATATTGATAGATCCATATCTCGTCACTAGTAACAATTTCTGAAACATGCCTAGATGCCCCGTTTTCAACGTAGACGCATTTCATGGCACCAATCCACACGAGTCTGTTTTTCGCTTTCGGAGAGCAAACGAAGGATCCATCGACAACAAAGCTTCCTCACCCAAGATGTTGATGTGGGATTGTAGAATGCTCCCTGAACTAATGCCTACAATCTTTCGATGTCCGTATATGTGATTTGTGGTCTTCTCGCACCAACATTTCAGTAGTCCATACATTTTCTGCCGTTACTGCTGTTTGGGGTCCCAGTTCTTTGGTCATTTTTAAGATTAATTTTACCGCTTTTGAATTCAGCAAACCACCTAAAAATTGTTGCGTGATGGACCTGAGTCCCCTAATGCTGATTGTAACCATTGTAAACTTAATTGTTCGGTTAAACCAAATTTAAAATCATAATATATCAAAGCGCGCAAATGTTCACGGTTAAGATCCATCGTTTTAAATGAAAATCACGGGAAGCGTTGCAGGAAAATTAATAGAACTTTGTTGTTTTTAATATTGAGCAATTGGTTTATAGAGTTCTATTTTTAAATAAATTTGCTTTTTAAAACATATAACACGGGTGGTTCCATTTTAAATTTCGAGCATCTCAAAACTTATTGAGTGACCTACGTAGAACTAGCTAAAGTATATACACAATTTACATACATATATCGATACAATATCTAGAAACCGTTACAATATCCAATATATATATATATATATATATATATATATATATATATATATATATATATATATATATATATATATATATATATAGATATATATGTGTGTATATATCCGGCAACAGACTATTTATTAGATAATGTAATAAATAAATTTACAGAAAATGTATTTATTTATTTAATCTTGTTTGTTGACACCTTAATAACAAGGGTAACAAGACTTAATGCATAACGACATTCTCTGCCAGTCAACCCGTGGAGTGATGAGATTTTGTTGCAGGTGCAAATACATACATATATATATATCATTCTTAACATCCATCGTAGCTTCGTTTCAAAAGAAAGCCATGTACCAACTTTTTAAAACAGTCCTTACTTGGCGCTCTTCTTATGTTTTCGGGCAAGGAGTTCCAGAGTGATGATCCAGTGAAATAAGATGGAATACTGATCTTATGATTAGATGAGGAGCGAAGAACCTTATCATGAGTTGAAAAGAGATATTGGAATTTGTCCTTGAGATATATTGGAGAAGTTGGATTATTCAAAATTGAGAAAAGAACAAGCAGAAATCTAGAGTTTCGTCTTTGTCGGATAGTGAGCCATTTCAGGCGTTCACGATAATGAGAGATGTGATCATATTTTCGGAGACCAAATATATATCTAATACAGTTATTGAGAAGATGCTCTAGCTTGTTAAGAAGATTTTGATTCAATTCTCGGTAGCACACATCTGCGTAATCAATAATGGGCATTATAAGTGTTGCGCAAGTGTTAGCTTAGACTTGATTGGAAGAAAGTTCTTTAGACGATAGGGGATCGTAAGGTGGCAAAGACTTTGCGGCTGATTTCGGTGACGTGCGTACACCAGTTCATTGTGTTATCCATATACAGGCCAAGATTTTTACAGAGGAAGAAGGGTGTCAGTATATTACTGTAATAGACAGCAGGTAGGCTTTTTTTTTTTTTTTTTTTTTTTGCGGATGGAAAATCATCTAATGACGCCTTTCGCTGTGGGTGGAGCGGAAGGAGTGTCAGACTTTACTGACTAAAACCATCCGTGTTCCTTCAGTGCCCTTACGTTCCGGAGCCGCGGTATCTCTTCTGAACAGCCCGCAGCCCCGGCGGTGTCGGCCCTTGCAGGCCTTCACGCTGACAGCTCTTTGAGGCGCGCGTGGAACAAAACGCGCCGTCGACGGCCTGTCGTCGTTAGACGGACGGACGGCATTACCATTGCTCGCCGTCCACAGGTCCGCGCCACACGGTGGTCAGGGGCCACGACGTAGCCCCGACGCCCGGGCGTCTCCGCGGCGGCCGGGAAGGAAGCTGTTGCTCTTTCCTTCTCCGCTCCGCCACCTCCTTCGCTAGCATCACTGCTTCGCAGAAGGTGGTGACGGCATCCCATTCCGTCTCGCCTCGGACCATGGCTTCGACCAGGGCCGGGCGCGAGTCGCCGCCGCCTATCGCCGCTACGAGTACACGGCGGTGCTCCGCCCAAGCAGGGCACACCTCCACGGTGTGCTCACCGTGTCCTCGGTCGATCCTCGCAGTGGGAGCAGGCGTTTCCTCCGCCCGATTCGGTGCAGGAACCTCCCGAACACACCGTGTCCGTGAGGACCTGCGTCAGGCGGAAGGTGAGGACACCGTGGCGTCTCTCAAGCCACTCCTCAAAGAGGTCTTATCGCCGCTATAGTGGCGTGCCCAGCACAGGGTTGCGACAGTCGCTCTCTCCATGTCGCCATGAGATCATGCCGGAAGTCTGTCCGCTGCGCGACGACTTGCCGCGGCAGCGGGTTTCCCCGGCATGGTGCCTCCGCGCGCCATTCGCGGCGCGCGGGACTATCGCCTCCAGATCCCATGGCGGCAATCCAGCGGAGGCTCGCCGCCTCGCGGGAGATCGTGCGGTAGCCGCGAACCATCTTTACGGCAACCACCCTTTGGGGCGCGTTTGGGTGGACGGCAAGCCGCGCCAAACCACGCGCCCACCCGGGCCCCGTAAACCATGGACCTCACGATCCCGCGTAGAGCCTCCGGCGAAAGCGTTTAGCCCCAGGTTCGGCAGGAGCCGCCTGAAGGCAGCCCCGGTCCGTTCCAGTTTGGGAGCCAAACGTCGGAAGTGCTCAACGAAGTTCCATCGGCCGTCGAGGACGAGTCCTAGGTGCTTCAACGTCGACTCGACGCCGACGGACCCCTCCTACCATCACTGAGGATCCCAGTGGTGGCCTGTTCGAGACCATGGAAGTGCATGGCCTCGGACTTGTCTGAAACCACCTCGAGACCCAGTTGCCGGATCCTCTCAACGACTATCGCAGCCCCGCGTGTCATAGTTTCCGCCGCCGCCTCGTACGACCCCTGTGCCAGTACCAGCGTATCGTCAGCGTAGCAAACTACGTTGACGCCGGTAAGGTCGGCGCGCACCAGTCGTAACCGATGTTCCACAGGGGCGGCCCCAGAACCGAACCCTGTGGGACACCGCACGACATCTCTCGCCGGTTCCACTCACCGTTTCGACCGGGGTAGATGACGGCCCTGTCCGTCAGATAGTCCCCGACTATACGACGGAGATAGGTCGGCACCGGTGATACCGGGTGCCTCTAATGCAGCTCAGGGCATGGGTTGAAGGCGTTGGCGATGTCGAGACACCGCCAATACACCCCTGGCCACGGCATCCCCCGTCGTGAGGGCTCTCACGCGCATGATGGCGTCCACCGTAGAGCGCCTCTTGCGGAAACCAAACTGGTGTTCCGCAAGATCCGGCCCCGTCCCCGCAAGGTGCTCGGCGAGGCGGTTTGCAATACTCTTTCAAAGAGCTTGCCCACCTCGTCGAGCAGCACCACGGCAACCCGGTATGCGGACGAGTCCGCAACTAACCAGAATGAGGACCAGCTTCCCGTCTTCCAACGAAGCGGGGTGGCCTCTCAAGCATGCGCTTAGGAGCCCCTCCAGTCAGGGCCCAGGCCTCCAGGCCAGGACCCAGGCTTTGCCAGGCAAGCCATCGGGTCCTGGGCGGTATTCCTGGCCTTGAGCCTACGTGCACCGCCACTCTCAGGTCCCAGTCCCTTCCGGGATGTCGTCGTCGTCGTCCTGGTGGTCCGCTTCCGGCACCGCAGGTGGCGGAGCCATAAACGAGGCGGATGTTCCCCGCGCAGGGAAGGCGCTCACCATCCTCCACGAGCTGAGGCCGGAGACTCTGCGTCAGCAGGGGGCCAGGTGCGGTTTATCCCGCACCATCTTGTAGAGCGCCCCACGGATCTCTATCGAGTCTCCAGCATCTCCTCACGGGCCCGATCCCGGGCCCGCAGGACAACTTCCCGGAGGGCGGTCTTCGCCGCTCTGTATCCTCGTACAGCCCCGCCTCAATGGCTGCCGCATTCGGTGGACGAATGCGGAGCCTGCGATGCCTGGCGTACAGGTGCCGCGCGGCGACACGCCCTCGCGCAGAGACGTCAGCTCACGCGACCACCAGCCACCTGACGCGGGCACTTCCTGGCCGGACGCGGGCATTGCCACGTCACATATCTCGGACATGGCCTCCTGGAACCACCCTGCCTCATCATTGACGTCGGCAGGCCTGTCCGGTGATGACACCCAGGCCTGCACGATCGAGGCTTCAGGAGGAGCTCCCGGTCAGCTGCTTCAGCGCCCAACGCGGACCACTCGGGGCCTGTGGGACTGGCGCGCTCGAGGGCTGGGTGGAGACGTCAAACCGGATGTACCGGTGGTCGGAGTAGGTCACCCCTCCATGACACGCCAGTCAATGGCACGCGGCGACAGAGCGGGGCTAGCGAACGAAACCACCACCGACTCGCCCCGCATCCGCACACACGTGGGGACAGAACCCCGATTTAGGACGACCAGGCCTGTCTCCAACCCAGTCTTCCACCATCCTACCCGCACATCTGTACGACGAGAACCCAAGCCAAGTTCTTGGCATTGAAGTCCCGAGGACAAGTACGGGGAGGATAGCTTCCGACGACGACTGCTCTCAGCTCTGCAAGAGTTGTGAAACTCGAGAGATCGGTTCGGGAGAAGTACACAATGACGAACTCCCGAACCGTGCTGCACGCACCTGACCCTCCTGACACCTTCAGGGGTCGGGGTACCGGCGGCGGCTGAAGAAATGATGGCCACTGAGCCGTTAAGGTCCGCCACCCAGTCCTCCCTAGGCCAGACAAAATACGGCTCAGCGACCACAGCGATGTTAATCGACCACTGCGCCATGCTCTGGAGCAACAGATCCTGAGCAGGCGCAGTGGTTGATATTCGCCTGGAGGAAGCAATGGGGCCGTTATAGGCATTCCATTTCAGCTTCCTCCACGGGGCGCTCTCTGCGGGCGTCGGTGTCGCGGCGGCGGCGGCAGCGACAGCGACAGCGGCGGCGGCGGCAGTCGCGACTGCGGCGGTGGCCACAGAGGCGGTGGCGGCGGAGGGCCCTCCTACCCGCGGCCTTGGCCTTGGCGGGTGGCACGCAGGCCTGCTTCCGGCCCGGTGATCGGCTGCTTGCCGGTCGCCGCACATGCCATCACAGTGCGGCGTGGCGCAGCAGGTCGCCGATATGTGTCGGGCTGACAGCAGCGGAAGCAAAGGCCACTGCGGTCAACCTCCGAGGCGCATTTCACCGATACGTGGTGCCCCACGAGACAGCGGTAGCACCTCAGAGGTCTGGGCTCCAGCAGCAACCTGCGCTGAGACCCAGCCCACCAGAAGCCTTCGGCCCTCCACTATGGTTTTGGCCGCCGTAACAGGGCAGCACACCGTGGCGGCATGCATACTGTTGGACCGGGCGTATGGCGCCTGACCTGATCTGGTCAGTGGTGCACCCCCGGACTTGGCGACGGCGGCCACCAACTCCTCCTCCGATACCGAGTCGTCCAGACCCATGATGCGCAGGTCTGCGCATCTGACGACCTGGACACTCGAGCCTCGTCCGCGTCGGGACGCTCTGACTTCGCAGCCAGGCGTCCGCGGTCACCCACTGATTCCCGGGATCTCAGCATACGGGCCCCGTCTGGGTGACTTTGAGCCGGAGGCCCCGGTGATCAGGCTCCCGAGATCCACCGCCTCTTTCGCCTTTGCGAGCAGATCGCGGTAGGTAACGCCTTTCTTTTCCGCGTCCGGCTGTAGTGTAATCACTACAGCCGGTCTTCAGGGCGCGGAGCCTAGCCGCGATCTTGCGCGCCCTGAACTGGCGCTGCCGCTCCTGCTCTTTGGCCTTTTGGCTGCCTTCTTCCATTTTTTCCCCGACCACCTGCCAACCGGCTTCAGCCGCGGGAGTAGGGAGCTGAGGGCAGTGGCGGCGGCGGCAGCTGGCTTGCCTGGCGCTGGCATTCGCCGCAGGCACTGGGCTGGCGCAGCCACCGCCTGTGCTGCCGCTTTGCTTTTTGCCTTCGCCTTGTCTCCTTCCGTTGCCGGCTTAGCCGAGCCAGTTCAGCCGGTACCGGTTTTGCCGGAGCCGGCTTTTCAGGGGAGGAGGCACACTGCAGCCCGCCGAAGGCTGGCTGGACGGCCCCGGCTTATGCGGCAGCTGTGGCCGCCGCGTACGAGACCGTTGCCGGCCTCGCCGCCGTCTTGTTTGCCCAGGGGCCGCAGGACGATGCCCTCCAGCACGGAGAACCGGTGCTGGAGGCAGCCAGCTCCTGCCGGACCAGGTTCAGAACCTGGTTCTCCATCGGCACGGGCTGGCTTGGGCGCTGCGTCTGGGGCTGCGCGAGCAGGCTCACGTAGACTGGCCAGGTCTGCGCGGGCTTCTCGTTCTCGCTGGAGAGTCTCCATGGCGGACGTCAGGCGGGCCACATCCGCCCGCAGCTCCGCTACCAGGTTGGCCTCCGCAGCCGCCATGATGGAGGCGGGCCGCGGGAATGGCCAACTTTGAGGAGGCTTTGCTTGTGGGCCACGACCTTGATCGCGGCCTCCACCTCCTTTGCGAATCTGGCCTTACGCTCCACCTCGGAGCCGCCAGTCGCATCCGTCTCTTCGCCTGATACCCGAGCCGTATCGCGGGTGGCGCCCTCCTCGGCATGCTTTGCCGCTTGTGGCCTCTGATTGTCAGAGGCCTCTGCCTCTCAGCCCGCCCCGCCTGTTGGGGATTTTCCGGGCGAAGCCTCCTCTTCATCGGCTGACGACCCTGGTCGCCATCCCGCCTGGACCGCTTGCGGAAGAACTTACTGGTCTCCGCGGTGGGCTCCACGCGTCGGGAGCTCTGGGGCCTCACGCTGCTCGATGCGGCGTCGGACTCTGTCCCGCATCGTTCCTCCTCTCCTCTATGTTGCCGTTGTCGGCGGTTTTGGTTTTATTTCCATATTTGTACCCACGAGTATGGGAGTAATTAAAGGTCCACCTTGGCAGTGACCCTTACAAGGTAAGCAGATTTAGAGGTTTATTACCGCCAGGGGTCTGGGTACCCTGGCGAGGAGCCTATCGACTGATTTGTTCGTAGAACCCGTCAGCCATCCATCCTCGCGGTGCGTCGCCGCTTGAGATTCAGGGTAACTTTTTATAGAGGTTTCTCCCTCGCGGTCCGGGCGGTTAAGCCAAGACCTCGGTCCCAATCAAAGCCGCGAGACATGATCCACGACACTTCGATACTGGGATTACGAGACCGGCGGTGACAGCAAAGGATGAATCCTTCACTGTCTGCCCGGGCAGGGTAAGTGCACACCGAGCGCCCTCACTCCTCTGCTATGCCTCTGCTGATCAGAGGGTCACGCAGTGGAACGCGCCGTTGGTCAGGACGGACCCCACCCATGTCAGAATAATTAGCCGCGGCAGTAACCTCCCAAGGTAAGAATTTCTTCTCATTTCTCGAGGAAGATTACTGCGCGCCCAGGGTGCACCGGCCCAGTAGCTGCTCTTCCTCCAGACTTATCGAGAGGGACCCGCAACTACCAGGCACACGTGGAGGACTTCTGACTTCCACCCCAAGTGGCATCACCCTGGTGACAGAAAAGTCGGCCCATTTTCGCCGTGAATTATTCATACGTGGCCATGGGTGGCGGCGATAACTTATCATCATCCTAGCTAAATATTTGTTTGCCTTCTCTCCTATTGAAAAATCTAAAAAAAAAGATTTTGGTTCAAATCTGGGTAGCACACATCTGCATAATCAATAATGGACAATATAAGTGTGTTAGCTTAGTCTTGGTTGGAAGAAAGTTCTTCAGACGATAGAGGGATCGTAAGGTGGCAAAGACTTTGCGGCTGAATTCAGTGACATGCGTACACCAGTTCCTTGTGTTATCTATACACAGGCCAAGATTGTTTACAGAGGAAGAGAACGGTATCAATATATCACTGTAATAGACAGCAGGTAGGCTTGCCACATCAATTTTGGACAACATTCTCGAGCTTCCTACGATTATAGCTTGACACTTCGTTGGATTAACTGATATTCCAAAACGCCTAGACCAATCTTTTACAGCTTCCAAGTTCAGATTTAACATTCTAATAGCGTCATGGAGCTCTTCAATAGATGAGTGCAAGTAAATTTGGAGGTCGTCAGCATACAGATGGTACGAACAGTTAAGAATAGATGTGATCAAGTTTATAAAAACTGAGAAAATTAATGGAGAAAGTATACCGCCTTGCGGGACGCCAGCATCAAGACTAGCCCACTTAGAACTCTTCTGTCAAATGGACAGACTGCTGACCCCGCGAATATATGAAGAGAACCAATCCAAGACTGAGGTGCAAATCTTAAATAGGACAGGATAGATAAAAGGATATCATGGTCCACTGCGTTAAAAGCATTAGAAAGTCAACAAGCACCATTACAGTAACTTTCTTCTTTCCATACCTTGTCTGATGTCTTCCGTAACTTTGAGTAATGCTGTAGTGGTGCTGTGATCGAGACGAAACCCGGACTGATAATCGCTGAGTAGATTATTTTTAAATACAAAATTGGAGACTTGCTTATGTACGCAGCCTTCCAGAACTTTGGATAGATAGAGCAATATAGATACAGGACGAAGGTGATTAGGTAATGTGGGATTCGATATTTTGGGAATAGGGCGTATGAAAGCCTTTTTCGAGACATTTGGGTACTGACCTGAATCCAGCGAAAAGTTAATAATGGGAGTAAGTGCAGGTAGTACATAATCCAGTATATTGACTATCATAGTTTTACTGATTTCATCACAACCCACAGCCTTGGATTTAATGGCTATAACAATTTTTTTAATTTCAACCTGGAGAAAATTGAAAAGAAGGAATTTGAGGAGATTAGAATATATATATCTATAAATAGGCTATCGTTTGAGATCGTACAGTAGTGTCTATAACAGGAGCAGAAGCAAAATGGAGATTAATGTCATCACAAGACAAGTAAGAGGCGCACTCCAGAGTAAGCTCCATATCACTCACGCCAATTGACCTAAGAAACTTCCAGACATTAGCTGGCGAAGAATTAATTATGTTATTTTGGATATCACGGCGTTTGGCGTTACGCACCATCTGATTGCATCTGTTCCTAGCTTTCTTAAAACATATCCAATTCTCTTCCGTAGGCTCTATTTTGAAACGCTGAAAAGCCCTATTCCGCCTTTTCATCGCCATCTGAACTCCCTCAGTCATCCAAGGAGAAGGTTGATGTTTAAGTCTAACTTTACGTACAGGAGCATGGGTGTTATATAGACTAATTATTTTATTATTAAAGATGGATAACATATCATCGACAGTCGTTGATAATTTTAATTGATCAAAATTTAAATTAGAAGCATCACTTTTTAGTTTATCCAAATTTATTTTAGAAAAGTTGCGCAAGTGAATAAATGTAGGCAACGATTTAGGAGATTTTAGCTTGTATGCAACATAAATGAGGTCGTGACGCGAGAATCCTGGAGCGGAACACTGACCATGTGATATCACATGATCAGGAGAAGCTGTAATAATAAGGTCAATCAAAGAGTCATTGGAATCGAAATTATGATGTGTTGCCCTGAAGGAAGAATGTGGAGATTGACTGACTCAATGATTGTACGAAGTTTTTGGGAACGGTTAGAATATATCAAGAGGTCGGTGTTAAAATCACCCATGATTATGCAGTGTGCACACTAAGAGACAATTTTTTCGAGAGCCGTTTCTAAAGTGGCGAAATATTCAATGGAAGGAGGACAATACACCACTCCAAGAATCACCTTTACGCCTCTGACACTGACTTTTAAGAACAAGAACTCCGGAGAACCTGAATAAGGGAAGGTGAAGCTAAAATAATTTCATACGAAAATGACGAGTGTAGGTAAATGGCAACACGCCTCCCCCTTTACCAACACGGTCATTTCTAATTAGTACAAAACCGGAAGTGGATACAAAGCCGAGGGAAGACTTGGCTTCAGCCAACTTTCGGAGATTAGAATAGCTTGTATCAAGTTCGGGTTAAAAGACGCTTCAAGCTCAGAAAGTGATCAGACTTTGAGGCGTTAATATTAACGCTCAAAGTATTCCAGAGTCACTAGACTTAAACATCAACCTTCTCCTGGATGACTGAGGAGTTCAGATGTATGAAGTGATTTGGTAATGTTATGAGTATCTGGTATTTTTAATAACTTAAATTTACTTTTTTTTGTGATCCTGCTCTTAGAATAATTTTGGTAATGTTATGAGTATCTGGTATTTTTAATAACTTAAATTTACTTTTTTTTGTGATCCTGCTCTTAGAATAATCGCTATCGTTTTCTGATACTATTTCAAATGAGATATTACACAACGTAATAGTAATCTTGCAACTATGCATATAATTTGTTTACTTTAGAGTAAGAAGAAGTTAACATAGGTAAATAAATATGTAGCAATTAGAAGTTAATCTGTCATTGTCATCATTCATCATTACTATTATTATACTCATGCCATAGATATTATATCCCCGTATCCCGTAGAGTTTAAAACTCTTTGATTGTAAACCACAAAAGGCAGATGTGTCTAAAACATACTGCCTATTAATGTATAAGTTAAATATGAACAAATTGTATAAGTTGTTATCGCCGTCATTTGCATGCAACATTTTATGTTTTACTTATTTAGTGAATAGTTATTATTTTTTTTTAGACATAATAATATTTATAGTGACTTATTATACTAAGGACATAGCAAAATATTCTAAGTAATTTAACGTGTGTGTGTGTGTATGTGTGTGTATGTATGTGTTTATGAGCGTGTGTGTGTGTGTGTTTAAGAACTATTGCTCAATTATAGCTTTTACCTCGTCATAATCAAGGCTTAGTAGCCACTCATTTAGCAGGGTTTTAGATTTATTTAAAGGCAAAGGGTAGATGTTTAAAATTTTTATTAATTTTATTGTAAAGTACCGGAGCAATAAAGTCATAATGTTGTTTTACCAATTCAAGCTCACACCTCACCGTAGAGCATACTTTGTCTTTTCTTCTTTTATTCATTAAAATTTTAGGATCATATGCAAGGGTTTTGTGTTTGCGAAGAACCGTTTTTAATATAAATAATTTACGAACGGAAAGAACTTCCCAATATTTAAATATAAGTTTAGTTGAATACCTAATTGGCTTGGAAGCCATTACTTTCAATACAGGCCAATACAGCCCTTTGTCCCCTTTCGAGCTGTATAATGTTAGTTTTTTCGACAGCACCCCATATCGTAATGCAGTAAGAGATAATGGATTGAGCTAGGGCAAAATACGCAGTCCTAAGAATCGCCATGTCAGCGCCAACACGAAGCTTGCTAAAGACAAATATAACAAGACACTGTTGACCACAACACCTAAATACTTAATGCTGTGCGTGCGCAATATTGAAACACAGGTACAAGGAATTTGCGTATTACATTTGTGAGCATATATTACGAACGATGCGTCTGGTTGTGACGAAAGCCTAGGAGCAAATGTAATAAACTTCGTTTTGCTAAGGTTTAATGTCAGCAAATTTTGAGACAGCCCTGTCATAAGTAAGTGCAACGCGGACTCTGCATATGAGCGCGCCTCCTCCCAACTCTGTCCTTGAACAATTATCGCCGTGTCGTCAGCATATGTAATAATTTTGCTATTTTGTAGTTTTAATTGACACAGATCATTTATATATATCAGGAACAGAGTCGGACTAAGGACACTGCCTTGCGGCACACCATATTTAATCAATTCACCCCGACTAGTTTAATTACCAATCGTAACATATTGCTCTCGATCACAAGGTAGCTCTTAAACAAGTCCAGTACAATGCCCTAATTCCAAGACGTTGGAGTTTGGAGAAAAATGGAGACAGATACTGTGTCGAAAGCCTTAGAAAGGTCAAGGAATATACATAACGATTTTAATTTACAATTAAGATTTTTAACAACAGTACTGGTTAGATCTAATACCGCATCTTCTGTTGATTTACCAGGTCTAAAGCCGAATTGGTTTGGAGCGATAAGATTTTTAAAGTCTAAGTAATTTATTAGTCTAGTTTAAAAGTTTTTCTAGGATTTTAGATAAAACAGGTAGTACTGATATTTGCCTGTAATTGTTGACAAGGCACTTGTTTCCACTCTTATAGATGGGATGAACCAGAGCTTTTTTGAACACTGATGGAAATGTGCCTGTAGAAAAACATAAGTTGTACATGTACTTTAGAACTGGTATCAGAACATGTTTCGATTCTTTAATTAAGGTAGTTGGAATGCCATCACGTCCCGTTGCACAGCTTTGCCTAAGTCCCAGGATAATGTTCTCAATTTCCCTATCATCAGAATCCAGCAAAGCCATGGAGTCAGATACAGAAATAAAAGTTTCATTTATGGAATTGGAGATTGTCGCATCAGAAGCGCCTATTATATTGGATGCCAATTTTTTTCCCACGTTAGCGAAAAACCCATTTACTTTATCAACAGCGGACTTCAGATCATTAGACGTGGTCAACAGTTCCTCAGAGGGAGGAGCTTTTTGATGTAAGTTTGTGGCTTTTTGACGAGTGTCCATAATTTCTTTGGATTTTTTTTATGCTTTTCAAATTCTGACTGCTCATATTCTTTTTTGACTTTTTTAAGCAATTAGTTGCAAAAATTTCTGTACCGTTTATAAATAGTAATTAAGAGTTCGTTTTTGGATGTTTTAACATTACAAAAAGTTTGTCTCATGTCGGATGCAACGCAGCAAGCCGGGAGTAATCCACGGTTTGATAATGCTCTTTCTGCTTCAGATATTGATTTCAGGCGTGTTGGCTTCGATTATTGAGGACAGAATTTCAGTCAAACAATTTGCTGCATGTTCGGCATTGGTACTGTTGAGCACGTCATTGAAATCACGGCTCTCAAGTTCAACCACGCAGGCCTGTATATCAGTTCGTTTAACTGTATGGGTACTAGACTGATGAACTTGACCATTCAGCTCACAGGAAAATAATAATGGAGAGTGATCCGTAAATGAATCAAGGACTAAAGTTACTGAGCGGCTTTCACTTTTAAGTATCACATGATCAATGCAACTTCTATCACGAGTAGGGAATGAATGAGCCGGTAGCATTGAGTGTGATGCTAATAGACTAAGATATGAGTGGGAGTTTTGATATGAGTGGGAGTTGTGATCGTTATTATCTGCGACTATATTTATGTTTATGTCACCAACAATGGCAATGGTTTTGAAAGATCGCAGAGAGGCCAAAAGGGTGTCCAATGTATTAGTAAAGTTTTCAATATTTCTACAAGATGGGGAACGATAAATGGCGAGAATAACCACACTATTGGAAAGCTGAATAGTCAAACAGTTTGCATTAGCCAAAGTTGGCTCATTAACTTTTGCGACAATATTTTCTTTTATGTAAATTGTCACTCCATCACTTTGGTTGCAATGTTTGGAGCTATGAATTTGATAGCCAGGTAATCTGGAAAAATAAGGACACTTGCTAAGTTATTGTGTCTTAGTTAACTTTTTATAATTTTCTTTTGTTTCCCATCAAAGTATTACCAGCGTGTTAATTTGGACGGTTTTCAATTGTGCTATTAATAATTATATAACATATTGGTGGCAGTTAGGCCAGTATGAGTATGTAACTAATTGATCATTAAGTTATCATTAAGATGTTTAATTTTTCATGCTGTGTAAACTAATAAAAATCTAACAATAAATCTTTTAATATCTGTCATAAGACAGACATAAAATTTAAAATAAAGTTGCTATAATACTAATAGCTAAAAATTTTAAACTATTTAGGAATCTCACAAAATACCATCCAACCAGTTGACTGTTTACACAGCATGAATAATCGGATAATAAGAACATTACCAAATCACTTCATACTTATCAGGATTGCATCATAAACACACTGATAACATAACTAATATTAAAATTTATGTTATCTGTGCCATTTAAAGGAGCTTTAACAATGAAACAAATTACATAAAAGTTGAAGCACAACAAGCAGTAGTTATAAGACTAAATATGACTATATTAAAAATTACATTGAATGCAATAATATGTTCAAAATTTGCTAAGTAAAGATTACATCACCAATCACATTAGCGTAGTGGAACAGAAGCATGAATTCTATTTTTTGACTACAGGCCGCCGAGATCTCTTGGTATCATCACTATTGGTCACTGCTGTAATAGTATGACGGGCTGTTTCTTGCACATGTTTAGTGCTAGATGAACCTTGTGTTGACTTCGAATTATTTGTAATATCCGAGGTATTAAAAGCAGCGTCTGACCTGATTGGAGTACTTGTTGTGGGATATTTGGCCATCAAAAGCATCTAACTGCTCCATCGCAAGGATCTTATCATAACCACCAGAATGTTTTACATAGATAACACCATCCACAGTCCACACATTCTTTATTCCAAAATGTTTTCGAGCTGTTTTATGTATTGATTGCCTGGTTTTTAGTAAGGAATTCGTAAACAGAGATTAGCAAGCCTTTCAATTTTGATTTAACTTTCCACACTTCCTGTTTTGTGTGTTGATCACGAAAATATACTATAACAGGCCTAATGTGGTTACTTTGCTGCGCACTAAGTCTATAGCAGTTTTCCAAGCGAATGGCACTTATATGTTTTAAACCTAATTTATTGTGCAACAGTTGTAGTATTTCATCTGTTATATTAGTCACAGATGCCTCTGGGATGCTATTAAAAACAATGACGATGCCACATGTTAATAGTATCAACATTCTTCATGCACTCATGAACCTGCTGCCGTAAAATATTTAGCATTTTGATAACAAGTTGCTTAAAGGAGTAAAATTCTTCCTGTAGTTGTACCAGTGTTGGGTTTATTGGAGTGGATGCATCCTTCAAGCGTTTCACAAATACGGCCATTTTCTGACTCCAGCAATCTTCCAACTCTCTCTGCATATTCTCAAAATCCATGAAATTTGCCATTATTCAAGCACTGATACCACGAAAGTTATTTACTATGTAAACAAGTGAACACTTAACAGTGTTCGAATCGAATTGAGGTTATGATGGGAGGTGAATTGTGAGTATTTAACGATTTAAATTGTCATACTTATTAAACACTGAATTAAAAACAAATAACTAGTTATTATATTAGCACAAATACTAAAAATTAGATTCAAAATTATATTTTGATCATAAAATATTACGAGAGCACTTTTGTAACTGTATTTATTCAAAACCTACCCGCCGAAAAAAAAAGCGATCAAACCTCGAAGAAACAATAATAACGTAAAATATCTATATTAGGATAATGTTAAATAAGTAAATTCGAACGAACCAGCGCGCGAAAGAATACGAGATATTATATTTGAGTTAAACAGATAAACCTACTTCGACTCTTCGTTGTAGGATATACTCGTGTGAGAGTAACATAGATAATATCTAATATGTATTAACATACTTAGATATTACAATATATTCTATGAATCTAAGCAAATGAATTTCATCAAAAATCGCGTATCACCGTGTAGTACTTAGTATTTATGACACATATGGTAGTACTGAATACTGACTTCTTTAAAGAGTTACAGATTCACGTAGACATCAACCGATATATAGATATTGAAATATATAAATTCAATATCAGATATTCAAATCCAATACAAAGATACGTTTTGTTATAGGGTGTTAGCAATTATTTATTGAATGACCATAATTTTATTGAAATTGTCTTTTGAAATATACATTTAACTTTAATAAATGTAAATCGGATGTCCGCTTTTGTATCATTGAATTTTCGGTAAGATTTTTACTGTAATAGTTTCGGATTTGACCCCTAAAAGGAAATATAAAAAGGCTGTCACGTCCCAAGTGGTCATTCGGTTATAAGGTGTTAAAAGTATAAGAGACTTTAGTGTTTGTGTAAAGTGTAGTGTAAGTACTATGTAAAAGTGATTATTTATACAATAATTCGTCGTAAGTTATGAACAGATTAAAATAAAAGTGATATGATTTAATCTAAATTGTATTATTTGCTAACAAGTGTAAAGGTACTTGTATCTTACAATAAACAATACAATTCTTCTACTCGACACTAGAGGGTACGGTTTCTTTACTCATGCTAGTGGTGCCGGATAAAATTGTGCGAGTCGAGGTCAATCTACGGTTAAATAACACATAAGTCAAGTAAAGATACAGCCTATATACGTCTCACAGATGGGAAAAGGTCACAGTTCTGCGTGCTTGGCGGTGAAGAAATATATCGTGAATAAAACGGCCATGTCTGAGAATTAAAATATTTCAACGACATGTTGTGAAATCCGCCAATGCGCACTGGAGCAGCAAGATGGATTAATTGTTCCACATTTTAATATATAATACAAAATTTATAATAAATTTGGTAGAACAAAGTATCATAACGGCAGTACGAATGAGCCAGCTATTCCGGGGAAGGAACACGCTCTCACATAAGACTGGCGTAAATTAGCAGCTTACGCTGTAGTTTACAGCAGCTTTTTCTGGTTATGAGATTATGATTCCATCTCCTTAACGCATATCTACATTTTGATGCTTAATCGAGGATAGACGTAGGTGCCTACGTGCCAAACATCCACATACCATCAAGCGAACTGTGTGCTCGCTTGTCATCCCTATTCTTTAAAAAAATAAGTGCCAAAGGATCTCATGGATGCAATGGTGGAATGAAATGCAATGGTCTACGCTAAGTGTAAAGTGTCCAGAAGAGTAATGGGCAACAGTGTACATTGATTAAATAAATAAATTAGATTTAATATTATATTATATTTAAAACAAATAATGCGTTCAGTAATTAAAGCAAATCGACGCAATAAATCGTACCAATTGCGTATCGGAATATTTATTTGTTCGTTAATAATCTCTTATTATAATACAAAACCATTACCAATTTTCTTTATTGTGTTTTATCAAAATTGAATATTTATTGTTAATTAAATTCAAAACGTGAATTATTTTGCAATAAATATAATAAATTAAGTACTGTAATTCATTCGTTGGAATATTCACGCAATTCGTAATAATGTCGTTCTATCTGTTTTGGCCATGGAAACATACTGGGTTTGACCAGACCCCGCAAATAGTAGTTATTAAATTTCTACTACTTGCGGGCGGCACCCGATTTCTTCTGGGTGGTATCTATTTTTTTAATATTTTTTATTTTATTTCTTATGGTTTCTATTTATTAATGTCATCATTTAGATTGACGTTGATCATCAACGACCTTCTACTTCATTAATTTTTCAATTTCACCAAAGAAATCTTCAAACATTTCGGATAAAATATAGCCTAGATCACACCTGGCATTGCACTCAATTTGTCCGTGGGTTTCATCATAATCGGTTTAGTCATTTCAAATAACTTTTTGTTGTCTTATGGACAGACAAAGAGACTTATAAAAGAGATTAATATCTTTATTGAATTCAAACAAGCTCAATAAAAGGCAGTTATTTTGCTGTAATAGATAGACACTTCAATTTTATTTTAGATATGAACCCACAGAATGCAAGCAATTCATGTTGGATCCTCGCTACACAATGAAATTGTTAATTAGTTTTTGGTGCTGATTTATCACGTGCCTATGAGGCAACTCTCTGTGTAAGGATCGATATATTTCGAGTTGTGCAGTCTGCCCACACGCAATGTAAGTAAGTTGACATCTGTGCCTAGCTGTGGGACGTGTACATGCGGCATTTTACTTTTACCTCGGAACTATAAGCGGATAAGTTAATATTGGCTTGATCATAACAGGAAACTATACATTCAAATTTAAGAAAAAATATCAGCTTTAACGTGACACAAACTCATCGTAGTCCGATAGAAGTATATGAGTCGGAATAATCTGCAGTTAACTAACGGTGGAGACGAATAGTGACGATTTTGGCACGGTTGCGGACAAGAATACGAATATATGTTTCGCGAGAAGGTAATATAAATGATTGAAGATGTTGACCCCTAGGTATTTGGGGTGATTGCCGGGGGATCTGGCGGGCGTACAGGTGGTCCACCTATATCGATTTCTTGGGATTTTTGACGATTAAGAGTGGCGGCCCTTTGAAAATGTGTTGCTACACTTTTCTCAGGATTCGCTGCGATTCTCCATAAGCGGAACCAATCGCAAGCGGTTGACAGCTATTTGGAGCATCTTGGTAAGAATTCTTTTGTTATGATGGGCGACGAAAAGTGCCGTGTCATCGGCGAAAAGATCATGCTAGTACAAGAGACCTTCTTGAAGCCTAGCCATCGCATCGCCATTGCAAATTACACCTCAGTTAGAAATGATAGGTTGACTACGTGAAGCGGCTTGCACTGCGTACCGATCGACGCTCCCCCGTTAACTAACATAGAAGTTTCTATATCTAAAGTAGCCATTTCTGGCCATCCACCACTTACCATAGTTTCGGCGTATCAACCGCCGCTCAAATGTATAATGGAATCAGACTTTGTCGTATTACTCAATCTAGGCTTCAGTGTCATAATAGCTGGAGATCTCAACAGTAAGAATTCCTCCTGGAACTCGCTTACATGCATCCCCAATTGTAATGCATTGTTCGATATTACGGAGCGACAAAATTTCGATATTATCGCGCCTGAGACTCCAACCCACTACCCATTCGCTACCAGTCACCAATCGGACATCCTCGATGTAGCGATCCAGAATGACAAGGCACAGATCAAGAAAGCGTTTTTTGTCGGTCTGATGGTGCATTCTGTGCACCTCTCGGACCGGGAGATTTTGACCTTTAAGGTCGTTTAGAATGTGTTCGGTCTCGAGCTCCTTGGGGAGCCCGCGGACGACTATCCGAAGTTTGCGTTCCTCGGGAAGGGCGTAAGTGTGGAAGCTTACTTGTTGGGCGCGCAGGTGATTAGTCACACTGCGGAATACCTCAGTCGATTTGACGAACATGCGAATGCCCTGACCGGCGTATTGCACCTTTAGGCAGTAAATCTTTTTGGAGTCCAACCAGTTGGAAAGGTTGTTCCACTTAGACTTATCTTGGACAGTGATGGTTGGTGGCGTCTTTCCCCTACGTTCAGCAGGGGACCCTTTCGCTGCGGCCTTAGCCGCGGGCTTGGGGAGTAGAGTGCGCGCCGCGGGGGCAGGTTTTTTTGCCGGAGTGACGGTGGGGGACGAGGGGGCCGAGTTAGGCTCTGTTTCTTTTTTGGGGGATTTCCATTCACAGTCCTGACACACCTCTTCCGCATGTTTCTATACATGCATGCTTGTCGGTAATTTGGCCCATATTTAATATGTCGCCGGTTTGATCGATAAACTTTTGTCAAGGGTTAGGGTGTCTCTTGCCGACTCTTCCACTATATACATGCAGCATATATTAGCTTTGTCACTCTTTTTTCTACGTGTCGTACCGGTAAGCGAAGTGTAGGGCGGATGAAGTAACGCTAGGTCGTTACTTCTAAGAGATGCAGAAATTTGTGGCATTCCTTGAGGGCGGCCTATGCTCACCTGGACTTGTGAAGGGCTGTAATGATAATGATGATGATGACGATGACATGTCCAATATACTGAAGAGCTTTTTGCTTAATCCTAGTCTTATCTAGAAAACATACTTCTCTCTCATCACACGATTTTTCACACTATCAATTCAATATCAAGCACTAATTTTACTCTAATGCCACAAATTATACTATACAGTATAAAATATCTTTCTTATCACCATTTTTCCTACAGTCCACTGCTGATCTTAACCTTATAGAACTGCTTACATGTAACTGTTACGCGATTGCAATACCAGATGTCTTGATTTTGCATTTTATGTGTTTGCAGTACATTATACTTTTCAAAACTTTTGATTAATAAATGAATATGATAAATAAAATAAAATGTCGTACTGAAAATACAGATTTAATCCACTGTGAAAATAATCGAATTGTTTCTGTTGATTTGTCACCTGTCTTAAATTTACGCGCGCTCTGTTTCAAATCGAGCGTTCAAAAACGATTTAGGTGTTTTGTTATGCTGACAGTTTTAATACAAAATATTTTTTAATCAATCTAAAGAGACTGCTACTATACTGCTTTATTTATTAAACATAAAATAAATATTTTTATAAAAATGTTAAAAATTAATTAGCTAAGATCTGCGTAAAAAATTAAAATTATGTCTAAGCGGTCAGCTATGATTCGACTCTGCGATGAGTTGAACTACAGTGTGTTTTTCGCTTTTGTAGTGGTGTTGATATTAGTAGTGACGGAGATAGTTGTTCAATTGAGGCAGGGCGGGTGGTGCTCTTAGGCCCCTTACGCACTAGCGGTAGGCCACCTAGTTGTTTCGTTTGAGCGGCCAACCGCCTGACGCAGTTGGAATAGCGACAGACCGCTATGGCGGCCAACCGCGATGAAACCGCGATGAAACCGCGACGAAAGCGCAATAAGCGGTTATATCGCTCAATAGGCTTGTTGGGCCATAAAAGAAATGGACGCCTGAATTTTTTATCGAGTTTACACGAGTTGAAAAATAAAAAAAATAATACAATCACCGTTCACCACCAGAATCACATGTTGGGCGGTAAAGAAAACATCGTGAGGAAACCTGTATGTCTTTTCCTTACGATGTTTTTGTTACTACCGAGCACGTGTGTTTTGCGCGAGATTATCCTCCTTACCTTTAATGGCAGCATTGATTTATATTTGTTTATCTCGATGTGGCAAAAGGCCTTTGTACTGCACAGGACTGGTACGATCTTTCAAAGGTGAAAGATTAAATTCCTCATTGCAAAATGAAATAGAAAATCCATCCATCCATCCAATTACAGCCTATAAAAGTCAACTGCTACATGAGCTTCCCCCGTAGATTACCGCATAATTGGCTATTTTCCGCAATTTTCTTCACCGTAGATTTTTGATACATTTGAGTCGTTATCAGGAAGATGCTGCTGTCCATCTTCTGTTTCAGTTTCCTTCTGTCATATTTTATGACATTTAAGTGACTACATTATATTATATTATTGCCGTGTAGTGGCGGTTAAGAATATCCACTACCCTATATCTTCCCGTGGGTGTAAACTCGAAACGCGTACAAACACATCGGCGGCTCGCCGAAACTAAACCGCCAGTGCGTATAAACACAATGGCGACCAGCCGCGAAGCGGGCCGCTGCTCTCTGTTCAACCGCTGCGGTTGAAATTTTGTGGCGGTTAAGTCCGTACGATCACAAGCGGATGTATATTAAACTGGAAAAGCGGCTAACCGCGCGGTTAGCCACCCTCGCGGTTAACCGTTAGTGCTTATACTCTCTATACCACTCTCTTGAGTGTTACCTAACCAGACGGACTCCTCGACACGATGAGAATCCTATCACCTATGTCGCTGGGCACATGCATACACTCGTTTCTGGATTTTGATTGGTAGAATTAAATAAAATATATTTTCTTAAATCAAAATTTGTTTCTCAAACGTCATTTCTAAAATGTACTTCAATTTCTTGTTGAGATATCTAGGGGCGAACGAAACAACAGAAAATCCACTTATATCCCGTTTCATGTTATTTTTATTGTTAAAATAAAACAGTATATGAATTTGCCGCGCTGCTTTGTGTGTTAGAGGACTTTTAATTTATTAAACATATTTTTAAATTAAAAACTCATCTCTGTGCTAGTTAAGAGGATAATAATTTGAAGTAAATTTCAAAGATCGCGAACAACTCGAGTTCAATCCTTGTCAGTACCGCCAATTGGTAAATGCAATTTTAAGTGTTGGTTTATAACGTGCTCAGTGGTAAAGGGAAACATCGTGGGGAAAACCTGCATGTTTGAGAAGTAAATATTTCAAGGAAAATTTAACTCCGTCAACTCGGACTAGAGCAGCAGATAATTTACTCCATAATCTTCTGTTTCGATTTTCCGGACTGTTACGACTTAGGGACTTTCAAGAAAAGAGTCTATTCTTTTTTAAAAGACTGACAACGCCCTTGCAATTCCCCTGGTGTTGCAGTTGTTCATGAATAAAATAGAATAGTATAGAATAGAACATTCTTTTATTCAATATAGATCACAACTGTAATTCTTATTGAAAGTCATTCTTTACTTTACCATTGGTTCGAAAAGAAAATCTCTGTCCTGGGAAGAACCAGCAAGAAACCCAGCAGGACTTTTTTTTAAAGTAAATTTTACAGGAATAGTTGTACAAGCTATTTACAAAATTTATTTTAGAAACAGCTTGGCAGCGACCAGGTGTTATTATCAACCATGTATTCATTTATATTATAATAACCCTTTTTAAACAGTTTTTGTTTACTAAAATATTTAAACTTGGTAATAGATAGAGCTTGTATATTTTCTGGGACTTTGTTGTAGTAGCGTATACATTGCCCCAAGAATGAATTACGGACTCTGAGGAGTCGAGAAATTGCTACCACTAGCTTGTGTTTGTTCCTAGTGTTAACAGTGTGTATATCAATTTTTTACTAAAACTACCTTTTTTTGTGAACATATAATTTTTGTAAATATACTGAGAGGCCAAAGTTACTATATGTATTTCTTTAAATTTTTCTCTAAGAGATGCTCTTGGTTTTAGGTGGTAAATAGCTCTAATGGCCCTCTTCTTTAAAAAAAATAGTATCTAAATCAGCCGCATTTCCCCATAGCAAAATCCCATAAGACATTATGCTATGGAAATAACTGAAACTGAAAGTAGCTGTCTTGACACTAGTGAGACCTCTAATTTTTTTACAGCATAAGCTGCAGAACTTAGTCTGCTTGCTAGTTTGGATATATGGGGGACCCATTGAAGCTTTACGTTGAGAGTGATGCCAAGAAAAACAGTTGATTCAACAGCGCTCAGTTCTTCCCATTTAAAAACACATTGGTATTCAGATTTTTAGCATTCGATGTTGTAAATTTAATACATTTAGTTTTATTTCCGTTTAAATGTAGATTATTAACGTTAAACCAATGCACTAATTTTGATATAGCAATATTCACTTCGTCACACTTAAATGATTGACGTTTAAGTTTAAAACTCAAGGAAGTATCATCAGAAAATAATACTATATCGTGATTATCCCCTACAAGGGAAGGCAAGTCATTAATATACACTAGAAATAGGAATGGGCCGAAAATTGAGTCTTGAGGGACACCCATTAAAACAAGTGACCCGGAAGAACTTTGACCATTAATAATAACTTTCTGCATTCTATCACTTAAATATGAAATAATAAGTTTAAGTGCTGTGTTCTTGACACCATTGTAATGTGGCTTCCTGATTAATGTCTCATGGTGAACACAGTGAAAGGCCTTGGAAAGGTCATAAAATATACACAAAGCATCCACTGAATTCTCCCATGCCCAAAAAATATGTTTAATAAGCTCAACTCCAGCGTCAGTTGTCGAGCGACCTCTTGTAAAACCAAATTGATTTTATGAAGCAATTTATTAATTTAAAAAAAAACTTAATATCTGATCTAAAATAATTGATTAAAAAATTTTACTAAATGTTGGCAGTACAGGAATTGGTCTAAACTCGGCGGGGTCTAATGTACTACCAGATTTAAATAAAGGTATGACTTTACTTTGTTTCATTAAATCAGGAAACGCAAAAGATTCAGCGCTTGTATTAAATATAGTGGCTAGATAAGGTGCTATTGTATCCATTCTAGATAAAATAACTTTAACAGAAATCCCCTACAAGTCTGCCGTTTTCTTAACATCAATAGTTGTAAAATATTTAACGATGTCTTTTGGAAATACTCTATGGAATTTAAAAGTATTTGAACAAGCCTTTATATTTTGTTTAAGCAAGGATTCGGTGACAGCAGGAGAAGAATTTGATGATTTTCTTGTCAAAAAGAACATCAGTAAAATGTTTCTCAAAAGCCATAGCTTCTTGATCAGATTGAGTTAAATTATTGTTAATATTCAATTGAAAATCCGAGTTGCGCGGTTTGACCTTGCCGTTTCACTATTATTTCGTCGCCTTAGAGGGTAGTAGAGCTATTCCACAGAACTACTTCTGAGTTAAAGACGTTTAAAAATAAATGATGCGAGTAAAACAGTTATTTTAACATAAATCATCGTCATATTTTTGTAGAGTTCTAATTTTTACCCTAGATTATTAAAACGTGTTACCATTGAATGCTATAATTAAAAATACCAAAATATCATGGTTTTAAAGTTACGTAGCTTAGTAGTTAGTTTCACTACCATTTTATGTACAATGTAATACTCGTATTACGGGGTGTAAATCACTTGACAGTACAGATCCTTCAGATCTTTAAGTTTATTGGCAGAGATTTTAAGCTTTTCGTTATAGAGCTTCGGTGAATCGAATATAGCAGATTTGCGTAGAGTTCTGCGCTGTATAGGTAAAGATTTAAAAAATTTCTTCAGATAATTGCTGTTTGAAAAATATTATTTTAGGACTTCTTTTCGATATTGTATCCATTTTAATAACAGCCAGTTCATATTGTCACCAGTATCTGTTTTATTTTTATTTGTGATAACTGCGTTACTGTACGACTTAAAGTCAATAAAATCTGAATATGTCAACTCTTTGATCTTGTAATAGGGCTTTGTTGTTTTAGCCGTACGTGCGACAGTGTACCAGCCCTACGCAGGTGTATAGATATCTACATGCCTCCCTCTGTTTTCTACTGCAGAGTGTACACTATCGCATTCCATCTCTGAATGTCCTGACTCCATAAACTTTTGATTGATGGTTTGGATTGGCAAAACGGTTACTGCATGTAAAAAAATTGCGGCAATAATAGTGTTCCGATTCTGGCCAGAAGCAGTATCAGAAAAGAAAGTTATTTCTTTTACCTCAGAGCCAATAACGATAAATGAATCCAAATGTAAGTGGCAATCTCCGATGCACCTTTAGTACCCACTCCTTCATGCCACATATAATTTGTAGCCTCAGAATCTCCTAAATTATACAATGTGAAATTGTAAATCTTTAACTTTCTTTTATAATACACCTGACCAGCCTGTAAGCTTGGAGCTAATAGTATTTTTTTCAGGTCCATAGCAAAGGCAGCAAAGCTAGTATCTAATTTGCTACGATTTTTGTCAAGAACATTATGTTCTCTTGCTTCGTTTTTACGAACAATATGTAAATCATACTCTTCTTTATGAAGTTGCTGCTCATGCTCTGGCCTATTCTTAAATTGAATACAATAGTCACACACACACATTTATTATTTTCATTAATGACTTACCGAATAGCGTGATTGCCTCCAAATATCTGTTGTTTGCGGATGATCTCAAATTAAGCCTAGGTGTAGATGACCCGTTTGACTGCGAGGCATTACAAAGAGACATCGATGCGGTTATGACATTTTGGTTAATCTATTTGCATGTAATCTATTTGACATCTAATCTATTTGGCATGTTTTTTTAATTTTTAATTTTTTAATTTTTTTTAATTTGATCTATTGGACATGTATTCTTTAATTTATTTGACCTTTTTGACATGTATCTTGTATTATTACTTATTATTTAAAACTGTAATTTGTAAATTAGCATGCTGGCGTTTTGGGCATACTGTAAGCCAGCATGTACACTGTTTAATTAAATTAAATTAAATTAAATTGATCCTTTTTAGGGCGATGGAAAAAAATCGTTTGTAAAAATAAACTTGTAAAAACTGGCCTTCTCAGGTACAACTTGACGTTCTTTACAATACTCTACATAGTCTAAGTACGATTTTCACTTAAACCAGAAGGCAAATATTTCCTCTTCGTCGTACTACGACAGTAATGTGAAGACACAGTAAGTAAAGACTTAATGTGGTCTCTAATTATATCCTTAACTACTTCTGATTTCTTGTTGGGTGGGTCTTTCTTACCTCTCATATCTGGTTCAGAAACTCCATAAGGTGTCAACTTACTTAAAGCTGTCTCAACTTTCTTCGCAGATATGTTAAAAGAAGTCAAAAAAATGGCTTGCATACTTGGAAACTTTGGCTATCTCTAAACAGGCTATGTACCAACGTATTTTCTGTCTACTCTGTTCTCCTTTGTAGGTTCGTTTGACAGGTACACGTTGTACACACTTACCTATGAAACACCATCTTGCATGTTCGGATTTCTAAGATAAATAGTCTTGTAGTAGATTTTCTCTTTCTTGTAAAGAAAATTAATGTTACAATTATAATGTCACTTACGCGATATATCCTGAACTATTTTAATACCTATTTTATTTCTTGATTTTGTTGTATATTCCTTTCCAGCTAGCTTTAAAGTTTTTTGAGTATTACGTTTCCACTTAAGCGGATCTCTTTGACGTTTTCTTGTCAAAGTGTCGGAGTCTGCTTTTTTACTTGTAGAAGTGACGTGTTTTCGAATGTATTTACTCCATACTTCATTGTCTTCTTTAGAACTATTGGATATATTTTCAGAGGTAGAGGTCTCCGAAACTCTCGTTACAGCCTGGTACATTGGATCATTTTCAGAATCAGAGGTAAAGTAGGGATCATGATCAATTATAGAACCTGAAAGTATAAGCAAGAAAAATTGTAACCATGTCCTGAAAGGGCATTATTATTTTTACCTGAAAATATGTCTGGCGAGCTACACCAAGATTCAAAAATACCTACAAACTTTGTAAAGTCTACAACAAATAAATACAGTTGTTAAAATTCTAGATTTGAAAGAAAATTTATAGCTAGATTACCCTAGATAATATTATATAAGTATATTAACCTGTTTGTTCTGTGAGTACACTAGAACCATCTGTTGTCTCAACTGTTGGAGGCACAGTTTGAAGTACATGATACGAGTTTTCGTCATTATCTTCAAATAATAAAACAATAAAAATTAAAATCAAATGTGGGTAAGTATACCTATATAATTATAGTAAATTTGTATGTCACCTAGTAGTATTTTAAAATAATTAGATGTCTATTAATAAAAACATAAGTATGTACATACCTTGATTGTTTTGATTGTCTAGATCAAAAACCGCCGCAACCATCTTTTGTCCTCGTGATAAATTCATGATAATAATATTAACCACACACTGAATAATCACGAAAAAATATATAGGCACATCAATTGCTTGTAATCTTATGAACTCACAATTATTTAAGTAGTTAATATTATTAACATAATAGATAATTATTGTTATTTTGCACAAATCACCGACTCACTCTCAAACCAAAATTAAACAATGCACGCACAAACTCGTAGAAATACAGAATGCGGTAAACAGGAATAAACACGATTTTTCTGTGCCAATTAAAATGTTCCCAAATAATATCGGGATTGGATAAAAAAATTACAAATCACAATAATTTAATACAGCAGATATTACTATGAGCTCTTACAACTATTGATCACTGAATAATTACTTTAACTATGACTTGTAACCTTGAAATCACAATAAATCTAAGCGGCATAGAATTTTTGACTCTTTTTGAAACTACACTTAAATTTATTGGCAAATTAAAAAAAACCTGCTTACAGTTATGATATCTGTTACTAATGTTTATATTAGTCAATACATATGTATTGACTAATATAAACTATGGCTCTTTCTAAGTACGTTAATGCACTTAACTCCATTTCGCAAAAATTGTGGCTTATTCGTGTGGTGTGGCGACGATTTATTCTCCACGTCATTTTAATTTTATTGGATGCAGTTTTAATTTTGTTGCTTAAATGTAAAGCCTTAGCTGTGGAGCACACTTATTTAAATATTTTAGAATATGTTTTTACATACTCTGTAAATATAACACTACTATTATGTGATATTTCATTATGAAGCTCGTATAACCTTCGCCTACTTTATAAATTCCTACTGTCGCCCATTCATTACATGATTTGCGACTGTTAAAAGAGAAAGTTTTAGAAGTAAATATTCTACTAAATATGGGTGGCGGTAATCATTTACCATCAGATGAGCCGCTTGCTCGTTTATATATATATGTATATAAACTGTGGCTATCAGAATCAGTATTCAAACGCATAGAAATAACTTTACTTCAGAAAACTCGACATAAAAATGATCAAATAAAATAAATTAAATAATATTTGTAAATTTTATGTGGATTGATTACCACTGCATGGAATGATAACGCGCTAAAGCGAAACAACAAGCCCCGGCGGCTGGCGGCGGCAAACATCAATCGCGCGCACGCGTCTTAGCTACAATAACTGCATCAAGGTCGTGAACTCGTCACATCACTTTTTAAAATTTTACTTCGACTGATTGTGATAATTATGCACAAACCCTAATTCATCACTATAAAATCTACTTGACGACCACCTTTTATCTCTATGCACTTGTGACACCGGCTTATATTAATATTATAATGTCTGAACACACGCGTTGCAGAACAAATATTTCAGACTTTATTTTTGCATAGGCTGCGACTATTCGCATACCCATTTCCACCCCGGTATCGAATGTTTTTTGAAATACGAAGTGACTGCTTAATCGTTCCACAGAGATAAAAATCCAAAGGTGTGAGATCAGGTGATCGCGCCAGCCAGTTGACCAGTCCACGACGTCCAATTCATCTTTCACCGAATTTTCCAAGACATGTCATTACAGGGTTATTTTGCACTTACAAGCCAAATTTGCAGAGAAGGTTCAGAATAAGTAATATAGGCAAATGGTGAAGAAATATTAATTTAAAAAAATTTCAAACTTTCTGTCATTTTTATCTTTTAAATTCAAATTGTGTGGTAATGCTATATTTTAACTGATTTTACCTCGCACACACACATTTTTAAAACCTATGCTCTGTAAAGTACCTTGTTGCACGTCTTTTAGCGCCCTTCTACTGTGCTTCTACCGTTACACCGTAAGTACCTAATACCTATGTCTGCTTGCCCGGCCCGGCCGAAATACACAGTGTTGACCGTAACCTCATTACGCACGCTTCGTTGCCAATGACGTAACGAAAATATTCGAACCGCGCATACTATAAAACTATGAAATGGTGATATTACATGTGAATATTACATTTTAAGCAATGAAAGTTTACGTGGTACATACAAAGATACTAAAGTGAGTCTTTACCGCGGTGAGAAATCAGCGCACGTGTCGTAATTAACCTACCAATCGAAGAAAAATTTACAGATAATCAAACTATTCAAGTGCGGTGAGGGATAATAACTTGAAAGAGTGAATCTACAAACTCGCTGAAACTTTCACCGTTAGTCTTTTATCTGTGTACAAAAAGTCGTGTTTTCGTCAAAGAAGTCCAAAGTTATGGAGACCGCCACAGTAAATTTATTGCGCTCAAAAACAGGTACCAAATAAGTTTAAAAAACATTTTGACAAAACGTGCACGTCTATGTTTAAAGAATGTGGCCCGTTGAACCGTGACCGTACGGCAATCTTCGGAAGCCCCCGGCGCGGAAGCAACCAGTTTGGTTTTTCGGGATACTATCGTCCGACACCGTCAGATTCCATTTTGAGGTACCAATATTAGATATTCGGACTACTTGCGTACTTTAATTGTAAATAGTTTATTCCAATTTTTTAAATACGCTATAATAAGGACAGTTGTCGATTACATCGTTGATAAGCAAAATTTTTTTATTTTATTTTATTTCTTATGAAGCACCTAAGCCCGTTAAAAGTGTAAAAGGAAAATTGGAATCATAATTCGCGTCATGTAGTTATTATCTTAAAGATAAGTAGTAAGCGTGTCACTAAAAAAGTAAACAGTAGGCAATAACTTGAGAAAGAAAACCGTGAATTCAATCATACACCCATAAATCACATTGAATTTGGGATAATTTTAAATAAAATTAGAAGCCTTATTTACTCGTATTTTCAAAAAATGTAATATCGGTGCATAATAATTTATTTATTTGAACTTCTATCTAAAATTTGGCTACTCTTTGAAAAATAACTCTGTATTTTAAAATATTCCTCGTTTGAGCCATTATTTATTCTGTGGTTTCATGACAATGATAATATGTAACCTGAGACTAACTGCGCTTGCGCAACCCCCTCGCTACCAGTCGTCTCTAGCGTCTCGACGATGCGCCCGTTTGTAATTAAATGCAGATTTCAGCCATAAATGTAAACGTGTCGGATTAGTAAAAATAAACAGTGTCGTTAAACCAGTGACTTTTATTTATCGGCCTGATTTGATGCAGGGACGCTCCAATTCACACATACAGTACTTAGCGACCTGCACAGTGGTGACCCCGAACTTTGAATTTGAACTTAAATTAGTGTGAAGTGCAAATAAATACAACAATGAATCCGGAATACCAACCAATGCCCGTACCAGCTCCAGGATCCTCCTCGGTGAAACTGTCACAGATAACAGTGTCATCACGAATACCTGAATGCTGGACAGACTCACCACGCCTATGGTTCGTCAATTCGAAGGAGTAACAGCTAATCAGAAACTCGGAGATGAGGCGAGGTATCATCTGGTCATTACTAAAATGGCCAAGAACACCATACAGCAGGTCACCTATCTCTTACTCCAGCCTCCGAGCAAAGAAAAGTATGGGGTTCTGAAGGAGAGACTATTAGCAGTATATGAAGAATCGGAAATCGCCAGATACAAAAACTAATCAGCGAAATGGACCTGGGCGAGCAAAAACCATCACAGCTACTCCGTCGTATGCGTGACCTAGCGCGTGGGAAAGTACCTGACGAAACTCTTCGTATTTTATGGCAAGGGCATCTGCCGCCAGCAGTGATGGATATGAAAGACCTAGAGAGCTTGGCGAACGTAGCAAATAAGGTAATAGAGACGACTCGGTCGGCGCATGTAAACGAGGTTGCGCAGATATCAAACGATAAAATCCTCGAAGAGATTGCCAAGATCGGAAGAAGATTGATGCATTGGAGCGATCAAGGCCAAAACAGCGGCAGTTTGGCAGATGGCGATCACTCTCGCGTGGCCGTAACCAGTCCCAGCGAAGCCGAAGTAATAATTGAAGTTATGCTCATCATGCGAGATTCAAGACCAGAGCTCACAAGTGCGTGACCCTGCACATGGGTGGCTCAGAGGACGAGGGATTAAGCGGTGTGCAGCCAATGGCGGATGTCTGTACAGTCTTACTATCTCACCGCCTCAGCGTCACAGACCTCAACAGTGGATTGCGATTCCTAGTGGACACTGGTGCCAACGTTTCAGTGATACCGTACAAAAAAAAGTTATTTGGTGAAAATAAGTGTTCGGACTATAAATTTTAGGCAGCTAACGGTTCACAAATTAATACTTACGGGTACACAAACGCTTGTTCTAAATTTAAAATTAAGAAGGCCGTATCGGTGGACTTTCATAGTTACCGACGTCAAGCAACCAATAATAGGAGCCGATTTTCTTAAACATAACAAGCTTTTGGTGGACCTAAGTGAGCGTAAACTGATCGATAAATTAACCAATTTAAGTTTAGTAGTGTATTTAGTGAATTATCGGGAACCGCCTATCCATACCCGATCACCCATATTGTGATCACCCATATTACGATCTTCTACGTAAGTTACCGGACATCACCAAGCCAGTATCGTATAAGGAGCCTACGCATCACGGCGTTTATCACCATATCGAGACCACAGGCCCGCCAGTATTCGCACGGGCCAGGCCTCTTCTGCCAGACCGATATAATAACGTACGTGAGAATTTCATTATGCAGGAGTTTGGCATATGCCGACCGTCAAAGTCTGCATGGGCCAACCCTTACATGTGGTGCCTAAAAATGGTGATCTCCGGCCCTGTGGTGATTACCGCCGGCTCAACGCTATCACTAAGCCGGACCATCTTGTCGCATCGGCGAGTCACTTAGGCATGTCATCTCCGGTTGTTCGGCGCTTTATAACTCTAGTATTGCACAGACACAACCTAGTAACCAGGATTCTACAGCAGGAGCTCGCTCTAAAAAACGGTCTCGTGGATAGGAAAATACCATATTATAAGTACTTGCCGGAAGCCGTGCTCGAAACTGACCGCACCAGGCTCTACTGGGACTGGGCCATCATGACAGACAGGACTATTATTGCGGATAAGCCTGATTTTGTGCTAATGGACCGGGCATAGTCAAGGATATTTTTGGTCGATATTACCATTCATATGACGAGAACCTCGTGAAAGCCAGAAACAGATAAGCCGATAAAATATCTGGACCTGGCTCACGAGGTGACCGACGTAATAAATTGGTCTGCCGACCGAAATTATTCCTGTGGTCGTTTCTGCGAACAGGCTAATCCGTCAGCCTCTCGGGTCATCTGAGGCGACTGGGACTCCGTGGACCGCTCCGTGCTCAAATGCAGAAGGCGGTGCTCTCAACACCGCCCGCATCGTACGCCGGTTTCCGTTTCCTAACCTCGGCCGTTTGGTCTCCCCAGTCGAGGGCTTCCATTTGGTCGGATTTTTATTTATTTATGTATTATTTGTGATAGTATATTTATTATAGTATATACATATATGTTTATGTATATTTATTTACTATATTTCTTTTATATATATTATTCAGCAACCAAATGAGAATACTTTATAAATATCCCAAATAATAATAGTAATAACTTTATTAAACTTTAAACTTGTAGTACATACAGAATAAAATGGCTTACATGAAATAATGAAAATTAGGTTAAAACAATAGTTAGGGTGATTCTGTTCTCCTTGCTAGACTTTAAAATAGCCTGTATTATAGAGATTCAGTCCTTACCTCCTAACAAAGGGAACAAAAGAAAAAAATGTCTTAACTTTTTAGTACTGATTGTATGTGTGTGTCTCTTTCTCTCTCTCTCTCTCTCTCTCTCTCTCTCTCTCTCTATCTGTGTGTGTGTGTGTGTGTGTGTGTGTGTGTGTGTGTGTGTGTGTGTGTGCGTGTGTTTGTTTGTGTGTGTGTGTGTGTGTGTGTGTGTGTGTATGCGTGCGTGTGTGCGTGTGTGTGTGTATCAATCTCATAATATAATTATACTAATATAATATAAATTAGTTAGTTATTGTTAATAAGTACTATCTGTCTCTTCATAACTCTTGTTTAATAGGAAGAAGTACACGGCATTCTTACATTTTGTAATTAATATTATAAATTAATTTTGTTATAAAGAAGGGACCGAGATACGGAAAAAACCTTTAGCAAAATGAGAGTTGACTGTCGGAATACTACAGATTTTGTCCTTACGGCGCTTGGTAATTTGATATAAGGGACCTTTCGGTGTTGTAACATCACTGTATGTAATATAAACAATTGTCTTACATTGAGAACGTTATGACCTGTAGAGCTGGATAGTTGGATAAGATAGGTCGAAAGAAAATGATCTTTAAAATTGCTCTATGTGCGATTTCTAAAGGTTTCAAAACAGTTTTTGCGGCACCACCCCAACATGAAATGCAGTAAGATATGATAGAAAGGCAGAGTGCAAAATAAACATTGCGTATAATACTCTGGTCAGTGACGTGACGAAGTGATTTGAAAATAAAAATTAATTTACGGACTCTGCTAGTTAAATTTTCAATGTGGGCTTTAAAATTTAGAGTTTTATCTAGAGTTATGCCAAAATATTTGATTGTATCAACCGGATTAACAGAGGATGAATGGCAAATTTATTGGTTTTGGTAATGACATGAGTGGGCTATTGACTTTATTGGAATTTTTGGTTGTGATATTGGAGAAATCGAAAAAGTAACGAATTTAGGTTTTGCTGTATTTAAAGTAAGAGTGTGCGCACGGAGCCAATCATATGTGATGTTAAAGCCACTTTGCGCAATTGTTTGGAGTTCAGTCCAAGTACCAGCAAAGAAGGAGATCAGTGTCATCAGCATGTAAAACTATTTCAGAATTATGGACTTTAAGATTGCAGAGGTCATTAATGAAGATCAAGAAGAGAGTAAGTCCAGTATGCTACCTGGGGCACACCGTAAGATATAGAAAGTTCATCACTTGGTTAGTTTTTACTCTTTGAGTCTGGCCTGAAAGGTAGCTACGGAAAATTCGTGTTGAGAGCCCTGATGCCTATTTTCTAGTTTTAATAAAAGTGATGATTGGAACCATATCGAAACCATAGCCAAATCCAAGAATATTGTGAGGACTTTTTTGTTTTCATTAAGATTACTAACAACGAAAGTAGTTAGTTCGTGAATAGCGTCAGAAGTGGATTTATTTTTACGAAATCCAAACTGCTGGGACGAGATATTATCACAGTGCTCCAGATACTTTACTAGCCGCCTGTTGATTAAACGTTCCAAAATCTTGGATAAGGCACTAAGCACCGCAATAGGGCGATAATTATTAACCAAATTCCCATCACCACTCTTGAAGATTGGATGGATGATAGCACTCTTAAACGAATTAGGAAAGACAGAAGATTCCAGAGATTATAAATATAGGCTAAAATAGGTGCCAGAATAGAAGAGTATCGTTTTAAAAAACTCGGAGGTATTCCGTCCCAGCCGGTAGCTGCATTATGTTTAAGCGAGTTAATAAGTAACATAATTTCGTCAGTGTCCGTGGATTCTAAAACGAAAGATGACAGATTAGATTTTTCTGAGGTGGTTCCTTTTGGTAGAACTGTGCAATTCTTCTCGATTTTTTGCGCAAGCTCCTTCCTGATGTTGATAAAGAACTTATTAACATTATTACACGACTGAATTGGTGAGAGAGAGGATAATAATTGCTGTGCAGTCGATTGTCGAGATTTTTCGGTACAAGCGATATTTTTTATAGTGTCTCAAAGATCTTTGCTGTTTTTACCTTCTTTTTTTATTTGCTCCAAATCATAGTACCTTTTCATCTTTTTAATATTTTCATGCAGAAATTCCTATATTTTATATGTTATAATAAGTGTTTGATTGTTTGGATCTTGTTTTAACTTTCTATGTAAAGAGTCTCAGTTATGTACATCTTAATAAGTGTTTGATTGTTTGATCTTGTTTTAACTTTCTATGAAGGGGTCTCTGTTATGGATACATCTTAATAGAACTGGTGTTATCCATGGTTTGAGTATTCTCTTTTGCTGATAATTTGGTAGTGTAAATATAAAGCTTGTATAACCTTCGCCTACTTTTATAATAAATATTCTACTAAAAATATGGGTGGCGGTGATGACTTACCATCAGAGGAGTCGCATGCTTGTTTGCCCTGTCTTATATATATATATATATATATATATATATATATATATATATATATATATATATATATATATATATATATAGATTTTCAATCGCTGACGAGTAATCTGCACTTACGATTACCGTCGTATGACGACAACATTGTTGATCCGTCAACGGTCGAAAAAATCATACTGAATATGATTTCTTAGATCCAGAGTATATTTAACTTATATGCGACATTTACTTAGTGGATCCGGAGTCAAAATTGACGAATAGGTACTAGAACACAAAGCGCCATCGTCGCGTTCTGCGTGTGACAGAGAACCCAGTAGACTTCTCAATAGTAATAAGGTAAGAAAGACGTTCATAAATCAAATGCTGAAGTGAGTTGTGACATAAAAGTACCTAATTATTTATTCTGTTATAGTCAGGTTGCAACAAGGTTGCAATGCTGTTATGTTTTTTATTATTATTTATTTTAATTAATATATTTTTAATTTTTGTAATTGTTTTGATATAGTGAAGCAGTGTGTTTGTTTTGTAATTATTTAATTGTGAGGACTAGTGACTTATATGTAAGTCAGATTGCAATGTTATTGATCATGTTTCTTTAAAGGATATTTTGAATTTTGTTTGAGATTATTGTTTTAAATAGTAAATCAGTACTTTTGATTTTTATTTGTTTAGGCGCGTTTGCAAATCGTGCAAAATTATGCTGTTTTTCTGCATTTTGTGATAAAACTAAAACAAATCAAATATAACTAATAACTACCACGTATAGACTGGTTCTTCATCTTCAAAAGGTAGTAACTTTTCGTTGACAATAATAGCTTTTAATTTTGTAAAAACGATGTTCCCTAGCCATTTTCTATAAAATTAACGATACCGGCTCGAGTTTAGGTACATTTTTTGTTCTATTATCAATATATATTAAAATTTCTAAAAATACTATAAGTAGGCAGACATATTCAATAAAAAATAATACTATTTACTTTTTATCAAAATGTTACAAATAGTCATTGATTTATATATTACAAACACGACACAAGCCCAAACTCGGCACACCTAGTTCTACTAGTCCAGGAGTTCCAGTAGTAGTCACCGAAGTACACCATCAGGTATCTCCATCAAGTCCGGAGGTAAGGTCTCATCATAACCACTATAACGAGCCCAAACTCTGCACACCTAGTACTACTCGTCGGAGAGTTCCAGTAGCAGTCACTGAAGTATACCTTCAAGTCGCTCCACCATATACGGAGGTAAGGTCTCATCATAACTAACAAAACGAGCCCAAACTCGGCACACCTAGTTCTACTCGTCTAGGAGTTCCAGTAGTAGTCACCGAAGTATACCATCAGGTCTCCATCAAGTCGGAACGTACGGTCGCATCATAACCAACATAACGAGCCCAAAACCACACACCTAGTACTACTGTAGGAGAGTTCCAGTGGCAGTCACCGAAGTATACCTTCAAGTCACTCCACCATGTCCGGAGGTAAGTTCTCATCATAACTAACATAATGAGCCCAAACTGGCACACACCTAGTACTACTGTCGGAGAGTTCCAATAGCAGTCACCGAAGCAATACAAGTCAGGAGTAGCTATTTGTATTTCGTATCTAAGTATATTTTTGTAGGTATAAGAAACGAGAAAAAATCAATCTTTCAAATTATCAAAATGTTTTTACTTGATTACGATTCCTGTGGCTAACCGTGCGTACACTTGTGTGTGTGGCCTGTGTCAATTTAATAGTTCCATTCTATACCTATCAATTTTGCAAACGCGTCCTTAATTCTAGTGACTAGCGACTAATAAGTCTGGTTGCAATGTTATTGATTATTATGTTTCTTTGATAGATATTTTTAGTTTTGTTTGTGATTATTATTTTGATGTAGTGAAGCAGTGTTTTGTTTTTCAAGTTCCACTTAGACAATATCGCCGCTGCCACCACTTCAACTACAAGTCGGCGTTGTCGAGTTGTTGAGTTATCCGTTTAATCTGTAGCTTGTACCGCCAAAGATAAGAAACGGCAACGGTTTTTCAGCCAATCCGATCGTTTGCTGTGCTCTGATTGGCTCATTTAAATCGTATCAACATTTTGCGTAACTATCGCAAGGTGGATTTGTGTATCGGATCAACTTCGGCGAACGCTAGTAAGCAGTCCGTGAGTGTAGATGTTGATCAACATACATTTTCGGATCAACAAAGTGCTATATATATATATTGACCTCATCATGCACCCCGAGCTATCTGTTAATTCAGTCAATTATTTTTCGCTAATATAGGCAAAAATCTCACGGAAACGATACCGGGTGGACTTACAGAGTCAACAAAAAGCTTTTAACAACAACAACAATAACTCGCAGTCCATGGTATAAAAATAATATCTCTCCGTAATGACTGTGCTGTGGGTTGGGATGGAATATCTCTAATCTCCTAAAAGGCATATTAATGTAGTTGTCCCACCCTGACATATATCTGCAATCTGGCTCTCACAACCGGAAAATTCTAAAGCTTTTAAAAATCCATTATACCTGATTTATAAAGGTGGGGACAGAGACCGTGTCAATAATTATAGACCTATATCTGTTCTGCCTGTCTTGTCCAAAATACTCGAACGCATAATAAACAACAGGCTCGTAAATTACTTGAAAAATAACTTGCTTTCGCCCTCACAATATGGTTTTAGGTCAGGTAAATCTACATCCGATGCAATTCATGACCTTACTAATTATATTGTTACAAACTTGACAATGGGCATAAAGTTCTTGGCATATTTCTAGATCTCGCCAAGCTTTCGACACGTTTCTGTACCCATACTTTACGTAGGATAGAGAGGAGAATTAAAGGTATACAACTGCAACTTTTGAAGACTACTTGAGTGGACGTACCAGTGCGTTCATGTGGATAAATTCATCATTGGAACGCACAATTACTTATGGTACGCCTCAGGGCAGGTACTCTCTCCCACTCTAATTATATATATTAATGAACTGAGTATGCTCACTCTTCCTAAAGGGTGGATCATAATTTTGCAGATACCGTCCTCCTATTTAGCGCAGGCTCATGGCAAGATGTCTATACGTACGCCCAGTTGGGCCTACAATACAGTCTCAAACTGGCTTCGAAGTAATGTACTGACACTGAACATAGATAAAACATGTTATGTCACGTTTAGATTAAAAATTACACATAACCACATCATCACTACCATATACCATCGTAAGTCACTCATGTTCCAACCCACTTAATAACGCAGATACCTGCATAAAACTATGTCAAGCTGACAAAGTAAAATATCTAGGAGTTATAATTGATAGCACTCTACGTTTTCATGAACACATTAATAGCTTTTTTATAGGAGAGGGGGCAAACGAGCATGCGGCTCACCTGATGGTAAGTGACTACCACCGCCCATGAACAACTGCAACACCAGGGGAATTGCAGATGCGTTGCCGGCCTTTTAAGAAGGAGTAGGCTCTTTTCTTGAAGGTCCCTAAGTCGTATCGGTCCGGAAAAATCGCTGGTGGTAATCGATTCCACAAGGAAGTTGTGCGAGGAAGAAAACTTCTTCTAAATCGCACAGTGGTAGACCGCCAATCATCCAGATGGTATGGATGGTATCTCGAGTTATGTCACGATGTGCGATGGTGAATTTGAGCGGCTGGAATTAGTCCGAACAATTCCTCAGAGCACTACCCGGCGGTAAAATACGCAAAGAGATGCAACATCTCTACGCAGTGCCAGTGAGTCAAGCCGATCAGAAAGAACTCGGTTGTCGACGATTCGAGCCGCTCTGCGCTGGATGCGGTCAAGTGGAAGGAGCTGGCACTGGGAGCCCCAGCCCAGAAATGGGAACAGTATTCCATGTGCGGCCGAACCTGCGCCTTGTAAAGTTGCAGGCGGTGTGCCGACATGAAATACTGTCCCGCTCTGCTGAGCACGCTAAGCTTTTTAGAGGCCAATTTGGCCTTCTCTTCCAAGTGACCACGAAACTGCACGTCACTCAATATGTCGACGCCGAGGATTCCGATACTGGCTGAGGCAACAAGGGGAGTGCCTTGAAACTGAGGAGATACGACAAAGGGGTTCCTTTTAGCGGTAAACGCGCAAACTTGCGTCTTCTGGGATTGAACTGGACTAGATTTAGTCGTTTCAGTCTGAGACTTTGTTCAACAAAGTCTCGACTTCAGACAAGTTTGTTCCGTACCAGTGACGTTTTACCGAGAAATATTGGCACGGCCGGTGTATAGCATCACCAGTGCTGTCGTTCGCATAGCAATGAATGTTACCAGTTTGCAACATATCATTGATATGCAGAAGAAACAGCGTTGTGATAGCACGCAGCCTGTGGAACACCAGCGTTAATGGATTTGTAATCGGAGCACGCACCGTCTACTACGACCTTGATGTCTGATCTGTAAGAAAACTAGTGATCCAATTGCACAATTTCTGGGAAGCCCATAGAAAGGGAGCTTGAAAGAAGCGCTTTGTGCCAAACCCGATCGAAGGCTTCCTCGCGTCCAAACCAACGGCCAACGCTCTCCCTTTGACCCACTGCCCGCCCATCTATGAGTTAGGTAACCTAGAAGATCACCAGCTGAGCGACCCGACGGAAACCGTACTGGCGGTCAAATCAGCTGGTGATCCTCAAGGTACCGCATGAGCTGGCAGTTGATAACAGTTTCCATTACTTTGGAGAACAAGGAGGTGATAGCGATAGGCCTGTGTGTTGACGGACTGAGCGGTCGCCTTTTTAGGATCGGGTGCACCAAAGCCTCCTTCCATGAGTTCGAGACTACGCCTAGAGTAGGAGTACCGAAAAGACGCGTTAAAACCGGTGCCAACCTGGAGCACACGTCTTCAGCACAATAGGTGGGACTCCATCAGCCCACTCAACTTGTTTATGTCCAGGGAGAGAAGTGCTTTACGCACCGAGCGGCCAAAACAGCACTCCCGCCGGAGCACTCACACCGCGGGATGGTAGGCGGTATGTTCCCCGTCATCAAGAGTCGAGGAAGCAAAAAGAGAGCCTAGCAGATCGGCTTTCTCCTTTGCGTCATGGGCCAGTGAGTCGTCAACCCTGTGCAGAGATGCAGAGATGGCTGACAGAACCCTTGGACAGCCTTGAGAGGAGAATGCATGTTCCCGTAGGGAGGCGAACTAGTTTCTCGCCAATTCTGCCGATGTGCTCTGACTTTGCCTTGGCAATGACACTTTGAAGGACCTGGAGGCGGAATTATACTTTTAAGAGCGCTAGTGTTTACATCCCGGGACGTTGATGCGTCAGCCCAGGCCCGGTAACACCCTGCTTATAGCGTGATGCAACTTACAGGAGCGACCAAACCATGGCTGAGTTCTGCCTCCGGTAGGCACCACAGATGATGGAATAACATTCCATTCCCCGAAGTACCACATCAGTGACAGAATCAGCAACAACGTTGGAATCATCCGGCGAGAAGCAACCCGCCCCAAGGATAGGATGCAAAAGACCGCATCCCATCCCAATCGGTTGACCCATAGTGCCAAACACGGCGGCGAGCTGCAGATCGCAACTGCGATGGGAGCGTGAGTGGCATCGTGCTCCGGATCAGACAATGGTCCGAAGAGCCAAGAGGGGCATCGACGGAGACCTGATATCCGCCCGGATGAGAGGTCAGCAGAAGGTCTAACAGGGAAGGTACATGGTCTTCCACATCTGGGATCCGCGTAGGCGAAGTAACCAGTTGTGTCAGACCATATGCCAAGGCAAATTCATATTCAGATCTACCCGCATGATCGGTTAAACGGGAACCAAGCCATTCAGCGTGGTGGGCGTTAAAATCACCGAGCATCACGATCTCTGCGGAAGGGACCACAGCACGGAATCTGCAGCCATTTGGACGTGGTCGATGAGTCGGTCTGTGTCGGCATTACCGCTATGGGACCTATAGAACACCCGTAGACGCGAGGATGGTCGTCGCTGTCTACGCGCAGCCATAGGATGGACAGTCCGTACCTTCAAAACTGCCGAGGCGTCGATAACAGATGTCCTCTGACGTACCGCAACTCCAGCCCGGGGCACAAAGGAGTGTTCCAATTTGTACCCTGGGAGAGATACGAAGTATCAGCCGGAGAGGACACCTGTGTCTCGGTTAGAAAGAGCAAGGCCGGCTTTGCTGTCTCCAGATGGTAGTGGACGGCGTTAAGGTTTGAATGAAGTCCCCTGATATTGCAGAAATCCACGAAAGTGCAGCAGGTTGTTTTTGTCTTTGCTCCGCTTGCCCCGAGCAGGTTTCGTCTTGAGCGGAATTTCGCTCCCCAGAATACGCGGGGCAGCCTGAGCACCCACGCTCAAAAAGTAGGTAGGGTTACCCTTAATAACAGGTTGCGTAAACTTATATATGTATTTAAAACGTTGAGAAACGTGGCTGAGGAAAACTAAAGAAATCCGTCTACTACGCCTTGACCCAATCTCTGTTAACATAAGGTATTACCTCCTGGGGCGGTGCTCCAAAATCTAAAATGCTTCAATTGAGAGAACGCAGAGAGCCATCTTAAAGGTCTCTTTTCACTGCCGTATCGCTATCCCACAGAACTCCTATATAAAGAGTTGAAAATATTAACTGTGAGACAACTGTTTATACAAAGAACTCCATTAAAACAACATGCTCTACTAAAATACTAAAACACACACACACGCACACACGCACACACGCACACACGCACACACGCACACACGCACACACGCACACACGCACACACGCACACACGCACACACGCACACACGCACACACGCACACACGCACACACGCACACACGCACACACGCACACACGCACACACGCATACGCACACGCACACGCACACACGCACACACGCACA